>VYXH01006194.1:61047-83647 GCA_013397275.1 Burhinus bistriatus | reverse complement strand
AAGATTTAGGTTGGTTTGGGTTTGTTTTTTTGTTTGTTGTTTTTTTTTTTTTTTTTTCCTGAGATTTATAGAGTCAACTTTGAGGTGGTAATGGGTAGAATGCTTGTTTTCAAAATGCTACAGAACTCATCTATTTCCTTATCTTTCCTATTTCATAAATGAATTAGCCGAGACATTCTATTTTATTACTACACCAGAAGCATACTTGTTACTTCTAGTGTCATTGCTAGAAATTTCACATTGATTCACTAGGTATCAAAAGCAATCCTTATATGACCACATTGTTAGGGAAAATGAGAAGAGTTATTTGCATGACGTGCATAACAACATGAGTAGTTGGGGAATAATGAGTTTGAATATAAAAGGCTCTATCTTACTTTAAAAAATAATTTAAGTTTGCATCTAGGTTTTAAGTTTGGATTTTGTGAGGCAGGGAGTAAAAAGAGGAGAGAAGAAAATGTGTGTTTTCTTTCTCCTTCAATAAAACATAGTGTCTGTGTTGAAAAACATTTCTCACATAAATGAGTTGTTGGGAAGTAGATGTTTCCTAGGATGGAGAGCAAAATGTAACAATCTTCACTTTTATATTTCCTAGTTAAATTCTTTTCCAGGTCTGTTATTAATTTTGAAATAGCTGATGCGCACAAGCTTCTTGCCAACTTCCAAGAGATGAGTTGAGGATTCTCGGCTTTAGCAGGCTGCGTTGCTGCAAAAAAAAAAAAAAAAGAAAAAAAAAAAGGAAAAAAAAAAAAAGGCAAAAAAAAAGGCAGCATAAGCTTAAAAGTAGTAAAAAAAGTCTGGCACTTCTGTAGGGACTACATACTGCCCTCCCCGTTTCATGACAGCAAGGACTAAATCATTCAGTTGCATTAACTGTTCTTGCTGCTGTGATGAGAGAACATTTTGGAAAAATTCATTTAGGTGCGAACAGGCTTTTTGTTCTGACTCACATGAAAAGATAGTAAAAAGTTTGTATGGATGTTAGTGATTCCCTAAAGTTTGCAACTGAGAAGAGAGAAAAAGAAAATTACATGTTTTATTTGCATCCCCTCTGATACCTGGGCATGTTTTACAAAATATCCAGCAAACTTCAGCAACCATGCTAAGCTTCCAGATATAACGTTCAATCCTGCTATCTACATACCCTTAGGAAACAATGCAGAAATTGCATGGAAAGTTCAAAATTATCTATGGTGGGACAACTTAAGTACCAAACTGTATAATACTAGGACGTAATATACAGACACATGTTCACATGTTACCTGAGTATTAACAATCCAAAATCAAAATAGGCATAAAAGTGCTATAGGAAAAAATTAGGAGGAAAAAAAAGTACACTTTTTCAGTTATTTTATTTTCATTTTTAGCATGGCCACCATTGAGATAAAATATTTGTTGCTAAGGAAGGGAAAGAGAGTGTGAATTATGAAACAGATAAGAGGCTACCAAATCAAAGAATCGCAAATCAAAGAGCTGCCAAATAGCAAGCAGGTTCCCCTGAGAGCTAGAATTACAACTGAGTTCAGTTTATATAATCTTTGGGTACAGAAGGCTGTTGTGCTTGGGAAAAAGGTGAAGATTTTGCTTAGAGATATTTTTCAGAAATGGTGGAAATTACTTTTTATTTTTATGCTGATCACAGTTTCCTAAGATGTGAAGGGAATAAAACTGACAGGGCTTTTTGGCCTTCTTAAGGCAAGTATGAACCACTCCATAGTAAGTTGAATATGTATAATGCAAAAAAACCTGAAGTACCTCAGTGAACTGTCAGTCAAATTAATAACTTGCTGTCTAAAAAGTTCCAGTTGCAGGCATCTATTTCCTAAAACGGGACAAAGTTACTATGTCTTAATAAATAACCTATAAAATTAACTCATCCACAAGTTATGTTTACATTGCTACATAAATGTACTTTTTTTTTTATGCTATGGATTTTATTTTAATTTTTATTTGGGGATAAGATGGCCTATTTAGAAAGCAAACTGTGTCAGGGTTTTGAAATTATAAATGTTCGAGTATCTTTCTCAGTATTGTTATGCAGTTGTGGTTTGTGGTATATACAGCTATGGCAAGTGTTCAGCTTTTAATGACTGAAAACCAGTTAGTTATTGCGATTTCAGAAGTTACTGAAATCCACTAAAGATATACTGAAAACCTACCGGTCAAGACTACATTGACAACTAAGATAAAAAAGGCTCCTATATGAGCGCTCTGTCAGTTCTTGTGGACCACATTTTTAATGTAATCATGGAGCTATGTTACATATTGAATTGTACTATGTCAATCAATTTTCTTCATCCAACATAGCTTACCTCTCTCAGGATTGGTTGGCTTGTTTGTTTTTACTTTCCTGCCTCTGGTTTCCAGTCACACTTCATTTATATATCTTAGAAAAGACAAATACATTCCACATTGTTACATTCTGCTACCAACTTGTCTTCCTTGATATATCTGTATTTCCCCGCTCTTAGAATTTTTTGCTATTTCTTTTTGCAAATTAAAGTAATTCCCTGAAGTTAGGAAAATTACCCACTAACCAGATTAACCAGCTTTATATTTTATTTCATCGCTGTGCTAGCATGAACAGGAAAAAGTATTGCAGAGGTAGTGGAGTTCAGGTGCTTCTTTTAAAATATTTTTCATGTTGATTTCTCTTATAGAGTCTCTAGACAAAATTTTTGGGGGGTAAAAAAAGCTATATGGAATAAATGCATGTGTATTACCTTGTTGCAATGTTTCAGCAGTGAATAGAAACACGTGGAAACAGCTTTTGATCCTCGCATTGTAAGTGAAATTCAGTAATACTGATTTACTTGAAAAAATACTGCATGGTCTTCCCTCATTTCTCCATGTCTATGCTGCACTCCAAAAGGCCTCTTTCTTTTCTGAAGATTTAAAAAAGTATTTATTTTAAAACATTATTTCGCTTAAGCTCCACCTTCCTTTAGCCTTGGTTATTTGTCTCAGAAGTTCAGCAGGTTCACAAGCTCAGCCCTTCTTCCTGTGCAAATACAACTCAATAGTTTAATCTGTGAGATGTTTTCCATTTGTTTGGTAGAGAATTGTCTGCAGTTAGTCAGTGTCTCACTCCAGCATAAAGGATCTTGGCAGTCCTCGTGTGGCGGGCAAGTAGAAGGGAAGCTTTTGAGTGGGCTTGCTGGGTCTTTTACATTTCAGAAAAAATCCTGTGAAATGTTGCTGTTAAAGCTTTGAGAACTTAATGTGATATCAGCATCAACTGTCTCAGCATCTTTTTAGGAAAAAAAAAGCCTCTTGAGCTGTTAGATTGATGTTATTCTGATGAAAACAGTCAGCTGCTGTTTAGTTCCTAAGATCGCTCAAGACAAGACTCCTAGCAGCTTACTATGAAGCAATTTACATTATTTGAATCTGTCAGTTTGCACTGTTAGAATGAAAGGACATTAGTGGAAAATGTATAAACACATAAATATATATACAGATATATGCAGATTTTATATGTATATGTATATATACATGTAGTCCTTGGCCGCAGTCCTGCCAGTGCAGGGACATGGTCCCAAGGGGGTTCCAGGCTGGCCAGCAGGGCTACCCACCCTCCTGGAATCCCCTCGGACACCCAGGCCAGAGGCTGCCCCGGCTCTGGATGGATGACTGGGGATCCTGTGTTGTGTGCCATCCTCCCCTCGCCTCTGCCAACATTGCTCATCTGCTCCTATGTGTCTGTGGTGATTAGCCTCTCTCCAGGCAGCCGGACAAAAGGGACGTTGTCACTTTTGAGAACAATTGTCGTGTTAAAAACAAACAAACAAACAGAACACTCAAAAACGTAAACAAAAGGGTCCAAAAAGATAATGTATTTGTAGCTGAGGTTTTGTTTGTTCTGTAGCCTGGATGCCTGTGTCCTGCGTGAAGTCATTTCTTATACTTCTCTCTAATCTCCCCAATGGTATCCTGCCACTCTCACCTCACCGCAATGCTCGTATTGCTAATCCTTCAGGTATCAGTTGTTCTTTGAATTCCTTCCAACCCACCTCCTCAAGCAATCATTGTTCCTTTCATCCTCTATTACCTTAAGTCCCTCTTGAACTCCTCACGCTTTTCAATCTGCTGCTGTGTTGTTGCTGCAACTCTCCCTCTCAGGTACCATCAGTCTGAAATACCTACTAAATATCTTTTTTAACCATCCTCTGTAGCCTTGTTGATTCTCACAGTTAAATCTCTTACATTCCTAGGAAAAAACTGCCTTTTCTTAGCTCCTGCTGAATTGTGACTCCTGTAAAGGTCTTATTTGCTTCCTGGGTCCCCTCCCACGTGCCACCCCCCTCACCTCCACCTCACCCTTTGTAATTGGTACCATTATAAGTGCCATGTCTTGAATTTCCATTTAGTTGAAATAATGTATGATTACAATGTTAGATCAGATGATGCCATCCAGCTTAATCACTGATGAATTTAAAATCCAATTAAAAGATCAGTTCAAAATGTGTTTTGTTTGAATGCCAGCTACTAAAACAAGAGTTTTAACTAATGAGATATGCTGATTAGATAATATTTGGACTACCAAAATGTTCCCAAGTTTTGTATTCAGTTAAAGACCATCTGTGAACCTATACCAATTACAACAAAATCTAGTGACAGAGGTAAAAGCTCAACAAATTTATATTCCTAAATAAAATCCTGATTAAAAAGTTGCAGGTTTTCATCCTTTTTAGTAATAAAATGTTAAACACTGACAGATTCACTCTTCAGATAGACATGATCTTTTTTCTTTTTTTTTTTGTAAAACAATCAAAAATCCTTCTGTCAAAATAATTTCCAAATGTGAGCATTTCTATTGACTTCAGTAGAAATGCCTGCAAGACTAGCAATCTGCAAGACTGCTAGTCTTGCTAAAGGCAAGTAAAAGGAAGAAGGAAAAATGACATCACAATACTTGCTTTTTCGTTTGGCAGAATTCACTTCTATTATTTTTTTGTCTAACCAGGGAAACACCTCAGCCTCTGAGCATAATGGAAGATAAATTAAATTATTATTGCATTAAGAGGTACATACAAAACCCGTAAGAGGTAGGAACAAAAAATAAATTCTGTTTTGGCCTGAGCATGTCCTTGTTACATCTTTCATAGCCTCCTTTAAATTTTGCTAATTCAACTCCACCTGTACAAATTGGGAAGCTCCTTTTAGCCATCATTAAAACAAAACAAAACAAAACAAAAAAAAAAGAGAAAAATTAATTATCCACTACAGGCTAAATTTCCCTTTAAGCTTATGCTGATTTTTGAAACTTACAAAAGAGAATTATGGATCACTGCTGATTTTGAAGTCTCATTTTATTTCACGGCCTGTACTTTGGAAGAGGAGCGTCACACTAAGCAGAAATGTTTGCCTTTTTTAATTATCGAACAAAATCTAGAAATCACTAGAACAACTGAAACTAAAGTATAATTTCCCTCCCTTCTTTTTGCAGTGCAAATCACAGACTAGCTGTCTGGTATGGGTTAAACTAGATACAGTTCTTTTCCTCTTTCCTAAAATAAAAGAGCTGACTTCATTTTTCTTACTGAAACTGAAATTCCTTCTGACAAAAATTTCTAGCCTTTTGACTATTTTTAAATCAGTGAACCCTTTGGGTTTAAAATTAATAGAGTGAAAAGAAAAAATCTCTCTGAATCCTGTCCCATGAACAGGAATTGTTGGACCTAAATGATGCATAGGTAAAGCACAATATATCAGAATAACTGCAGAATTGGTACTCTCATATTCAAAAGAGATAAAAACAGCAACGAGTTACACATTTCATGGTAATTTAACCTAATTTAAACCTTGTACCTACTCAGTCCATTGCATAACGTGCATTTGTCACCTTCTTTAGGAAAGAGATTTTCATAAGCCTTTTTGATAGTTTATGGAAAATACAGTGTATGTAGAATATTGTTACATAGTTCTGAACTCCAGTTAAAAAAGAGGTGTGGAAGAAGTAAATTGATTGCAAACTGTTTTGAAGATTTGTTTAAACTAGTTAAGAAATATTGCAGAACTTATATTTCATCATATTTCAGAACAGTGGGGGGTTTTCTACTATAAAAGAGCTGGGAATTTCACCCTTGTGGCCAATTGTTCTCTGAAGTGTGGGCCTTTAAATGTACCACTGTTCCAGAGGGTAAGTTATTAAAAAAATAAGATATATAATTACTTATACTGCAAAAAGGTGTTTTATAAAGGCCAGCATCAAGACACCTAACATACCCACACACTACTGTGCTGTGGAATAAGGTATTTTCTGTTTCACAATGGAACAACAATACTTCTAAAAATAGTTCACAACGAATCGCGATTACCACTTTGCATACTCCAACTCTGAGAGGTACCCAAAATATTCACTGCAAAGTTTCCTTCTCATAACCAAAATACCACTAACTTCTAGGATAAACCCTGACCTATGAACTGGTAAACTAGTGAGGAATACTTCATACCAGCCAATAGCAGCCGTTTGTCTCCAACAGATAATCATTATGCGTACTGCAGTTACTGAGTAAAAGCTCAAGTAAATGCTGTAGTGTTCTTTTATAAAGGGAACAAACCCACATTCTTCCAATGAAATCCATATGAAATGTAATGAAAATAAAGCTTAATAAATTATTTGTGAAATGAATCAAGTAGTCAGAAAAAAGAAATACCAGTTCAACTGAGAAATCGTATTTTAACTCAACAGGGAATGGGTACATAAACTAGTTTAGGGTTCATGATAAATTTAGCTTACCACGTGCACTGGAGAGTCTTTCCCAGTGGCCTGGTTTTATGTGTGAGTGGTACTTAATATGCATCTGGTTTAATCTTTTTAATCTTTACAAAGATGAAACATTAATTTTGTTCTTTTTGTTTAATAACTCAGAAATCATTTGTCTTTTTAGAAAAAAGGTTTCACTGTTCTAAATATATGATAATTCAACTATATACTGGCTGTGAAATCCTAGACAAAATTGTTATTAAATCTCAGTGTTCTGTTTTCTTGATAGACTGGGCCTTTTTTTGCCCCCTCCCCTCCCTTTTTTGTTTTTAATTAGTTCTAAAGCATTTTAAAAATAGTGCTATGTCTCTTGATCATCTGTAATAGCATAAGTCCATGGTCTGGAAGTTCATGGCAAGTCTCTTAATACTGATTTAGGCATATGACATCAGGTCCCTGTAGGAGTATGTAATGTTCTGGTAAAAGTATTTTCTTTCCATTTCAGAGATGGTCAGAAGAAACTTTACTTTGCTATAGAGGATCATTGTCAAGCATTGATAAACCCTGTACACATTCAAACTGATTGTGGCTGATTCGCTCAATGGGATGCAGCTTGTTAACCTCTGACTTTCTGTACTAGATACACAGAACTTCAGTCCCACTGACCCCAACAAGATCAAATCCAAAATCTAAATCCTCAAAACTCCTACTCAGCAGAAAATGAGACCTGCATATTTTTAAAGGCTACAGAACCTGAGTTCGCAAATGGAGTCCATTTATTTCCTAAATGTTTCATGCTAAGCATGTGCACAAATGTTTCTGCACAGCGTTGCATCTGCACTGAGCACATGGACATTTACTTTGCACCCAAAATCTCATCCAGACTGTCAAAGTAAATATTTCCTCATCTGTTCCACTCCTAGACCTTAATCTGCCAACTGCCTTCCCTAGCATAATCTGAGCCAGTCCCCACAGAGAATTCGGAGAATGTGGTTGAGAGTAGTGCTGTTACAATACCTCTACCTAACAGTCTCATGACTGTTGTATTGACTTGGAAGAAATAAGAGTCAGGCTGTGATACCTGGTTTTACCTCAGGGAATTTTAAACCCGCACTTCATATCCCACATTGTACCATAAATTGTGCCAGTTGCAATAGCATCAATAAATTTTCATGGATATTCACAAAACTACAGAATCCCATGGTATCTTGTTGCAGCTGATGCTGCGACAACTCCTTAACTGCTAAAGAAACCTCATACAAAGACTTATCAGGAGGACAATTCTGAGGTAGCCTGAAAAAGTCTTCAGAATGTCTGCCAGCATTGCAAGATCTGGCTAGTAGTTCTTGGAAGCTGTTGCATGAGACCGCAAAACCCAGCATGCTCACCATGTCTTCTGAACATACACACTGTGAGAAGAGTCTCCCCTTTGCAACGGGTAGATAATCTTGATAAGGTTACCTATTGTGAAACTGCGTTAGAAATTATTTCCCTTGTCCTGTCTTATTTTCTTGCTTCATGAGGGATGCCCATATGTGTGAGTTTTAATTTATATGGCTGATGGTTAAGGGGTAATTATTTAATTGCATTAATTAAAGACTTCTTAAAAATCTTATCCGTTATTAAACCTGTCACCTTCCCCAGAAAACAAATTTTCCTGATAAATCAGTTCTGCATATCTTGTGGCAATGCTTATTGTCTGAAAGACAGATGATCTTATATTTAAAGAAATCACATTTTTCTAGAATAATTAATGATCTAGCAGTTCAGTAGTTCCTATTAGTGCTTTTATGGCACTTGGTGATTTTGAACTAAGATGTTACTTATGAACTGAAAATCTGCTTTTCTGGAGAAACAATATTAAAAAAGAATAAAGAAATCTGATGTGTGTTAGCATTAACTTGGTTTACCAGTGTAAGCTGTTAGGTGATAGATGTTCTGTGTAAGAATGACCTTGATTTTCATCTATCACACAGTTTACTTCCTGTTAAACCACATTACAGGTGTAATAGTAATGTGATCAGGTTGGTTTTTTTTTTTGCTTCCTTAGATATTCTTTTGACATTTTATTAAAACTTTATGAAGAATCAAAATAGAATAAAGCAATTGGACCTCAGGAAGAATCTTAAATATGTGCTGCAAACTTTATTGCAGCATTCTTTCTCTTTTTTATTATACCATATTCTATAAGAACACAAGTGGGTCACTGCTAAGTTTGAATAGAAGTGTCAAAATCTGGTCTGAATATGTAAAGTAAGAGAAAAATAACAAAAATACGATTTAAATGCTTTTGGCATGTAAAATACACAGAAAGTATCATTGAAGTGCTCTAATTACTTTAAGCTTTAAGCATAAAGTAATGCGGTAACTAAACACATAGCTCATTTTTTCTGAAGTTTCAGCAGAGGAAAAAGTAAATGGAATTTTGAGATAATCTTATAACTTTTCATGAAAAATTATGCTCTTTCAAGAAATAATCTGGTTAGTTTCCCTAACTGCTGGGAGGTTTCGGAAGACAAGTTTTCTAGGTGTATAAATCTTGTAGCATACCGTTGTTATCTAACTTCTTTTCAGAAGTGTTATAATCTCTAGTTATTTTTATCTATCTCAGCATCCCAGGTTTTTTACTCAACTTTTTTTTCTGTATTTGTCTTTTTGATATTTTTCCTGTGTAAGTGGGAACCTTCCTATCTTTCAAGGATCCAATAGTATTTTCCTGAGTTGATCTGACTCAAGCATAAAAGAGAATAGTAGCGCATTAACCTGAAACTGAAAGTTAAAAGTCCTCTGAGTCAATTACAGGCTGGCAACAGATATTCGATAGTCAGAACAGTTAGTGCATTTGCTCTATTGTCTTAGTTTGTATGTCCTTAATGTTACTGTCCTTTCAACTCTACCTACTCAAGATACCAAGCAGAAACCATGGTTGATGTGGCCAGCTATAATTTACTCTAGTCCACAGGTGTAGTTAAATAATTTCTACTCTCTTACCAAAGCCAGTTAACACACATGACTACATTTCAGAGCATAGTTACGGTTTAATTGTTTCCTTTAAGGTGAAGAAGACCGAACCCTGGTTCATTGGTATCATTCATACCTACCCATTATTATCTCCCAAACCCACCAAAGGCCACTGGTTGCCATGTTGGTATGGAAATGTTTAATTCTGATTTAGCTTTTCTCACACAAAAGAGAAAATAACTGCACTTTATTTTGATGGCATGATGACATAAAGCTGAGGTTGATATATTATTGTTCTGAAGTCTCTTATGTGTAATACTGCTGCTTATAAGTTTCTGGTATGTTGAAAATACTTGTAAATAATCTTTTGTTATCATGTAAGTATTCATTCCCCTCTTCCTCAAAGGTAAAATCAAAGATGTCATTACAGAATATAGTTTAGATTGACATATTATTTCAAACTAATTTTTTTTAAAGATTTTATTTTATAGATACAAAAACATGTTTTACAATCCCATTGTATAAATATAAATATATATGTGAACACTTAGACATATATATGCACATGAGTGCATACACATATACATATATGTCTGGTTTAATTTTGTTTTTAGAATTGCAGGTTTGAATTTGAAATTTAAATTGTCTGACTGACACTAATACATTCTCTTCTACCTAAGAAGCTCACAGACTCTACACAATGTGTGGTCATTGCAAATTGTATCTCATATTTAGACATTAAATATTATTTTTTAATCTGACTTTATGAAGAATCTTAGCATTCTTTGTTAAATTTTGCTTGATAACTTCTTGTTGAGCAGCAGCTGTTATATCTGAAAAGCTGGGGGAAAAGCTTGTATAACATTTCCAAAGGCTGGGGTTTTTAGTTTGAGTCACTGAGTTGATTAGTTAGGTTAATAAGTTTGTTAGTTAGGTTAATAATCATTAATCTAGCTTGAGGTGGTGGAAATATGAATGACCAGGAAACAGTAATTTACAACAGACATCAAAGAAACAATGCCCAACGAGGTTAAACAATACTGTATATGTTGTACTACACATGGAGTCAAATCCCAACAAACTCATCTACAACTTTGTGTCTCTAATTAATATTCTACTATAAACTTTCAGAAATATGGACTCACTTGTGGTATTTCTTTGACTACTCTGCTGAGATTACATTGTATCAAGACATAAAAGTAATAAGACATACAATATTAAGTGTGACTTCATCACTCTCTTTCTGAAATACCCAAAAGTAAAACTTTAAATGACAGATGCTTCAAGAGCATTGGTCGACTATTGTACCACACTTGTAAAGATGAGAAGATACTTGAGAGATATTGGAGATATTTGAGGTGGTGAGTCATAAGCACTATGGGTTGCTTGATGTGATAAACTGAAAAAAAAAGTTACAAAGCAAATAAGACTTTTTTTCTGTATGAGCTGAGGTGTGGAACAGTAAAACAATGTATTTTACCTGCCTTAGATTTTAATGAAGAATATTCCAGAAGCATCTTCAGTCATCTAGAATTCCATCTTGAGCAGAACAGGGAATAGCAAAGTTAAATACAAGTAGAAAATAAAATGAAAAAAGTTTCAGGAAAGAGAAATAAAACTGGAAATCTCAGAGTATGTCCCCTAACTTCACATAAATATACAGAAGATGACTCTCAAATTAATTGGCTTCAACCTCCCTGACTGTCCAGAGTTTAAGAGCTTCTCATTGCAGGGTTTTTATATGGCAGTGTGTAAAAAAACATTACTTACGCTAAACTTCACTAAACACTTCTGAAGCTTTGAACCGTTGAAGCTCTTCATCTTTTTCAGCTTTTGTTTGTTTGATGGAATTTCATATTGGCCTGAGTTATATACAATCATACTGTAATTAATCTGTTCCTTTAAAACTGTTCATCCTTAACTTTTGATGTTTAATTTAAAAGGTTGTGCATCTGCATTACTTTTACTATGAAGTTTGGTAAATACTGAGCAAAGCTCAAATTTCATTCATATAGTCTAAGCTGAATAGGTATACTCCTAAGCATAAGTGTATGTAACCACCTGCATAGAAAATACATATGTATATGTGTGTGTTTGTATATATATTTATATATATGTATATATATAAATTTACGTGAAATTGCACTTTATATATATATATGTATATATATATAAAGTGCAATTTCACACAAATTTTCAGGTTTTAGCCATTCTAGCCCTGGAAACTATCACAAAGAACAGTTGAAGCTGCTACTCTGTATTTGCAGTTCCGCTCCACATTCCAACTACGTCCCTGCTGTTGGCAATAGCAACAACAACAAAAGAAGGCTTCAGTAGATAAACTTGATGCACAGAAACTAAGGCAGAAATGGGAACAAATAACTAGGCCAGACGGCAACATGGGCCCAGACCACTTCTTTCAGCAGCAACCTACTCATAGAGGGGTTTAAACAAACCATGGAACCATGATACCTGGGAAAAGAACAATAGCAACAATTACATACTAGGAGACACATCATTAAAGTAATATTACTGTTCCTTGTTTTCTTCAAAGAAAAATCTTTGTTTAATGTTATTTTCCACCAATACAAGAAAATATCCAATATAACTGCAGTGAGCAACAAGTTTAATTCCAAGAAATAGTTGGAAAAATAACAGACAGTTTGTAGTTTGGTTTTATGGGTACTTTTGACAGGTTTTGTAGTCACCATAAAAAAGCATCATAGAGTTCTATTAAAAATAATGTACTTTTTATGCATTACATTACTGTGCAGAAGTTGTCGTCTTTTTTTTTTTTTTCTTTTGTACATTTATTTCCATTTCACATCTGAATGCAGCTGTTTACAGTGGCTTATCTGTCCATGGTTCTTTAACACTGCAAGGCTTCACTGCCTTCTGCTATCCCAGGAATCAACAGGTGTTTTGTTCAGCTGACCTCAACTGAAAACAGAAAATGTGCATCAAATTAACACTAGCAAGGTTAATTAATTTAAGCAGGTAAAGCGTTTCTTTCAGTAGCAGCATCAGTTGAAGGATCTTAGCCTTTCCTCTCTTCTTTTTGTCAGATTGTTCTTAATCTGAATCAATGCATGATCAGTTCACCACACAGCCCAACAAAGAGCATGTCTAGAAGTTTATTGCTACAGCAAGGAAGCTTCCAACAGCCAGAGAAAAGTACGGAAGTCTACTGCTGGGACTGATAGCAGTAGTCAGGCTGCAGAAGGCAATAAATGCATATATTTACTGGTACATATATGGTAAACAATAAACCCATGTTAAATGTGAAAGCCCATTATACCTTAAAGGTAGTATTCTGCTTTATTTTGATATATACCTTGTTTTACAAAAGTCATAGTCAAGTATTTGATGAAAAACCTGCAACAGATACAGTCCTATACTACTTCTGTGTGTGCACAGCTTAGACATCTAAAGTATAGTTTAGAATATTTGATGAAAGGAGAATAAATGTGGAAGTACTCATAAGGCTTCAAGGTTTTTGGAAACGTATCAGTCGGATGAAAAAAGATCAGGTCTTTTATTTTCTTTTTATCAGCTATGTCTCCTTACTAGAATGCATTGTAGTTAACAGGGAAGCATCCTGGGAGGCAGCAGTGAATGATGATTGCAATCTGATATTTAAAAATATATCTCAGCAGGAGCTGTGCTCAATAATAAATTAAGTAATCTTCCTGTGTGAGCAGTGTTATAAAATAACCCAGTCATTTCATTAAGTGTGTGTTTTTCCATGTGTAATGAACATCACATCAGCAGTATGGGTATGTTCTGTTGAATATATTATGGATGTAGATTGGTGAAGCTTAAGGGAGTTTACCCTTTGAAGTTAAGTTGAAACATGCCTACTTTATTCAAAGTAGACATTTTTATTCTTAGTATAAAAATATTCATTGGAGTGATATTCAGTAGTAATTTTTATTATTCTTTAGCTCCTACTTTTCCAGCATGAAGGTTTTAGATGCTGCTGTTTATAGTTACACAAAATTCAGATGAAAAGTCATGTTTTCATCCACAAAAGATGCTGAAAAGAAGCTTAGTAATCTAAGCACTGCAGGTAAAAAGCAAACACAATTACATATGAGTAGGCCACAGTAGACTTGTACTACCAAGACAACAGGATGTAAATGGAACAGCATGTGATAGTACAAATAAAAGACATTATGATATATGTAGAATACTCCATTCTGCCATCTTTTCCAAACAACTACCCTAAAACTGACAGTAGGTAGCATGATGAAACTTTCCCTAATAAAGTCCCTCAAATAAAACCCTATTTTGATTTTAAGATTTTTGGAACCAGCAAATGATACCACATATTCCCTGTAGGTGGGGTGGAAGGAATTTTCTCCGTCTGGATATAATAACAATCCCAATCAAATTGTCTTTAACAACACATTGAGTTGTAGAAAATTTTTTTTCTTTTTTTTTTTTTTTCTTTGTCACTGTGTAGAAAGAAAGCATATAATGCACATGTTACAGCCAGGATTAGGAAGCAATGCACCTGCTTCAAAATATGTATTCCTTTAAAGGTTGTGCTTGGAAGTTTTCCTAACTGCCAGTTAGGATCCAGTGCATCCAGTTAGGATGCAGTGAACATCCATGGTTTGCTTGATTCTTTCAGCATCTTTCTCCAAAATCCATTATTTTCATGTATGCCAAAGGAACACTGTCCTCTTGGCTCTTTCAGGGCTGTAAGTCAGAGAGAGAGGTTTTCGAGGAAGGGGAATTAAGTGACACCTGTCTTGGCAGTGCAACGCGTAACAAAAGAACTTTAATCCACAGCCACTTTTTACTCTTAAGAGGAGCATACGCAGGGCATCTTCCTGCTCTGAGACAATGAGTCAAAATGACACAGCTGATCACCTCAACTTGTTCCGATTTGGCAACTGGGGATTAGAAATACCCATTCCATTGCCTGTCTTTAGGGAGCAGCCATGCTTGCTCCTCCCTGGTGGTAACATATTTCCATTAGATAAAGGAAGAGATAATAGAAGTAGAAGCATTATTTTTTCACTTTTTTCCACAAGAATATTCTCATGAATTTCTATTAAGAAGTTCATAAACTGAAACATTGATGTGCTTTTGTGATTTAAACAAATAAACTTTTGTTTAAAGTATTAACTCAATTTTACAAAGAGATCAATACATAACTATTATCGTCGGAGAGAAAAATAATCTTGTTGCACTTGGTGTTCTTTATGAATACTCATCCACAGAAGCAGAAAACACGTAGATAAATAATTAAAAATTGGAGCAAGACAAATTTATTACTGTAAATATTTAAACTCTCTGTTCTATGCATTTTTAATGAATTCTATATTTTTAATGTATCTTTTACTAAGATGGCTGAACTCCACATTTCTCTTTCAGGCTATTTCTCCTTTATGACATCTCATTTTGGGGACATGATGTAATGCAAGTTGGAGTATTAAGTTTTGACATAATTGGTATATGTATTTTCAGAATGATGGATTTGAAGGAAAGCATATCTGCTTACCTACTGAAGTGTGGTGCATTTATAAAATCCAAAAACATAAACGTAATGATTTTTAGTCATATCCATTGAAGCTGAAGAGAGGATAAAGCTGCCTATTAAACTGGATATATGCAGTGCAGGCCAGTGGTTCTCTCAAGCCACGTCTTCACCTATGAATAGATATATTTAAAGGAAAAATAAACTAGGCTGTAAGTCAAATATGAGGTGGCAGTATTTTTCCACAAAATAGTAAAGAATAGGGCAAAAGGGGGACTCATTAAGAAATCCTTTGAATTCATGCTTAGTATTTGTAAAAAAAAAACCACCAACAAAAACCCAAAGGATTTCTAATATGTATTAAAAATATAGTCAGAAGACAACTCAGTATTTCATTCATTAACTCTAGTAACTCCAGTACTCTAGTACTTATCAAAACAGATATACTGAAGAAACAAAATTGAAGATAACCTTCCATAAGGTAATTACTTGCAAAATTTAGAATGCCTTTCACCATTTGACCAAAGCAAAAGCATTGTCAAGATCAAGCAGTCACATGGGAGTAACGATTTGATCGAACAGATTGAATGCTACCAAAAGTATGTTAGCGTTGTCCTTGAAAAGTCTCCTTCCAGTGAAGCTCCCTCAGCTCCTTTCTACTAGGAAATAAATCATACCTCCCAGTGAATCACCCAGCCTCTCTGTAAATGTTCCTAAATATGTTACCTTCTTGCCTTTTGTTCTTCCTTCTTAGCAGGAAAGGAGAGCAAGAAATAGCTGATGGATGATATAGTGATTCTTCAGTTTGGTCTTCACTGGGAAGAAGGTTGATGCTGATACAGCGTGTGCTGTCTAGTAAACCCACATCTCAATATTAAATGCATGTATGACCATGAATTCAGTAGGTCAAGAGAAAGCTAAGAAATATTTTACTGTTGACTTAATAGGCATCAATGCCAGATATAGAAGTAGCAGGTTTAACTTCAAAATTATGTAAAACTCCAATGAAAAACCACACAGGTGCTAGCTATTCCTTTGCATATAGCTGCAAAACAATTGTTATTCTTCAGCTTAAAAAAGTTATTTCTAAAATTATTTTTTTCTGAATTTCTGAGCTTAGGAGAAAAACATCATAAAGAATCGGCTCCTTTTAAGATTACTAGTGAGATAATTTACAGAGCTTAATAAATATTTAGGTTTCTATTTAAATTTGTCATAAAAACACTCAAGTAAATAAGCAGAATAAATGGTGTAGCATAAATTAGATGCTAAAAATTCTTCCAAGTTCAGTCATCAAAATGACATTGATGCATCTATATATATATACATATGCAGACATTATTAATGCCATGCATGTTTCTGTTACTTGATTTTGATAAACTGATGTGATTCTATTCCAAAGCTCCTGCTATTTACTCAACTGGAAGCACCTACTACTAACTTGAATAAGTGTTACTGTGTCATTTGGTGTTATATTTTTAATTAGCAAAATATATGTGTCTAACTTACTGTATCTCCCTCTGTCCTTTCTGATAAAGATCATTCACTGTGATATTTCAAAAAATCTTTGCTCATGGTAGACCTTGAACAACCACTGAGATATAGAAAATCAAAATTCAGGGTGCTTCCACCTGGAGCAAAAGCAAGAGCCTATCTTTGAAGTGAGCAGGGCATTAGTAACTAAACTATCTCATGTCCACAATGGGTAGTTAGCGCTCTTTCTTTGACTACAATAGTACCAGGAAACTGAGAGATTTTTTCCAGTTCACTATCTGCGAAACTTCTGTTTCTAATAAAGATTTCATTTGCAGTGACACTGAATATTTCTGGATGAAAGAAAATGTTTTATGTAAATTCTTCACCAGCTATACTTAACACCACATGGATTCTGATCCTAGCTCTACCAGTTACCTGATAGGTAAACAATAGGTTGCTGCATTTTTCTCTGCTGCTCTTTCCCTTCCTGTCTTTCATTTTTCCGGTATAAGAGTCAGTACCTCTCAGCATTTACTTAGTGATTATTGATTTGAGGTCTTCACTAGGATCCTTAAGAGCTGCAGTAATATGAACACCATCAGAAATATCTCTTTATCTCACTAATATCATAGGTGTCATCTTTTGCTCAGAGTTCCCAAGCAGGAGGATTTTGTAAAAGCTAAAAAAATAAAGTCTTCTTCATTTCATACCATCTTTCGTATAATCTTCTTAGTGGTACATCCTATTACAACCTGTTCCTTTCTTGAGTCATTGCCCTGTTTGAGACAGAGGCTACAGCTGCCTCAATTGTTGGTTCATCTTTTGCTATATAGTGCAGTGTATTGTGTTTCTGATAAAAGGGTAGGACTACACAGCAAAGAAAAATGCCATTTAACTGTAACTCTGAGCCAGATACAGCCTTCCAGACAAAAAAGGATATTACATGACACCTTGGTCATGTAAGGAGGCATGTGGTCACATAGGAGAGTCTCCTGCAATTCATCCATGTTCAGCAGGAGTTCATATGCAGACTGCTTAGATGGAGCCTTCTAGTTATCACCCACTGCCTATAGTGACACATACAAAGTCAATTATTTACAACAGATGAGGTGGAATGACTCTTACTGCACAAATTCTCCCTCTGTGCCAGAAAGAAATCTATTAATTATCACACTTTATCTAAAAATACATTAATCGTAATTTAACAATCTACAATATATGAGCTGTTGTGCGTGAGCAGCAAGAGTGGCTGCTACAGAAAGGAAGGCAAGCCGGGAGCAACTGGCAACAGGAGGGCAACGCCTGTAAGGCCAAGGGCAGAGTCCCACAACATCCAAATGAGAAGAGCAAAGCAGGTCTGATGGCAGTATTGAGGAGACCAGGGGTTGCCAATCAATCCTGTAATGATGGAGTAGATCCAAAGTCAAGCCTCACAGGCAAGTCAGCAGGTCAGCCTCCAGATTCACAGAGCGTGTGATCAGGCACAGCTGCAATGTAGCTCAGGCAAGGCCCAAGAGTAAGGGTCTGAGCTTGAAAGCAGCTCCCAAGTGGTGAGGGAGCACCTCTGACCCCTTTCACACATAGCAATTTCCCACGAGCCAGAATCCAGTTTAGAGAGTTGCACTGTAGCAGAGGTGGCTTTGAACATAAGCAGCTTAACTCCTGAAAAGGGTCCTGGCAGTTGGCTGTCCCTATCCCAGAGTCCTTAAGATTAACCAGAACCTTTTGCTGGGGTTTTAAACAGAACTATCTTGTTAGAATTAAACAGAACTCAGGCAAAACCATATCTAATTTAGCTAGCTAACTAAACATTATTATAAATATGTATTTTATAGCCAAGGCCTCACACTCCACCTGGCTTCTTGAGTAACTTCAATAGTCTTGTTTTTCCAATGGCAAATTCTTGGATATGGTCTGTACATGCAAGGAAAATAGAAAATATATAAGATGATGAAGGTACTGAAAAATAGTCAAGCAAGTGTAATAATATAATCTAAAATTTGCTTGCAATGAATGAATGATTAATATTGACACTAGTGAAAAGAAATACCTATTTATAACCTTAAATAAGATTTTACCAGCATTTTTTCTTTCTGTTCTCTTTAATCATGAATCAAAATATTGAATCTAAAATGCACCCAGGGTGCTTCTTTCTAATCGTTAAATCATTTCAGTAAAATCTGTTGGTAGAAACAGAGGTTTCAGAATCTTGAGCTCCTTGGAAATGTGCTTGTTATTTTTATCCACAGCTGACGTGATAGGGAAGAAGAGCAATGTTGTTTACTCCCAGGTGGTTTAAATTTGATTTGAACTCACAGCTGAGTTTAAGCTGATGAATAGCTTTTTATTGAACATGAATAAATTGAGAAATTCAGATTAGTCAGCCACTTTTTTGTCATAATTTAAATTCCAGAGAAGATACATTTAGCAAAAATAAAGCAGAAATGTATGCACAATTGATGAATTGTACCTGATGACTAGCTGAATTAATAAAATAATTAGTAAATTTAATGCTTTTCTACATCTGTTCAGTATTGGTATTCTTATAAAAAAGAATTTGTACAAACAAAGGGAGAACAACTGCCATCAAATATAAAAACAAGTGAATGCATGAACCAACCAATACACAGACCAATACAGAGAGGGTAGACTTCTGCTCGTAAACATACACAACAGTTCTTCCGCACAGACTGAATACCCTGTAACAAACATTTTGGTCATGTATAAAACCAGAAAAATCTCAATGGGCTAATATCGTCTTTTGAGAACTAGACAATATTGAGCAGCTTGTCAGCATTCAGTTCAACTTCAGAGTCTGAAACCCTTTCTCACAAAAGAGAAGGTAATCCTAGCAATCCCTTCTGGAGTCAAGTAGCATTATGTCAGCGTAAGAAAATCCAAATCTGGCAGTCTATTCACTGGTAAGACAAAGACGTAATTAAAGTTAAACACACAGTTTCAGTTATGTCTTTTTTTCCCTAACAAAATGCTGAGCATTATATTTCTGCAGAAAAGTTTTTGTGTGGATTTTCTGTATATGTATGTGCGTATATGTTTGTGCTTATTTGGAAAATGCTTTGAGACAAAAAGATAACAAAGGCTACATATTATTATTTTATTCTGCTGAGGCACCTAGGTAGCAGTGACATTTCGTTCTCATAAGAATGACAAATTGTGTGAGTCTGCTGTCTAGACAAAGAAGGAAAGGACTAACCAAGAGAGGAAATATTAGAAAGACTCCCCTTGTATTTAGTGGAAAGTGGTTAGACCCCGTTAGTGCTGCTGATTTGGCTTTTGGAGAATTTATGATACACCATTAGAATCAGCTCTCTGAAAACAGAATTGGCTGCTACTATATTGGTTTGTTTAAAGATGGAGAGCTGGAGCAGGGATGTGTCTATGTGTTTGTTTGTTTGTTCAATATATGAAAATTACTCAGTAACACTTAAAAAAATACATCTGGATAAATTTTAGCATAATAATTTACAAATTTCAGATAATAGCAACTTAACAGTGGAGGATGTTTTCCTAAGTAGAGTTCCCTAAGTAATTGTTTGTATTAAATTCTTATAAACATTGAGTAATTTGGTACTTAATAATTATCTATTTTGTAGATCAGTGCTGTCTATCATAAGTATGCTATATGCTTTTATCACATCTTTATTTTACATAGAAAAATATTTCCCAGAAGTTGTACAAATCTTAAAAGAGATGAAAAACATCTGCAAAACAATCACAGGAGTTTTGTAAACCCAAGAGATAACTGCAGCCCTCTAACAAATAATGCCATCTGTTGTCTGTTTGGTTAATGTATTTATAAATTCTAGTGGTTTCTTATTTGGTAGTTAGTAGTAAAATATTACAAAATTTAATTGAAAAACACTTGGGTTTATACACTCATTTAGGACACTAATCTTTCAACATCTGAGTGCACAGCTAAGCAGTATGATAAGCACATATGCATTTACAAGGATTACATGCAAACAGTTTATTTACATCCCCAGTACACTAGTCTGATTCTAAAGTTATTCCCACATCTGATTGAGAGAGTGGGAGTTTGATACCTTAAAACTGGTTCTAAAGTTGAAGGTGAATCACTTAGCTCTCTTTCTCAGTACACTTGCTTTACATTCTTTGTTCCCTTATAAACAGAGTGGGACATCTTTTTGGAAGGTAGTATTCCCAAAATGGACAGGATGCATGTGTGGGGCATTATTTGCTGGGTGATAGTATGATAATGTGCTTTGGAAAGTACTCTTGTCAATGAAAATAGAAAATTGACAAGAGGTAGGATTATTTTAGAGTGTTTCACAGCTGTTTTGAAGCAAATTTGGATTACTTTAGTGTGACCAACAAATATGATGAAGTTGCTGCAATGACATTGTTTACAAGCTGTCTGACTAAAGATTCAGGTCAGAAAAGTGTGGTTGAAATTTAAATAAATAAATAACCCAACATTTCTTCATATTTCTGTTTTGTGCTCCTAGACACAGGAAAAATTGACATTTCAATTTACCTATGGAAAATTTTGAATAGTATTGAATAGGAAAAAGAGTCATAATTACATGATGAAGGAAGTTTTGCACTGAGAAATATAATAGTGTCACATTCAAACTTCTGTCTCTTTCCCAGCACAGGTAAATTATGTGCAAAATGTATTATACACCTGCATATGCACGTAATAACTAAAAATGGTTGAAACAAAACTGCAAGAGCAGTGAGCATGCATTTATGCCCAATGCATTGTAATAAGAGATAGCAGCCATGATGTCAAAGACATCTAAAAACTATCATGAAAAGCAGTCATTGATGGGAGTATGTTGCATTAAAATAGAAAGAGATTACCCATCCTTCATAAATAAGGTATAATTTTTTCTGTAATTAACACACACCAAGCACACATGAGATACAAACTTGATTTCTTAGAGACACGGAAGAGTCTTGTGGTATTAGGAAGATGTTTTATGTGAGTTGGTACTTCTGAAATATTTCTTTAATTTCACACTTTTTTTTTCATACATTTGTGTTGGTAGGCTATGTGAGATAATGAAGTACATAATTGTGTCATGTAATGAATTAAAGGTACACATATGATTTAAATAGAAATTAACAAAAGAATTAGTTAATTACAAATAAATTACATTAATTAAATGTATACCTGCACAGTATTACATATTAAATAGTTCTGTTATATCTACGTTCTGAAATTTTCTTATTCTTGGTCTGTGAAAGAAAGGTGTTTCTGTACTGATTTATTTTTCTTTATTTTTCAGCACATGGCAGTAGCATCACACCCAGTTTACTTAGTATCTTGCTGCTTTTCTACCATTAGAATTTTTTTTTTTTTCCAGTTTGTGAATATGAACCCTATTCACAGATTGTTTCAGCTTAAGACAGCGTTTCAGGATGTTAAAATGATATAAATCTCTGGTCTGGGAAAAGAATTATATGTATAATTCAGAAATAAAAAAGAATAATTTTCTGGTCACACTCCTTTAAAAAATATGTTTGTGAAGGGGAGTGCTTTGTGATTCTGGAGCTTAAAAGAACATATAATTGGAGAAAAAAAAGGCACTCCTGGTGAACAGACATAATTGACAATAAAATATTTTGAATGTAATAACTAAACAGTACATGAATGGTAGCAACACATCCACAATGCAGTATGCCCTACTTACACAGGACAGTTGGTGTTAGTGACATAAGCGTATTATTCCACTCTATTATTCATGGTTCTAGTCCTGTCTGTTATGCTTCTATAAGCCTTAGGTTTGGAGGACAGTTACTTGTCTCCGCTGGGTAAGCTAATGTTGACTATTCAATTGCGCCTTTGGTGTTACTGTTGTTAATACGCACGCTTCTGTAAACCATGTTTTCAGAGTACACACACTTGTGGTGGGATGACCCTGGCTGGATGCCAAGTGGCTACCAGAGCCACTATATCACTCCCCTCCTCAGCTGGACAG
>VYXH01006194.1:2339-50441 GCA_013397275.1 Burhinus bistriatus | reverse complement strand
AAGTCTTATTAGCCAGGGAAACACCACCTTGCTGCTTCTGCTTAGTATGGATTTGCACATAAGTGATACATATGTGTGTGTAAGGCCCGTGTGGGAATTTCTGAGCTTTACAAGAGGATGAACTGCTTCTGTCCTTGTTTTTTAAACTATATGTTCTTGATACTGCTTTAAAAATAAGCCCCCCCCCAAAAGCACTGGTAGTATAAGAGTTTGACCTAAGCCATGTCCTTGCCACAAGCCAAAAGACAGGCTGTGAATTATTAGACTTTGAAGTTTTATTCAGTGAAGCATGCTTCTAGACAGACAGAAACCAAAGTCAGCCGCTATTTTTTATAAAGCAATGTAGAGAAATGTTCCTTTCCTGCTTATAAAATGTAAATGTGCAGAAGGTGCTGAAAATAGCTTGAGAAAAGTGCAGATAGTAGGTCAGTACTGTTTCTTTGAATATATTTATATTTCCCATCATTACAGAGAATCTTAAGCCATTTCTAGTTCTAAAAAATAAATACTCAGCATTTATATATGGAAACTGCAGTCCTATTCATTTTATTTCTGTAAGTAATGTCATTAAATCAATGGTGGTAGTCACGTAAGGTAAGCACATTATGGCCCTTTGTGTGTCTTCTTAAAAAGATGCACATTTGTCAGAGAGATTCATTATTAAAATGTGATGGTGGAGAGATAAATCAGTGCTGTTTTTTAAAGGTTAGATCAGTTATAAGGGTCTTCAAAGCATGTGGCATTTTTATCATAATTAAGAGCTATTCTAACAGAATTATTTTTTTCTGCTTTAAACGCATATTTTAATGTTGAATCTGATTTTATCGCTCCTATATCCTATAAAAAGAACTCTCTGGAGGATAACTTTCTTCTATCATGGAAACTTTTGAGTTTTCAGGACTTTTGCCACATAAGCAAAACTCTTTGAGCATTTTTGGGAGACGAAATTGTGAAGAGAATGAGGCTAACTCTTGCATTGCTTAACAGAGCAATAAATCCACCTAGAATATTTTTAAATTTAATTCTGTTGACACTCAGGTAAATTGGGCAGGAAAAAGAAAGGTCTTTGAGGTCAAGTCTCTAATAAAGCCTAGTGGTTAGCAAAATGGGAGATCTAGAGGCAGAACCTCACTCTGCCTGATGCTGTGTGGTTGTGAGTCAGGTGCTCTGGCTCAGTCAGGGCAGGAACTTGGTCTATGGTCTTATTACAAAGGTTTGGGTTTTTTTCCTTTTAAAGTAGTTATCAAATTCTTCCTGTCCATATGACCAGAAAAGTAGTAATTTCATCAAATAGTTCTAGTGATAGACGCCTTCTGTACTTTCACTTCTCCAGTACCTACAGTACTGGAAAGAGACACTGAACAATAACAAGTTACTTAAAATGTTCATTTCTGAATATACTTCAGAAAAATACCAAATACTGAGTTTAAAGAAATATCTTCAGCAAGCCAGTGGCTAAAATCCTCTGGTTGAAGTTATTCAACTTTTGAACTCTTTGAAATAAATCATCTCAAAGAATTTGAGGAGGAAAATATATGGAATGCAACAAAATCGTGTACAGCAACTTTCATGCATTTCACATTGACTACTTTGGGTTTGTCTGATTTTGGAGACAAGGAGGCTAAGGGGCGACCTCATTGCTCTCTACAGCTTCCTGAAGAGGAGAAGTGGAGAGGGATGTGCTGAGCTCTTCTCCCTGGGATCCAGTGATAGGGCACGTGGGAATGGTTCAAAGCTACTCCAGGGGAGATTTAGTCTGGACATTAGGAAAGAATTCTTTACTGAGAGGGTGGTCAAACACTGGAAGCGGCATCCTAGAGAGGTGGTCAGTGCCCCAAGCCTGTCAGTGTTCAAGGGCATTTGGACAGTGCCCTTAATTTGCTTTAACTTCTGGTCAGCCCTGAAGTGGCCAGGCAGTTGGACTAGATGATCATTGTAGGTCCCTTCCAATTGAAACAATCTGTTCTGTTCTGTTCTAAATCTCTCACTCCAAGTTCATGCAATTTTGTCATCTTCAATTATGTTTCAGCATGGTGCATAACATGAAAAGGAACTGCATGAAAAATAGACTTTCAGAGTGTCTTGAGCAATTTGCTTTCATTAAGTCAAGGCACTAATAGCTCTGTTCAGTGATAGCTATGTTTGGTAGGTGGGTAGATTGATTTTTACACTTTCTATTCCTTAGTGCTTGGTTCATAAAAAAATAACTGTGTCAAATAATATTTATGTTCTGTGAAAATGCTTCCAAGAAAGCATTAATATCAATTATGCCTAATAGTAACATTGAAATGTAAAATATATTTGTAAAAATAGTAATGAAAAATAGCAATTTAAATCACACATCGCATAAAATGTGGTTTACAAAGTAATTACTATTTACTCTAAACTAAAAACTTGACAGAATAGTAAATAGTCGTATCAATATAAGAGTATTCTGGCATGTTATAAAATAAACCAGGTAAAATAATTGATAAAATGCTTTATATTGGCAGTATTGCTGAATTACTGAGTATCCCTTGGAATCCCTAGTATCCCTCCCTAGGAAAACACAATCTATGAGAAAAACTTCTTTGAAAAACATGTACATGATATTAAAAATTAAGAATTCAAAATAGAATTCAAAACAAAAACTGAAATGGGACATCATTTATTTCTAGGTATGGGAGAGAGAGAGTGAAGGAATAGACAGAAAGGGTGGAGTGCATGTAAATACTGAACAGAGGAAAAAGGCTATTTAAACAACAGGACACTGTTAGTGTAAGAACAAAAATATTCCCCACTAATAAATATTGCCTAGAAATAAAAAGAAGCTTGATAAAATTTTGGAACAACATTCTAAAAAAATGTAGTGCAATCCAAACCCCAGCTTTGTGTTAAGATGACAATAATTTTCTGACTTCTTGTATTTTCTGGTTGCTTTAGATTCTAAGGGACTGACTCTATGACCCAAAGATCTATTGCAGGTCTAAGGTGTTTTGTTGCAGTTCATGTTTTTTCTCCTAATTTATTTCTCTATTTGGTTTTGGTCTTGTTCCAGAATGTCCAATTAATTTTGACATTAGTGATCACAGTCAGTAAGAGCTATATTCCTGAGTTCATACATATTCTACTTCAACCAACTTTTCAGCAAGACCTACCAGAATATTGACTCGCCCCCTTTTTTTTTCAAATTCAAATTTAATACTGATGATAATAAAACTGATATAATCTCCATTGTACTTATTACTAAATTCTTCGAGTATTATACATTGACCCCTTCTTCACCTATCAGTACAAAAGCTTTCTGAATTTTATTTTTGTTAACAGTCAGATTTTATTTTCCTCTCACAAAGAAAATCTCATCAAATGTAACCCCAGGCTACAACATATATTGACAGATTATTGCAAGTTTTAAGATGAATACCTGAATGTCCTTTTTCTTAGAGCAAGCTAGTCATATAAATTGGGGAAGATAACATGATTTTTTAAATCCTCTGGAAATATTCTCACAAATAGTAGCTTTAAGCTACATAAAGACTTCAAGTGGTTACATTTAAAAATGGCTTATATTGCTCTACAGCTTTGCATCATTTGATATGGAGGTGTAATTTAGACATGCATACAATTTGTCATAGATGACTGGAAAAGGTGTCAATAAGAATTTCAGATGAATCATTCTCACAATTTTCACTTTTGTATGTAAGCACTTACTTAGACATCTATTAGTGGGGAATCATGATCTCATACTAGCCAGATTCTATTGATTCTGTTCCCATTACTGTAACCTTAAACAGATGGAACTAAATCACAATATAATTTTTATATTGGGTGCCATCATTGTGTATGTCATCAATAAACTAATGTATACTCTGTTTAAAAAGAAAAATTTCATTCAAATACGCTTCTTAGTAGTCAAGTTGCATAACATTTGTGGCCCAATATCCAAAAACAATCTAATCTGTTGTCAACTACATCCCTTATTTGTATATGAATTACAATTATGTCTGAGGTATGCTTTGATTTCAGTATACAAATAAGACTGAGATACCTCTAATCAATTTTGTTAAATTGAAAATAAAAAAATTTAGGATGATTATTAGTAACCGAAGGTAGACTAAAATTTTTTGATTCTCAGCTTGAGGGGAAGAGGAGTTGATTTAAGATATCAGCACATTTCTGCAGGGTTTTAATAAAACATTTCATATTTAAAGGAGTACATTTTTTGTGGCATTAAAAAGTGTAGGGTGAATCAATACTTCAGACATCATGCTGCAGAAGCGTAACAGAACATAATGTTTCTCCACATTAGGGAAATTGTAATAGAAGATCCCAAACTTACAATGTACAGAAGATCTGGCTTGACACATTCTCGCACCAAAAGTATTTATAAATGCAGGCAGTTGCTAAAACCAAACCCTGAATACCATTGACTGCAGCTGAGCAATATACTGAAACTTAGGGTTAATCTTAGATATTTCTAAGCAGAACTGAATGTCCAATTTTAAGGAATTTCCTTCAGCTACCACTAAGTGGGGGAACAAATGAGTTGAAAGTCGTGAAATAGGAAATGGGAGCTGATTTCCCACCAAGAAGCATTTTGTGTGCACCGGACTTCCAAATACATGCATGTAAGGGTGGTCATAGGAGGATGTACTGTGGGTATGAGGTTGACTTAATGCCTGGAATGTGGGCTGACTACTCAGTGATGTTCTGGATTGCTGCAAGGACCTGAGCTGCAGACCTTAATAGCAGGAAACATCAGTAGGTCTGAACTTTAATATACACTTAAGATCAGCCTTCACTTTTTGGTGTAGACCTTGAAATCAATCAGACTATTTGCTTGATGAAAATTACAGTATCTCAGATTGTGTATGGTATGTGGATGCCTCTGTACACACCAAATAAAGTATGTAGCAATTTGCTCAGAAATGTTACTAGTCCTTCCAGTTATTTAGAATGGGAGTATTTGAATATAAACTCTTCACTGTGTTTAGCATTGAAGTGAATATAGAACTAAAGCACAGCATTTTAAAAACCTGACAGTTCTTTGTAATGAAAAATAAATCGGGATTGCTAATTCCCATACATGTGAAGAAGTCCATGACTATGAATGCATAATAAAAAATTGTGATGCTTTTTATGGAAGTGGAACTGGCTTGAAAGCTTTCACTGCTAGTTGTCAAAACATTTTTTAAATTCTCAAGCCTTGGAAATTAGCTTACTGTCATCGCAGAAGTCTGTTGCTGTAAGACCCATTACTTTAATTTCTTACTGCAGTTCCTGTTGAGAAATCAGCTATGCAAGCTCTTGTTTTATATAAATCAAACATGATTATAGGTATCTCTTATAATGTGACAAGAATGATTAATACCAGAAATTGAAAATTAGATTAAGGTATCTTTTTGTCTAGGGACATTCAGCCTATCACAGAAGACAAATGTCAAATTTTCTCTGAATAGATTTACTTGGTTTTGATTTAGTATGAAATATTGTAAACTCCCATGACTGAAGTCAAGAAGGATCTCATGCCCTGAATAATGGGAAAAAAAAAAAAAAAAGAGAGAGAGGAGAAGGGAATCTTGGTATTATGGCAAATGTGTAGAATATGGTACAAGAGTCAGCTCAGGAATTATCAACTCAGTTCAGTGATAGGTCTGTCCTATTCTTTGGCTTTTCTGATCCATTTGGGTATCTTCTCGTTTGCAGGGTTCTGAGTCACAGAGGAACTATTAACTTGGACTCCATGTTCAGATGTGCATGCTCTGCGTGTTTGCTTAACACTACGCCTAAATACTAAGCTGTAGCTGAACCAATAAGCTTTATCAGACCAAAAGTTGTAATGCATTGAGTCAGTTACACAGCACAGCTAGTCTGCAACATATACAACTTCGCTGCAGGTAACTGGGAATTAAACAGTCCTGTTTTATTTTACATTCCACTTATGCTGGAGTATACTATATGTTACACAGCAAACTGATTTGCAAATGTAACTTAAACTGGAGAATAAATATCCTTTTTTTATTTGTTCCCTAACAAGTGATAAATATCATCATCATCATCTATTAGATGTTAGATTTTACATAGTTCTAATCTTTAAGAAATTCACAGAATCACAGAACAGCCCAGATTGGAAGGGACCTCAAAAGATTGTCTGATCCAAACTTTTTGGGGAAAAGGAGATTATCTAGCATCTTTCCAATTGCATCTTGAAAACCACCAGTGATGAGGACTCTACCACACCCCTGGAGAGGTTGTCCCAGTGACTGATTGTTCTCACTGTAAAAAATTTCTTTGTTATGTTGCAATGAAGCTTCTCCTTGTGCAACTGGTACCTGTTGCCCCTTTCCATGTAACTCCTTGTGAAGAGAGAGCCTCTGTCCTTTTTGTAGCTGCCCGTTAAGTACTGGAACACTGTGACAAGGTACCTCCTAAGCCTTCTCTTCCTGCAGAGGAAAGACCTAACTCCTTCAGTCTTTCCTCATAGGGCAGATTCTACAGCCTTTTGATCATTTTTGTGGCCCTCCTTTGGACTCTCTCCAGTCTGTCTGCGTTTTTCTTGAGCTGTGGGGACCAGAATTGGACACAGTACTCCAGGCATGGCCTGACAAGTGCTGAGTAGAGTAGGATGATCATGTCTCTGTCTCTGCTAGTAATGCCCCTGGAGATGCAGCCCAGGATACAATTTGCCTTCATCGCAGTTCACTGCTGACTACTGCTCCGCTTGATTTCCACCTCGAGCTCCCTTTCAGCAAGGCTTCTCCCAAGCCACACATTTCCTAGTCTGTACTGGGTTCTTTGGCTATGTTGTCTCAGGACTTTGCATTTATCTTTGTTAAACTTCACACAGTTCTTGCTAGTCCACTCTTCCAGCCTGTACAGGACTTTCTGCAAGATGCTTCTCTCTTCTGACATGTTCGCCTCACCACCCAGTTTATTGTCATCAGCTCTCGATTCTTAATCACTATGCTGCTCAGTTGTTTAAATTCTAGAAAGAGTCTGAACTAGTTAGTGTAACAAGATAGCAGGAAAATAAATGTCAAAATATAGGATAAACCCCTGTGTTCAAGTACTTTTTGCTAAGCATAAAAAATGGTTCAAAATAATGTTGGCCCAGTGTGTTTCATGTGAAACCAACTACTATGAAAAACTAACTTTTCTGTTACTATTTCACAGAAATATTTACATTTGACAAAAATATATTAAAGTTAAGTTTTATCTCACTTCACCTATGCCTCTGGCTCAGCACTCACAATATGAGACAGGAGTGTCTTATTACTTCTAGTACACACTTACAACTTACTTTGCAAAAACTCTATGAAATGTTGGCAGGTAAAATTATTACCTCTAAGATCCAAGCAGACTGAAATCGTTCCTTCTGCTGCTTATAAGGCTTTGACCTTCACTCCGTAAGCAAAACTTTTCTGGCCTAAGTGGAAATTTTGCTCATATAAGGACTATAGGTTATTTGTAGCTTGTATCCAAAGCTTAACCTTCAGTGCTGATGTATAATGAGGAGTAACTAATGTATGTTTTCCACAGAAAGTCTTCATAAGACAAAAGTAATGAGGAATATAATGTTATTATACAAATAACATTGCTGTCTGGCTCATGGGAATCAAAGATAGAAGTTGGAATCAATGTTTATTAAAAATTAGTCGCAAAGAAATTAATCTATTGGAACACAACTTGGAACTACTAATATGGTGACTAAAGTCAGTAAATATTTGAACTCTGCTGGTAAAAGGTAGCTTTTTTGGTTCATATAGAATTTCTGTTATTTCTGAAATGGAAATGTGAATACAATACAAAATTTCGAAGTTTTTTGGAAATAATGATAATCAGTTCTTATGTTTTATGTAGATCAATTAGAATTCCATTTATTTCAAAAAATATTGGGGAAAATTGTCTGAAACATATTGTGTATGTCATGACTCACTTTTAAAACACTGTACAAAATACTACAATATATTTTTCGCCCCTAAGCACTTTCTGGGAAATCAGCATGCTGTGGTGCCTCTCTGAAGTACCCATGCATTTATGCATGCAGCATGGGGAAGAAACACAGGAAATTAGTGATCTGTGTAGAGCTGCAGGACTTTGGTCTTGCTGGAATCATGGTGACGCAGTGGAATGGCTTACATGATTGGAATGCTGCAATGAAGTGATACAGGTTTTTTAGGAAGGACAGAGCAGGAAGATTAGGAGGTAGATTTGCCCTTTATGTGAGAGAGCAGCTGAAATGCATGGAGCTCTGCCTGGGGATGGCTGATTAACCAACTGAGACCTTTTGGGTAAGGATTAAGGAGCAGACCATTACGGGTGACATAATAGTGGTTATCTACTGTAGACCATCTGATCAGGAAGAACAAGTAGATGAGGCCTTCCACAGACAGCTGGAAGGATCCTAATGTTTGCAGGTCCTGGTCCTCATGGGGGACTTCAATTGCGCTGATATCTGCTGAACAGGGACAGTTCAGCAGGGCATAAGCAATCCAGGACGTTCCTGGAGAGCTTCAGTGACAACTTCCCGACCCAAGTGACAGAGGAACCAAAGTGGAGGGGAGCTCTGCTGGACCTCATACTCACACACAAGGAAGGGCTTTTTGGGAATGTGAAAGCCAAAGGCAGCCTTGGCTGCCATTACCATGAGATGGTGGAGTTCAGGATCCTGAGTGGATGGAGCAGGGCAAAAAGCAAGGCAACAACCCTAGACTTCAAGCAGGCATTGGCCTCTTCAAGGCTCTGCTTGAAATAATCCCATTGGATAAAACCTTGGTTGGAAGAAGACTCCAAGAGACATTGTTGATGTTCAAGGTTCTTGTCCTGCAAGCTCAAGAACAGTCCATCCCAACAAGCAGGAAGTCAGGCAAAAAGGGCTATAACAAGAAGGGCTTTAAGTACATAAGCAGCAAAAGTATGATCAGGGAAAATATGATCCCACTGCTGAATGAGAGGACCTTGGTGAAACAAGACATGGAATAGGCTGAGGTACTGAACGCCTTCTTTTGCTTCTGTCTTTACTAGCAAAATTGACCTTCATAAATCCCAGATATTTGAAACCAGGGGCAACATCTGGAATAGGGAAACTGTACCGTTGGTGGAAAAGCATCAGCCTAAGAAATGCTTAAGCAACGTGGACATGCATAAGTCCACGGGCCTTGACGAGTTGTGCCCATGAATGCTGAGGGAGCTGCCTGATGTCATTGCAAAGCCACTCAATTATTTTCAAAAGATTACGGTGACTTGGAGAGGTGCCTGAGGACTGTAGGAAAGCAAATGTCACTCCTGTCTTCAAGAAAGACAAGAAGGAGGACCCAGGAAACTACAGGCCTCTCAGGCCTCACCTCCATCCCTAGGAAGGTGATGGAGCAGCTAATCCTGGAAACCATTTCATGGCAACTGACTGACAAGAAGTTCATCAGGAGCAGTCAGCATGAATTCACCAAGGGGAAGTCATGCTTGACCAGCCTGATAACCTTCTATGGTGAAATAACAGGCTTCATAGATGAGAGGAGAGCAATGGATACTGTCTACCTAGACTTTAGCGTGTTTTTTGACATGGTTTCTGTCACCCGATGCTAAGGGGACAGACAAGTTCTTTTAGGAATCCTTGACAGAATGACAATGGCTCTATTACCAGGGGACAGGAGCAGGGGGTACNTGACAATGGCTCTATTACCAGGGGTCAGGAGCAGGGGATACCTGTCACACCCTCCCATGACAGCCCCGTAGACCAGCTGTTGATAAGTGGGCTGGAGGTAGACAGTGATGTGGATTGAAAACCAGCTGAATAAACAAGCCTGGAGGGTGGTGGTGCGTGGAATGAAATCTGCTTGGAGGCTGGTAACTAGTGATGTACACCAGTGGGCAATAGTGGGTCCAATCATCTTCAATATCTCCATGAATGATCTGGAGNTACAAAGATGATTTAGGGGCTGAAGAAACTCACCTGTGGGGAAAGGTTGAGAGAACAGTGACTGTTCAGCCTGGAGAAGGAAAGGCTCAGGGTGATCTCTTCAATGTGTGCAAATATCTGAAAGGAGGCTGTAAAGAAAACAGAACCAGGATATTCTCAACAGTGCGCAGTGAGAGGACAAAAGGCAATGGACACAGACTGAAATACAAGAGAGTCCATCTGAACTTAAGCAAAGCTTTTTTTTTACTGTGGGGTAACTGAGCACCTGAATAGGTGGCCCAGGGAAGTTGTGGAGTCTCCATCCTTGGAGATATTAAAAATCCATGAAGTGGTGCCCTGTGACAGGACAAGAGGCAATGGGCACAAACTGAAACACAGGAACTTCTGTCTGAACATCAGGAATCACTTTTTCACTGTGAGGGTGACTGACCACTGGCACAGGGGTCCCAGAGATGTTGTGGAATCTCCATCCTTGGAGATATCTATTCTGTAGATGACCCTGCTTGAGCAGGGAGGTTGGGCAAGATAACCCCAGGAGTCCCTAACTTTAACCATTCTGTGATTCTGTGCTTTACGAGTGTGATATCTTTGACACTGGCAGTTTTATAACATTACCAGACAGAATGTTTCTTGTATGGCCTATAACCTCAACATCAATCCTGAAAGAGGATAACCACAGCTGACAGCTGGCAGCTAAACAAAAATTTAACTAAGAATTTAATTTATCCAATACCGGGTAACTCCTTTAGAAAACATCTCCGTGCATGTGACAGGGAGTGAAAGTTGAAGTGGAAATATTTTAGGTGATTTCTTATGGAAGGTAAGTGAATAAAATGTGAATCTTAAGTCCCCAAAACTTAATTGCTAAACATTAGCATAATCTTTAACCTCCTCCTCCATAGAAACCCATTTTTATGTCCAAAGGGAATGCCTACCTGCTAGTCTTTGAATATTTTTTGTTCAAGAACGTAAGACTCCATGTATATTTCTAAAATTACAAGTATTGAGAAGTATTTTTGTGTTATAATGATTAAAACTCTCTTTTTTTAACAACAGCAGTTTACATGTAAGTTCATTAACTATTAGTTGAATTAGGAGAGTTTACTATTCTCTTCAAATCCCCAGAGTTCTACAGAACTTCCATTTCAAAATTAATAAAAACATTAAAAATCTTGAAAAGTGAAATTTATTTTGCCCAAGGAGCAGAACTCTAGTTATTATAACTTAGGAAGTTGTATCTGATGTCAATTTTGTTTTAACTAGTGTTAAAAGTTAGTGCTGAGCTAAAAAATACAGGGTACAATTTCAGTTATGCTAGCTGCATCAACATTTTTCAAATGGGCCTAGAGATCAGACATAGATTCTTCTGGCTTTGCTGCTCATTAGCAGAATAAAACATTCTCTGTATCAAGCTATGGAAACAAGATATGATAAGCTGATCATTCACAGAAGAGAAATTATCTTGTGAAACTATCAACTATATAAACAACTTCAAAAAGCAGGACACGGTATATTAAGAAGAAAGAAACTAAAAAAAAAATTGGGGGATTTTTTTGGTTTGCTTTTGTTGAGTTATACAGATGTTTTATATGTCAACACAATGAAGGAATTCACCATACTGTAAAGTACTAAAGATGTTGCATTTTTAGATTTGATGCTTGCTTCCTATTCAGTCAAGCTAGTAATTCAATATGAGGTACAATGTTACATCTCATTTTATCATGAATTAGATTATGGAGTCTTCCAGGTAGAGAAATCTTTGATTATCCAGATCATATTTAAACATTAACTGAGATGAAAGCACCCCGCACCAACTGTATCCATTTAACCCTGTTCTTTTGTTCACGTTAAAATTATGCACCGATACTTAGCCTGTTGAAAACATGTTAAATTGGATCTTGGTGTTCTCAGTATATTGTTTTCATGACTGTTAGGTCAGTAGTCTTCAGGGAAATTAGATAAATTTCCCTGAAATTGTTTTGCTCCATTATTATGAAGAACTAAGTTTGTCAGCATTTATAAGACATATCTATACTTTAGATTCTAGGGAGAAAGGCATGAATAGACACAGGTAGATGTAGGTCTGATATCTTGTTACCTCACCTAGCTGTAAATTAGATGTTCACGACTCTAGAGAGAAAGGGAGACAAAAAAGATCTAGGATGAAGCTGAGTAATTTGAAGGGGGAGGGGGGGAAGTGTCTTAGAAACAGGGATAGAATTTAATTTAGTTATCTTACTCTATTGTTTTAAAAGAAGCTTCAAGGAAAAAAAGTGACTTTTTTACTTTGCATAGTAGGTGGATTTTTTTTGTTTTTCACATAAGCATGGAAAAAGACAGGTATGCAGAACTTCAGCTCACTCTTTTTCCAAAGGTTTTTGTTTAAAGATAGTAGAAACATAGTTGCATTTTCTGTGACTTGATCTCCTTTGAATTTTTGATTTGTTTTGTTTTCAAATTTTAGCATGATGTAGGAAGTAAAGTTGCTGTCATTCAAGCACCTAATTTTGCAAGAAGTTTGGGTATGAAAGTGGTAGTACTTTATCATTTGATTTTAAACTCAGTGAAATATTTATATATTTGTAAATGAGGTTTACTGCTGTAAATGATTTCCTCCTTATAAATACTTTTGACTTCATCTAGTCACTCTGCGTAAATTAAGGTTATAGAATCGCTCTCCAAATACCTATGCACTAAAGATGGGAAAAGTGTCCCACTGCTCCTGTTGGCATTAAACATCTTTGGTAAATTGTTTGTACATGTTCATGCAGACAGCAGGATTAATTCTTCTCTTAGTGATACCTGCACATTTTAAAAACGTGGCTTTTTTTGTAAAGGTAACAGAAATATTATTTTTTTCAGAATTAGATCAAGGGAGACTTTTGGGGAGAGTTCAATGAAGTCAGAATTTCAAATGAAACCAAGACTGTCATGTAAGCCTGGAGAACATGATGCATACCATGATTTTGTTTCCACCTCTTCATTCAGAATACTGGTTGTTGAGCAATTTTTTCTTTTTTTTTTTTTTTTTTTTTTACAAAGGAATTCAGTGTTAGATACCAATTTCTAATAGTGCATATTTTGTTATAAGCAGAATTCAAGTGACTAGTCTTTTATGCAAATGAAGGTGAATCAAATCCTATCAAGTGATATGGAGTCACATCAGATTCTACAGTTAACATTGTACCTGACTTCCTATATTATTGCATTTTTATATAGTTTCTTCTGATTTAACTGAAATAAGACTATTATACCTTAAGAAAATTATAAATAGGTTAATTTTTACCTTGTTGTTTCTATGACTAGAAATAATCTGTCGGAGTGTTGCTAAAGTTTTTCTCAGCTTTTAAATCTGTTCAGCACTCCCTAGATGCTTAGCATACAGTCTATTCTAATGGTCCTGGGAGGAAGAGACATCGTTTCTAATTTTGCACATCAAAGTTCCCTGAGCATCTCTGCTAAATCAGGAAATCCTATAGATATGGAGCAAGTCAAGAAAGCAAATAAGCTTTTCCAACAAGAGTTCTAAACCTTAGTTGTGTCTCTCCTGGATTTATCAGGTCAGAGGCCAGGAGCAGGCACAAAATGGATTTATAACTCACATCCCCACCTCCTCCCTCACTTCTCCCAAACTGGATACTCATTATCTAGTCTGTTGACTCGGTGTGGTTGTCTTTTGTTATCTTGCAAAGGAGGGCTATAGGGAGATGAGGTCCTGGTAAACAAGGAAGAATGAAGCAGGTTCTGCTGTGAAATAGGTTTGTTCATTTCAACGTCCCATGAAAGAGTACTCTCATAGGAGAGAATGCACTGTTACTAAGAATATGTAAAAGATGTCCACCCAAGGGATTAGGAATATTTTTGTGTGTATGTTCTAATATAATCCTGAATCAACTAAAGGTATGAGAGGGGTGATCTATAGAAAATTCCCACAAATTGTCTTGTGCAGTACGGATAGTGGAGGTTAACAGTTATGGAAGTAGTCTAAGTGTAAAGATGCTGAAGGTGTGCATCTTGAGAAAGCATTAAATTACTATTGGGTAAATATAAATAGAAAGCATCCTGTATAGCTGTGTCTGTTTCTGTAGGAACAGTAGGAGTGCTAAGTGCTGTGATTTGAACTAAAGTCATGTTACCTGTACTATTGTATGTGCAGTTTGCATTATAAATGGTAGCAGAAGATTCTCTTGTATTGAATAACCACAAAGCATAGCGGGAAAAAAAACAACCCCCAAAACCCCAGGAAATTAAGTGAATATGTCTACACATTGTTAAAATTCTGTTAAACTTTTTAGGCAATGTATTGATCAGCAGGCTTGTTTTCCTGGGGTATAGGAGAGACAGAAAGGGAGACTTTCAACTTTCACAGCTTTGAATCTCTTCAGCGACTTACTAGGGAGAATGAGCAGCTTGGGTTGTTTCAAGTTCAGGGAGCATTTGATGTTCAGATGTGAGAAGAAAAGGAAATAAACAGTTATAAAATTTTCAGAAGCAACAACTTTCCATTGATTCCCTGAAAAGAGTATTTAGCTCATTTGGAAATTCTTCTATGGGAGTATCAAACCACTGATACATAGTGGATTTACTGAAGATGTCTGACCCAACTGTTCCCATTTCAGCTACAAAGATGTCAGTTGCCTATAAACAAAGTAGGTGCTATTCAGAAATACTTGTGCAAGTAAAACAAAGAAACGTCTGTCGGATCAAATATATACAGTGATGCTGAGAGGAAGCACAATTCTATTTACCATCTAAAAATCAAAATTGTCCAGAGTCCTTGAAAAGAACAAATAAGAATAAGTTTATTCTATCCAAAACTGACCTGTCAAAGGATCTGTTAAAACTGACTAAAGTGTTGGGAACTATGTGTCCCTTTTTAACAACCTTTCTAGTAAAAGTACTAATATTTTCCCATGACCTGTAGAAATTAAACAATATTGGTTCGATGATATCCATGTTTTGATACAAATTGATGGGAAGAAAACAGAATAAATCCAGGCAGACCTTAGTAAGAGCTGTGAAGTTTTACATTATTGGGATACTTCACAAAAGCAGGTAAATGAGTATAGATTTAGGTATTTTATCAGCTCTTAGACAGATGTGAAAAAACTAATTACTAGTGAAATTGACAGGGTTTTTATTTTCTTTTAAGTGCTAGCCCAAAAGATATTTATCTATAATCTGCTGATGGTAATAAAGTGCTTAGGTAGTTCAGGACAAAGGAAGAGAGTCCATGATGAGGCTGTATGCCTAGAATTTTTAACTGTTTTCTGTTAAGGCCCTAGTAATGTCATCCAGTCTGACAAACATCAAGATTTAACAAAACAGAAATGAAAATTGTGAATCTGCTGCATTGGCTGTTTGGAAGAGATCTTATTTGGTAGGCCAAGGGTTAAGTGTTCGCACAGATGGTACACCTTCAAATTTTCCATCCTTGAATACTTAACTCTGGCATTTCACTGTCTGTCAGTTCCTGAAGCGATGCTATAAGTATGAAGTTGGGTCTCCTCCCTTGTTCTACTTTCTCTAGGCCCCCAGATGGAACTTTTTATTCCCGCAGTACTTGTCCTTTCTGATGATGGCAATGACTGTTCTTTTTAAAGGTGTGATATTGTCATGACACTTTATTTTTGAGCTGAAACATCTGGAATATTAGTGAGTAGGTTAGCTGCTGAGTATGCCATCACCTCCTCTTCTGATGCCTAGTTAAAGCAAAACTGAGAAAATATCTTCACTCTTTTATTATTTTAAAATAAATTATGGCTGTCTGGATAAGCTTTCATTCTTCTGCTCATTTTAACAGTTCAACAGTAGAAATAAATTACCAGGATTTTTTGAGTTTTTTTTTTTAATTCTTATTATTTTTATTTTTTATTGTAGTGAAAGGTAGAATGATTAAAAAAAAGAAGACTGTCAAAAAGTCTGTGTGATCAATGAAGAAATAATGATACAGGTCTCTAAGCCATCAAACTCTTTTAGATTGTAGAATGTGCCAAAACAAAAGTTCAGCAACAAGCAAATCAATCAACACCTCTGTGTATATTCTGGAAGACAAAAACAGCTTATGTCATTTACACACCCTTGTGTACTGAAGATGTATGCGAAAACTTCACACTTACAAGAGTGGCACAATTTGGCCTTACATGTTGTTTTATTCTCCTGTGAAATTCTGCACATCACTTTGTGAACACTTTGCAACACACTGAGGAGTTAGCAGCTAGTTCTGCCTGGAAAAACTTCTCCAGACTGCCTCTAATACTGCAATAACATTGCACATTTCATTAATAATTTCCATTATTTGTTTAAAACTGTAACCCTTTTGATTGTGAAATGTGCTTTTTTTGCGTTGCCAACATGCACAAATCTTGAATGAAGAAGGAACTTTTCCCTACTTACTTTGAAAATCATGGTATTTTGCAGTACCACATGTTTTAATTACTTTTCCTTTAAGTGGCTCTACCATTAACAAATATTTACTAATCCAAATTGTCTTTTTAAAAAATATTGCACTAAATAAGAATAGTAGTAAAACCACTAATTTGTTACATCCACATCCTCCCTCAATTTCAGCGTGGGTTTTCCTTAAATGAAAACTATAGAAATGAACTTCCTGAAGCTTCTTGACAGTTTTTTAGGACTCCTGAAATATAATCTGCATGGACAGACCCTCGTGCCTGCATAGCAATGTACTGGATCAAGGGGATTGTTAAACAACCAAGGACATAATAACTAACCTTTTCTTCAATAACTTTTTGATGGAATCGCATTTCTCTACATGTCTTACTGTCCCAAGGCTCAGTGCACTTGCATCTTTCAAACAGCTAGACAACTTTCTGAAAATAGGCCTTCCCCACAGAATTTTCTACACAGAGAGTTCATAAGCCTAAGAAAAATAGAGACTGAGCATGTTTTCACATATGCAGCTCAGAGTAGTTTTATGGCAGGTACAGATGATTTGAAGTATAAATGAAAATGTTATGGATGCTAAAAATATTTAGGAGAAACAATACTATGTAATAAAGCAATAAAGCATGTTCATATTCAGTGTTGATGACTTGTCTACTCACACTTGAAACACTTTTACAACATGAGTATTCAGTCTAATGTTTGGGGTTTTTCTTACCCTTGTGCTTAATAAAGTCATGAGTGTCCTCTGATAGTACTGAAATGCACAGAGAGTCCATCTAGTATTTAATGAGAATTCTTTCACTCACATACATCACCATTTTGCGATGTTTGTGACACCAGCTTGCTTACATTTCAGTGTCAGTTTCAGCATAATCCTTAGGGGTAATTAATGAAAGTTCTTTGAGATATAGCATTCTGTTCCGCAACGATGAATCTACATAAATTTTAACGGAAGTTGTTTGAGTAAACCAAATGGAAGGGAAAGAAAAGTAGAACTGATGCAAATTCTCTTTATGAAGATCCTGTCCTAGTTTTAAAGATTACATGTCAATTTAAAGCAACATTATCAAACTTTGTAAATAGCAGCTAAAGAGAAGATTACAATACGTCTGATATAAAGTCATGTTTTCATGTCTTTCTTCAAAATAGAAGAAAAAACACTGAAGCCTATAATGAAGTAAAACAATTTGCTCTAAAGTGATTGTTCAAAATGTGCTTGGGAAACAGCATCTTTCGGCTATCAGAATCAAGGATAATATGCTAAATATTAGTATTATCTCTGTGAGTAACTTGGATACTATGCTGGTTATGTGAATATCCTTGTAAAATTCATAAGTAGTAGAACTTTCATGGGAACAAATGCTAGATGCTAAATAATCAAAGTTTCTGGCTTCAATTTTTATGTTATCTTTTTAAAACATAATTATATCTGATTTCTGTGAAAAGCAGGCATTGGCTATATTTCTCCTGTCTGTAGACAGATGTAAGATACATGCTAACTCTGGTCCAGAATTTATTTCAATTTTTACTCTATTGTTTACAGGTTATAACATAATGCAGTGGCCTTACACATTGTTATAGTGAATCTTCAAAATTATACAGCTATGTTTTCTGGGATTTTTTTAATCTTTTTTTTTTTACTTTTTTTTTTTTTTTTTAATTTGCATGCTGTTCTCCTGAAGATTATAACAGATGCTATTGATTTTGGTAGTTTTATTGAGTGGCAAATGACCATAATATGATAAAATTGGTTTTTTATGCAGATAATCACTACTGATATTAAAAATAATAAAGCAAGGGAAGTAGTTATCATGGCATGACTTTGCAAGTTGCAGGTAACTGGAAAATAGTTCAGGGCACCCCTAATGTTCTTACATGGGAAAAAGGGATGATTTTGTAACGGTGAAGTAGATGAAATTGAAATAGTAAAAATTATATAGGAGAGTAAAGATCACTATATCTTAACATGTAGAGAAGGATTATGGAGTTTGTGATGTAGAAGTAATATGGTGTCCCTTAACACAGGGAAATAAAATTGCAGTGCAGAAAAGTGATTAAAGTTTCTCAGTGTAATACAAGGATTGACTTACATGTTTTTTAAGAAAAAAAAAAAAAAAGGAAAAGTTTGATTAAGACATCCACACTAATATTTTGAAAATATGGCAGTAATACAATAATATAAAGTCAGCAGTGCACCCGTGGCAACGAAGTGCAACAGTATAGTGGGCTTTATGAATAGGCCCAGAGCCAGGACATCAAGGGCAGGGATCATCTTCTGCTCCACATTCATTAGAACACATCTGGATATTGCATTCCATTTTGACTCTCAAATACGGGAAAGATATGGACAAAGTGGAGTGGATTCAGGGGATGCCACTGGGATGATGGGGCCTGAAGCCCTTGCCCTGTAAGAAAATGCTATGGGACTGGGTCTGGTTCATCTGGGAGAAAGGATGGCTTCAGGGGAGCCCAACAGCCTCCCCAGCACCATTGGGAGGGGGTGGAGGAGATGCAACTGGGCTTTTCACAGTGGTGCGTGGTGGGAGGTTGACAGCCAGCAGTACAAGCTGAAACATGAGAGGATCAGGCTGGAGATAAGAAGAAACATTTTCTGCAGGAGGACAGCCCAGGAGTGAAACAGGTTGCCCAGAGGCATTGTGCCGTTTCCATCCTTGGATGTTTTCAAGACCCAACTGGACAAAGCCGTGAGCAACCTCATCTGAATTAAGGAACAACCCTGCTATGAATAGGAGGTTGGGCTAGAGACCTCCCAAAGTCCCTTCCAACCAAAATTATTTTATCATTCTGCAGCCGTTAACTAGGAAAATAAATTATCATGCCTTTGTGTATTCTTCCATTATTCCCTTCACAAAGCAAATGTTTTTATATTAAGCATTCTTTGGCCATGGTGTATGTGCTGGATGTTCTCTCTATCGACAAAGTAATCTTTGTAGATTTGTTACCAAGTCTTGTGTATTCTGGGCACATCACACATATTAGTAAGAAAGGGCAAGCATTCTTCACTACATCCTGATTAAAAGAAGGAAAGCAGTTAAAACAATAGCTTAAGACGCTAGAACAAATGGATAAAAAGGAGTCAAGTAGTGGAAAAGGAATTAATATTGCAGGAGATTTAGAAGTCGTTAACCACCAGACTCCAATTCTGTTAATGTTACCAAGCCTTCAGCATTCAGTGCTGTATCAGGTCTACAGTGCACACAGGGCTATAATAGAAAAGAACACTAATGATAAAAGAAGAATTTAATCTTGATCGACCCTATGGGGACCCAATCCACAGCAGACTTTAATTGCCGCAAGTGCAAGGTCAGTTCCTATCTGCTGAGGATCTTTCTTAGTCCAAATTTTATTTAACTTGTGCAGAAAAATGAGAGCAATGTTTCTCTGATTAAAAAACAAAAAGGAAAAGAACAAGGCATAGAACATTGTAACGTTGACATAATTTATTATGCTGCATAGAGCTGAAATAACAAACAAGATGTAGGCATTATATTACTGCCAACTATGCAACGGCTGCTTTGCACCTGTTCTGGGGGCTGGACAGGGAGCTGTTTCCCTGTACAGGCACAGCCACATTTGGAAGGATGCATTTTCCCAATCTAATCTACCCAAGATAAACTTTTTTTTTTTTTTGAGACATGCTGAACAACTGCAATGACACAACAGTCTCCTAGCTCTAGGACTTCAATCCTAAAACTGGGTCTGTCCTTTATAGCTCCTGACCACCAGGGTTACACCAATCCTGCTATATCTCAGTCCTTTGGGGAAACCTTCCTAACAGCAGCTTCCAGAGGCAAAAGTTGTAATCTTGGTCACAGCAAAACATATAGTAGTGTTTGCCTTTTGTCACTGAGGGCAGTATTTTATCTCCATTTCTGTCTTTCACCAATTTGATTTTTTTCATCAGTTTCCTGTTGCTGTGGTTCTCCCCATAGCTTTTGTTTTCTTTTCTGGATTATATTGTGATTGTTATTTTAAACAAATATTACACCTACGGTATATAATGTTTGTTTAAGAAACCTTGTAAAATCTGTTACTTTGCAGAAACGATTTTAGTGCCTCTCATATCTGAGTAATAACTAAAAATCTGTGTTCTCATCTTAATTTTTGTAACAAAACAAGGAGATAAAACACAGGTTAATGAAGTAGGAGGTTCCGTGGAGATGGAGAATGTCTTTTCACTAATGAGACTTGAGAACAGAGTACCATAATAAACTACACATGTTCATCCTCATGGCCAGAAATGTATTCATTTCCCCCCCACCCCCAACCCCCACTCTTGGAGCATTGTCAAAGATGTACAACTGATTTTGAATATATTGAAATAAACTGCTAAATAGTAGCAATTATCCGTCAAGAGCTGGAAACTAGCAGCAGGATACGCAGAAACATGTGTGTGTGCAGGGTTCCTATGATGGATTTGATCCAAAAAGAGCAGTTTAGTAATGATAAAATATGATACTTAGAGAAATAAGCAGGTTAGTGTTGGAGTGAAAAAAGTAATGCACGAAGGCAGCAGCTTACACAGCATGGTACCTGATGACAGAAAAATCTGGATAGTGTCAGATCACCTTATTATGCCACTGCATTATGGATTTCATTACTTCTCATTGCTAGTCATGAGCCTTGAAGGTCAAAAGTCAGTAGTAAAGAATTTGTTAAAAGTGATATTATGGTCTCTTTCAATAAAATACAATGTAAATTTCTTAAGACTCTGCCTCTGTCTGTGCAGTGGGAGAGAGGCCTTGGACAGGTAGAGAAATGACTTGAGTCAGCCAGGAGAAATTCAACTGATGCAGGGTCACTTACTGACCCTCTGAATATGCTCTTCGGTTTCTAAACAGTTTGATGGCTAAGAAGTGCAATTGAAATGTAACATTGTGAATCTTCATTCAAGGAATATTAGCAAATGCTTGTCAGTCTCACTTTTACAGGTACAGAATGCAGGAAACTAATTTGTTATACTGGTGAGAAAACTCATGAAAATTAATGCAGTATATGTATATTCATATTTTCTCTTACATTATAATTCATATAATTACAACCATGGACAATGTTCTGGGCTGCCTCTACATGAATTTTGACCTTCTTCACAGACATATATCTTAAAATTAAAACTATTTTCTCAGATGAATGAATTTTACTACCTCAGATAGCTCACACGTACATAACTGTCACATGACTGTGACTGGTAAAAACTGCTTGGCTAAAATCTGCCTGGGTTTTTGGCATATTTTGCATGTAATACTTTATTATCATACAGTAGATTAATTAGAAGCACACCTCTGTAATTTATTTTCATTTAAGATTACACAGATTGTCAAGACAAACAAAATTGGTGTTCTTATAACCAGTTCTTACTTTGCTCCACTACAACACTGTATGTCTTGACCTTACACAGAATGAAAGCCTTATGCTCTCATTTACTTCAGAAGAAACTAAAGGGGTCTAAGACCTCAGTGTGCTGAGTCCTTAGAAATCCAGTAACTTTACACCTTATGAGTTTCCCATTCAATTGCAGTTTTTAAAACTTCAGTGTTTAAACCTTCAAAAAAGGTATTAAACTAACATCTAAGCCCTTTAAAAAGAGTGGCTGGTATGTATAGTGTGGCGGGTTCACCTTGGATGGATGCCAGGTGCCCACCAAGCTGTTCTATCACTCCCCTCCTCAGCTGGACAGCGGAGAGAAAATAAGGCTCGTGCATTGAGATCAGGGCAGGGAGAGATCACTCACCAATCATCATCACAAGCAAAACACAGTCAACTTGGGGAAAGTAATTTAGTCTATTACANGAGGCGCTACCACCATCTCTGATGGGCTCAGCTTTGCATATTTGACAAAATAAAATAGTAAAGGTTTCTTGATGATGAAGAACTCAATTCATGAACATCCTCTTAACACGTTTGCCATTTTTCCGTAATCCCAGAGTACATATTTCTGTAAACCAATGACTACATTCACATGAAAGTGAAGGTAAAGAGAGTCTCCCCAGGACTAACTTCACTAATATAAATGCTTTCATTTTGAGACTTAGCAAGTCAGAATGCTTGATTTGAGCCATCAAAATTTTTTAGCTTTGATAGAATGCAGTGTGCAGACCTGGCTTTCTCTTAAATAACCTGAAACTGTTTCTTTTACCTTTTTGCCTCATTTCAGGTTCACTCCAGCAGTGGACTTGATTTTCCTCATAGTGAGCTACAACAGCATGTTTATTCCTTGTCACACTTAACATTAAGTCTTGAAAAAATTAACAATTAGACTAGCCAAAGGAGAGCAAATAACATTCTAATTAATACAATATTCAATTTTAACTATTTAATTTTGGAAATACTTTTTTTAGAAAATAAAGAAATATGCTTAAATTTGTAATAACACACGTGTTCAGAGCAGTATGCCAGGATTATGGTTCAGAAATCCTGTTTATTTCAATAGAATTTGTAGGGATAAAGGACTGTGATTGCTGCCTTGCAAACCTGGGAGTTGAGTCTTCCACAAGGGTGTGACTACAGCATATATGTATGAATTCAGAGTAGACAGAGAATATTTTCAGCATGACACATTTAAAGTTAATGGGACTCATGTAGCTAAACCTCCCCATGCATTAACATTTCTCCTTGATGTCCTGAATTGGAAATGGAATACATACAGACTGTGGGAATTCCTGCCATAAAATTGATGCAGGGCAAAAGATAGGTTGGGAGTTGTGCTTTTGAATTCCTCATTGAATTCCTCTGTATCAATCAAAACCTTAAAGCCTGTAACGCTTGTTTTTTATAATACAGATGTTTGAAATTCAGTCCAGTGAATGGTAACTATAATTATAATGTAGAAATAAGCACATAGAAAAATTCATGGACCGCTTAATTTTAGAGTATTTGGAATTCAAATACACTTCCTATATGTGTAGTGTGTAAGTAAGGCTGCTAAATAGCTGTCGGTATCCAAATTATGTGCAAGCTGAGTTTGCACTGACACACTCAAAATCACTTTGCTGCTGTACAATGATTAAATGCTTGTCTGGCTCACACCACATTCAGCAATGTATGGGTAGTAAAACATCCATGGAAACAAACTGTCCATGGATATTTAAAACTGAATTACCCATTTTCATGAATATTTGAACTGCTTATTACCTGCAAAATGCTTCAGATTGGTTGCCTGTATTTTGAGCTTATTAAAGTGCTAAAGGCAAGGCCCTGTGTGACAGGAAGGGCTCTAGTTCTTGGAAAAAATAAAATAAAATTGTACAGTGTATAAAATCTAACTAGCTAGACAGTCCAGGATTATAGACTTCCTGTGATATTATGTTTCTGTGAGTCATGAATCAAAATGTTAATGTGACAGAATAGTCTAACTGTCCTGCTGAATTGGCATGCATCTGATCAGCACACATATTTGCTGGGATTATTATCCTAATTGTTATATTTACTTTTGATTAAAACATAAATAAAATGCTTTTGTTATACTCCAAGAATTATATTATTCACAGACAAAGGTAACTTACAGGGGAAGTGGAAATAGTTATAGATTATAAATATTGGAGACATAAAATCTATTGAATCAAGAAAGGATTATCTTTATCTGCTGATTGAGTGGAGGAGATAGTAATAGAAAACAGGTGCAGGCCACCCCTTCTGTGAGGTTGCTTACAGGTGTCATTAACCAGGACTTTACCTTATGGTAGAACGTAAAATTCACGGTTTTAAATGGGAAGAAGAAAATTTATTTCAGATATATAGCTTTTTATGGTGCCTTATTTTCTAATAATATATAAATTCATATGGAGAAAAAGAAAGAGTAAAGCCAAAAGTAACATTAACAAAAATATTCTACAGTCTCCATTATAAATCTGTTGTTAAAATGCAGCAAGAATCAGTTTAAAGATTTTGAAAAGACAAAATAAAATCTCTTACACATATGTTAATACTCTAAGGGTATCAATAATGGTTTTAACTCTGGGATGAGGTTGATCCCATTAAAATGTATTAGGCGTATCATTTAGGGACTTCTCCCCCACCACCACTGAAAACATCTGTATGATAGTGGAAGATAATTTGAAAATAGCATTAACACCCTTTTGAAGCTTTAGTTTAATCCTTATCCATGATCATTAAGTAGTCTACAAAGACTACTTAAGCATAAACTGCATATAACGTTCACAAACAAATTAGTTCTGTTACTGGTTGCTCAGTCTTTTTTTTTTTCCTTTCTCCTACATTAAATCTACATTAGAAAAAATTATTCTTCCTGTTGCATATTTTAATTGTTACAAAGAGTACCTAAATCTTGAAAATTTAAAGATTTAATACCTCAGTTAGCTTAATACAATTTTTTATTTCTAGTAAATGATCAAAGGAGAACTAAAATATATTTGGTGCTTTAAATATTATACACTTTTTAATTCAAGGTTGTCATGATATAGAAGATGCTGGGAAAATAAAAGCTAAAACTTAATTCAGACCCAAAATATTTGGTATGTATTATTTAACAGTACAAAACATGCTTATAAAAATGAATACAACTGTTTTTTTAAGAAATTGCATATAATATAGATTTCTTGTACAACAGCACAGACTAGTGGCTTTAGCAAGTCAGCAAGTTTGCCTTGTTCTCTTTAGTATTGAAAGAGGATAGCTAAGACCAGAGTGCATAGAAAACCTGAATGTGAGTAAAAGGAAGTTACTTTACAGAGGCAAGTATTACAAAATACTGCTTTCACTATATTAAGATGCAAGGCACAGTGAAAGATATGCTGTTTAGAGATGCATCTCCTTTAGGGGAAGAAACAGGTCAGGAGAGTTAAAACATTTTTTTTTCTTCTTTTTAAAAATTTATTTAAGTAAACCACATCCATTTTATTAACAGACAGTAATGCTATTTATTATTAGTTTCTTTGTTTGTTTTTCTAATTCATGCATGGCTTCTAGCAGGTCTGGGCACTTTGCAGAATACATTTGACACAGAAACTAAACAAAAAGTTATTTTACAAAGTGACAAGTTATTTATGCCATAATAGACTGAACCTACTTTGCACATTTTTGCATTTACTTACAAGGAATGACTTTATCCAAAGTGATTCTGTGAGTTTCTCAATTTCTTGCAAATGAGTGTCACAGTTCCAGTACAATGTTACATAAAATTACAGAGAAGATGTTTTTCAGAAGCTGTTGATCATTTGACATTTCTAGACAAAAGGTTTGTATAAGGTTTTTCTATGCATGTGTTGAATCTGAGTGTACTTCTGACATTTAATCTCTTCTTAGGTCTTCTAAACTCCAGAAAAATGTAGTTACAATTAAGGCTAACAACTTTCCTGAAATCAGTCTATCATTTGACTATGTAATCATAGTTCCCTCTCACCACAGTCCTCAACTGTGTATTTATATTCTTCCTTGTTTAGCGAGCCAGCCATTACACACTGCACCTGTTGATCGCATCTCAGTATTTTCAAGTTTAACTGGCTTGATTTGCTCATCCTAGCTGGTCCTATTTCCACTCCATCCTTCATTGCAATTTCTTCCCAGCTTCATTAACTTCTAAGCAAATGAAAACAGGTTAATGTAATGAGAATATCAATAGAGTTCTGCTAGCCTCAAGACAGCAAATAGAGACTAAATGTGAAATCTCCTCTCTTTCTTAGAAGAATATATACGCTTATAGGCATTCTGGTTTAGACTTGCAAATGTGTGAGGCCAAGTACTGATGTACAAATGACAGTTCAGTCTGAATCGTTCAACATCTCACTCGTCTGTCTTGAAATCTTCAGCAGGCTGATATAAAATTGACTTTTGAAGGCTTTTAGCTGGAAAGGAGTACTCAGTGTTGTCTGGATTTGGGACTATTCATAGCTGAAACAGAACTGAGAATGAAGAGAGAAAACCTCTTCAGAAATGTCCAGTGCTGTGTAAGCTACATGTTACTGTTTACGTTCAGCATCAACATGACTTTGCAGTGCTAACTACTGGTGTGTATTTTGTGACCTAAACAGGCATCTCCTAGCAGGAGGACAAAATGAGTGTGTGTTTTGTTTTTTTGGGGATTTTTTAGGCTTTTTTCCTTTCTTTTCTGGAACAGACAACTCTTACAGAAAGCTGGATATTTGCTGTAAGGCCCCTGCTACCTATCCAAAACATATGCCTTTTTAATTTTTTTTTCCTAAAATAATATTGTTACATATATTCATAAATGAAACAGTAGTATTGAAATTTATGCTATAAAATTAAACAAATGGATGTCCACAGAGACTTCTCTGTCTTTAATTTCACTCTCCCTTTGCATCTTCTTATCTCCCACTTTTAGGAGGATTTATGCCCTCTAGTTCATATTTATCAAGCTGGTTTATTTACCCGGTTCCCCATTCAGACATTGGATTCCAAGGAGATCTAGGCTCATATTTTCATAATTTTATACTCTTGATGCCATTAGAATAATGAGCATTTAGATGGCTAGGCAGATGTTATGCACCTAAATTTCAGCAATAATAAGAGTTTTAATCTTTTATTACTTTACTCATAAAAAAACATTCACTTTTGTTTATTTTAAAGTTGACTCGGGAAAGGAATCCTTCCAGTAGATGGCAGTAACTCTCCACCTACCCCAGCTATGACTAAAAATTTGTAATTATCCTAAGTGGAAACTCCTGTTAAGAATTTTTTTTTTTTTTCCAGCTGATGGCTGAATTGCTTACACAGGCTATTCTATTTCAGTTTTAATATTCAAGAAGACCAAGCACAACGGGTATCACTAAGTCACTGAAACTAGCCAAGACAAGAGGCATCTAACTCCTACATCATAATTAGTTCGACATATTGATAATACAGATAAATGAAGGTGAATCAAAGCTGTAGTTAAATCTGCATTTAGGTGATGGGGCTGCACTGCTTAAGTTAACTTTGCAGCTGCAAGAACCTGAAGCTAGTCTGGCTTTTACTCAGCATCTGTAAGGATTTCCTTGCAGTGGACTTGTCATTCCTAGCTATTCTGCTTACTTGATACATTGTAGTATAAGTGGTATTGGGCAGGATACACACAGTCTCCCTAAGGGAGAGTCTTGCTCAGATATTCTTCTGTAGTAATAAAAGACCACCATATCTTCCTGTTCAAGGGATACTGTAAAATAGACTATTTAGAAAGAAAGAATCCAATTAACTCAAATTCAGTGTATGTTGCAGCTTCCTATAAATAATGGACTGGTTTTATTTTAAATCTGCCTTAAAAAAAGTGTAACATACTTTTCTTCTCCTGCTGAAAAATCAGTATAACTACTGAGACAGCAATTGCCTGTGGCTGTATCCTACAGCTTATTCAGCTATGCATAGACTTAACTTCATCATGCAAATAATCCCTCTGCAGTGGAACTCCTTGTTTAACTGTACCTTAATACATGAATAAGACTTTTTAGGATCCAGATATAGCTGACTACAATTAAATTATTGTTGTACATAAGAAGCATGATCAAAAATACATATATAATCAAGGGATTATATATATAATGCTGCCACTGCCATCAATTTCATTGTTATTTGATATTTAAAGAACTCGTAAGTAAATCTGGCTAATGAAACAGAAGTCTAAGAGAATTCTAGCTTATTCTGAGTTTCTTTAGTGACAAATAGGAGAGATAAAAAACGTTGTGCTTACTTTAAACCAATGCACCTACAATCCAGATTTCAACATGACAGTTAATACTACAAAGCATTTTATCTGTTGAAGAGTTTTTATTTTGCTTCCATTCTAAAAGGATACTGCATCTTTTTACTGAATATGATTAAAAGGCTTACCTTAGAAAACACAAATTTGTATAAAAGTACTATGAAAGAGCTTTCAATTACCTGACGACAACTTCTTAGCTATGTTGTATGCAGAATGGATGTACCAGGGGAAAGGAATCACTAAAAGTGCACCACAGAACTTTTCTAACTTTATACCTTTGTAACAGGAACATTACTGTTCATGTTCATTGTTAGTTTTCTTTTTTTTTAATATTTTTATTTTTAATATCCATACAGAAAAACATGCTTGCTTGTCACATCTGTTCAGAAGACTTTGGGGCATTCCTGGCCCTTTTGCTTTTAACCTGCATTTGCTATTGCAATGGTCTAAGATCACCTGTATCAACTGTCTGTAGAAATCTGTTNTCTGGGCTGTGAGCGTACATTGCCGGCTCATGTTGAGCTTCTCATCCACCAACACCCCCAAGTCCTTCTCCTCAAGGTTGCTCTCGATCCATTCTCTGCCCAGCCTGTATTTGTGCATGGGATTGCCTCGACCCACGTGCAGGACCTTGCACTTGGCCTTGTTGAACTTCATGTGGATGGCACAGGCCCATCTCTCAAGCCTGTCCAGGTCCCTCTGGATGGCATCCCTTCCCTCCAGCATGTCAACCGCTCCACACAGCTTGGGGTCATCGGCAAACTTGCTGAGGGTGCACTCAGTCCCTACCTCCATGTTACCAACAAAGATGTTAAATAGTACTGGTCCCAGTACCAACCTCTGAGGAACACCACTTGTCACTGCACGCCACTTGGACATTGACCCATTGACTGCAACTCTTTGAGTGTGGCCATCCAGTCAATTCCTTATCCATCAAGTGGTCCATCCACCAAATCCATCTCTACAATTTAGAGACTAGGGTATCATTGGGTGACATATCAGTTGACACATTAGTAGAAGATTTTCTTTATTATTTTATGGGAAATGTTGAACAATTTCTATGTGGTAATATGCTATTTTCATAAATGCTAAATCATATCGAGTACTATTGGCATTCATTAGATATATAAAGGAGCCAATAAGACAGCAGAATTAGAAAGCCATAGAAAAACATTACTTTTAAATGAAAAAAGAGGCTAGTTTGTATATTAATTTCTTTTACCAAATTCTTAATTATACTAAGAAGATTGGTGGATTTTATAAAAGAATACCTTTTAGCTTTATTGCAAATACAGAGCATTGTCACTACTGCAGTTGTCTCCAAGGCACAGTAAGTTAGCTCACACAAAAATGTTGGTTTTGCTGTGATGTGCCTAGTACTCTGAGAAAAAAGTGTCAACAGTTTCTACTTTAGAAAGTTTACGGACTAGACAATATATTAATCTCGAGGCTTAGTAGCAATGTAAAGTTAATATGGGAATTAATTCTGTATGGCTTTGATAATAGAGCAATTAAGAGACAAGTTGATGAAAAAATCTGTTTTCCCCATCAACATTATGTGATATTTTTCCAAATACCAGAAACACCTGAACAAACAGCCTAAGGTAAATTACTTACTGCAGAGACAAGACCACGGTGAAACTTTCAGCACCTCAGAAAGTTAAACTTTTTTTAAAAGGATCTAACAACTAAAATTTTTGGCAAGGAAGAAATACTTGTTCCACCTCAACAAAGAATGAACAATACTTTTAAATTTGGTGTGTTCTGTTTTGGAGCAGGGACTGGGGCCTAGGCAGGAGCAGGGGGCTGTGACAAAGTCATAGAGGCAGGGCAGGGATGTGGAGCTAAGGTGAAGCACAGGGGCAAGAGGAGGCCCCAGAGGAGGCAGAGGTGGAGGCAGAAGTGTCAGCCCAGAGTTTCCTGGTGGCAGGGACCACGGGAAAAGATGAGACTGGTGACCTGCAGCTCAGCTGTAGCTGTGGGCACAGCCCCAGGCCCCCAGCCACGCCCTGCTACACCCAGTTTTACAGGAGTCATAGAGGAAGACATTGACACAGCTGTGGGGCAAGGCCCCGGAGTGTCTGACTGTGCCCTTTAGCACTGCTGTGAGTCCTATCCCCATGGCACCCAGCTCAGGGGGCTGTGGGGCAGCCTCTGGCACAGCCGTGGGGCTTATCCACCATGGCTTGGCCTTAGGGCCCGGCCTCCACCTGCAGCTGTGGGCTCAGGAAGGTGCTGCAGGAGTGGGACCACCCCTGGGTGGACAAGCTGGGAGCTGGGGTCACACCAGGTGTGTATAGCCCCCTAGAGAGAGGGGAAGACCCAAGGGGGCAGCAGGGGCTGGGTCCATCCCACAGCAGTGCAGCAAGGGGATGGGCAGGATGAGTGAGCATGGCACGGGCCTGTCAGGGGCATAAGAAGGTGGGGAGGGCCCTGGCCAGACCGCAGCAGCCCTGGGCAGGAGCAGAGGCCTGCATCTGTGCAGGCTGTAAGGGCTGCCCCAGGGCTTGATAGCCTGGGTTGACCTTGGTTGCTGCTGCTTTCACCTCAGCCCAGGATAAATCTGCCAGGAACTTCTGTCTCACGAAGAATAAATACTAACATTTATATTAATATTACTAACACTTAGAGGAGGGCAGTATTACCTGCCCTAATAATTTTTTTCCTACTATTTCAGAGCTCTTTTTACAGCCTGGGTTTGCAAACACGTTGGAATAGAAACTGGCAAGCTTCATCAAATGCAAGGTAAAACAACTCCGATGACATTCTATTAGGTGAAAAAGGGTTAAGCACATTTTCAATTTATCTCTCTGCAGAGGCCTGTTTACTAGAGCTTAAATCTCTACCAAACAGCAGCCTGAAACCCCTCTACTTTGCTTCCTGTGCTACTACATTCCCACTGGGGCAATGACATGTTTCTTTATATTATTCTTAGTTGTGCTGCCTCTAAATAGCAATACTACTGAGAATGACTTTACAGAAGGAAAAACACTGATTTACTTTGCTGTAAAGTCATTCCTGGAAGACTGCCCGCTTGTGCCATACCCTAAGAGAGACACTGTGTTTCAGTCTCTTCGTGAAAATGAGATTAGGCAAGTGAGAGGTCTTAATAGGCTGTCCCCACATCTCCAAATGCAAATACAACTCTTTGCTTCATCATCTGCTGCCAGCTTTCTGGATTAATACACAGGTGACCTTGAATGGTCTGGATTGACCATGAATGTGGGATTAGGAAAGTATTGAAAGAAACATATTTAAGGCCAAAATATCTTTTATTCTTATAAAACACATAAGGTACAAAAACCTAAACCAACATATTTCAGTATGCTTCTTGCACATCTACATTATGGTTTCCTTTCCCACTATCTCTAGAAATGGGAAATACTCTTTGACCACTTTAGACCAAATTTATTTCTCCCTGGCTTATCTAGTGTTTTTGCAGAACTTTGCATTCTTGTTCTCTAAGGAAACAGATTGAGCTAAATTAGGACTCAGATTTGCTATTTGTTAAAATTCATTATTTTGGTATAATTATTCACACTTACATGCTTTGATCTGAGGGATGGATATTTTTCTTCCTCTTGGATGTTACTTTTTGGAGCCAAAGACACATGTCCTGGTGTTCTCGCTTGAATAAAAGCACTATAAACTTCACTTAAGCAATACGTATTTTTCACATGCTTTATGTTGCATCTTACTTTGAAGTTCATCTTTCTAAATATGCCAGTAAACACTCTCTGCATCCTTACACATCTTGAGAATGATTATCAGATATTGTTGAAGGCAAGCACTGTTATCAGCAAGGAAAATTTGCTTTTAATAAGCAAGCAACTTTTGACAGTACAATCTCTTTGTCAAATAAGTTTTCTAAATAAAAATTGCATTTTCCAATTCTTTGGGGGGGGGGAGGAATCAGTATGAAGCAAGAATTCTAGGTATCTACCAAAGTTTTATACAGTCTTTCTCACATTTAAACTTTTTTTTTTAGTGAAATGATAAAAGTGTTGAGCCCTCTTTCTGACACATATTCTAATTCAGGCTAAGTACTTCCAGTCTGAAGAAGATTCAACTTCTAGTTCCCTTACCCTTTTTATAATGAAACCAATATTCTCATTTTTTCAATGCTTCCATTTTTAGAGGTTTTCTACATACTTTTTATAGTCTAAATCTGAAGATAACTAATGTTATGGATAGTGTTAGGTTGATGCAATTAAACAGTTTTCAGCATCTAAATAAATTTACTCAGATCTAGGATACCTCAGCATGAGACTTGTTTGTACCATTTTGACTATGAGTCAGTTACTTGATTCCTTCTCACTACTTTTTGGTTTGGGTGTAAATGTGTCTTTCTTTTCTGGAGCACACAAGTGGTTTCTTGTTCAAGAGTCCTAAGGACATCTAGGACCTCATCTACCCTATGCCATATCCATGTGCACAACCACACTGTTTAAAGACATTCCTTTGGAAGAAATTTGGCTTGGCTACAATCTTATTTGTCCTGATAGGTTGTTCAGTTGTTAAAGAGCTCTCTTGTCTGGCATTGTGGAAAAGACAATCATAGTCTAGTTTACCATCAAAAGAAAAGTCCCAAATCACACGCTTCTGCCCCTTTCCCTGTGCTGGTGTGACTTTCATTACACTGTCATTAAAGAGATAAACTTGCCAAAAATGAGACCCTTGTTTTTTAAGTATCAGTGCTGAACTCTAGACTCATTGATTGTGTGTCAGGGGAGTGACAGTGGAGAGGGCAGAATAACATGATAGGAGCACATACTCTCTTTTCTCTGGTAACCATTAGTTTTGCGTACCTAAGGCATGAAATACAATAAATGTCAATTTCTATTATTTCAATACAATAGTGATTATGAAGAGACTAAAGCACAACCACAAGAGAATTAGCCCTAATGAGGTCACATTAAAATGAGTAACATCCATTCACATAAATTCACATGCTTTCACAGTATTCTTCAATGAATTTATTTACATGGTGTGTCAGTGACATAGCAGAAGACTGTCATCCTCATTTACTGTGACAAACCTGCGAGACGCCTGGCCATTGTCACATGCAGAGTCCAACAGAACAGTCTGTCTCCAAAATCTGCTGGCAGCCACGTGGCATGGTCCATGTCTTTTCTCTCCAGAGCTTGTAACGCTGTGTGACATGGACTTAGAAACAAGGTGTTGAGGCTGTGACATTCCCTTGCATATATTTTATACTTAGAGGCAGGAAATAAATATTCTGGAGACAAGAGTTTTTTTGGGGGAGAGAGTATTTTTGTAAAAAATATCGCAGGCATTTTATCAGTAATTTTCTTCTGAAACAGGGATAAGCCTATTGATCCTTTGCGAGTGTGTTGCAATATCATCCTCTTGATGTTTATAGCACTGTAATTCACCATTCTTTTCCTGGGAAGGATTTTCTTTTTTCTTTCTTTTTTTTTTTTCTTTTTTAAATAAACAATGGCTGCTTATTACATATGGAGATTTTTTTGTCTGCAAGTTAGGAAACCAAATAGAGGAGTTTCCAGAGCTACCCTATGATATTCAGCTGCACTGTTAATCTTGGTGATTTTTGAGGTTTTATCATCTGTGATTTAGACACATAGATACGCTGATATACTGATATCCTTAATGATACTGAGATGAGAATTAAATAAGCCATAGAAGCAAAATTATTAAAAGAAATTGAGAAAAAATAACAAAGAGCCATGGAAAGGTAGGTAGAAAAACACAGTGCTGGGAGAGGTGGGGTGAAAGACACGCACGCCCCCGAATATAGGAAACAGTTAGTCTTACTAAACTTCTATCCAACTACCACAACTTTGCAATGTTTCATACTGGTTTTTTTTTCTTCTGATTTCTCTTTTTAGGACTCAGCCCTATAACTCTTCGTCTCTCTCTTTTTTTCCCCTCTTTCTTTTAAATGTACACAGAATGTGTTTCTTACTTTTCAAGAAAATGACAATTAATTAATCTATTTAAAGTGAGCTGTACTTATGCTTAGTAAACAGAATATTTAGAATATATTTTAGGTGTTAGTTTTATTTCTTTGTGTTGAAAGTACTGCTTGTTTTTTAAGAATATTTGAAGAAAAATAGCAATATTAACAGAAAGGGAAATAATACTGAACATGAGGAAAGTCAGTAGTGGTGAACTGCACAGGTTAATAATTTTCAAGTGATGAAAGCCCATGTACTTGAAGCAAGCAAACTCAATACAAACAGCTAAAATATATAGTTTAGAGTAAAAAAAGGTAGTGATAAAGGAGTGGATTAATTCACAAAGAATCTTACATTTGCATGTGTTTATAAAAAGGGGTAATGGGTAGTGCACCAGTTTTTCAGGACATATTTTATGAGTTCATATTGCTTAATCAGCATTCCAATGATAGGATGATTAATTAAGTAAAAAAAGTTAATTGATATATAGTTGGTATTACACATAAATGCTAAATCTCTGCCATACATGCAGCAATGTTAAAATGTAACAAAATGTGTATTCAAGGTAGTCATTTGAATGGTGTCATTCAGCATATGGTACTGACAACATATATCCCTTATTATTTGCATATTTCTACTCATTCTGCTTCCAGTGTAACTGTAGAAAATATAGCTGATATTGAAACGCTCCTGACTTCAAAATGATTGATGCAGTCCATGATTGTATACAACCTTGTTTCACCCCATTTAAAGGCATTGCAAGATCATATTAAATAAATGCTCCAAAACCACTTATACGCTTCCCTTGCAGTTTATACTACTTTACATTTCTTTACTTTCAACAAGGAAAAAGAACTCTGCAAACTCAGATACCAGTTCAGAATAATGAGTTCTTCCTCAGTAGGTGAGAAGCAGCAGCACAGAGAATCAGCACTTTAGAAATATTTGGTACCTTTCCAGTTTACTTTTTTGGTCTCCAGTAGTAATAAAGAATCTGAAATATTTTGGTTGTTTCTTAAAAGCTTATAACAAGAGAGTAGGAGATGGGAAAGTTTCAAAATGCAATATCTGTAGATTTCAAGACAGGCTTATGGGGTTGGTTTTTGTTTTATCTCAGTTTGGATTGCAATGCATTGTACTCTAGTCACCTAAGATCAGAAAGTTATCTTTTGTAGTTCTGTATAAACTTATAAGACCCATGAAATTATGAGCTAAATTTAGTGCCATAGAGTAAGGCTCGAGTCAGCTTTCGAATATGCAATAATTTTTTTCTTACCTCAAGACTTTACCTTTAGAGTCTTCAGTTTAAAAAAAAAAACAAAAAAGCTATTTGAAAAGTAGGTGCTTTTAACCCCACTATTCCTATCATGGAGAAGGTTCAGAACTTCATTCTTTTGACATTTGGAAGTACTTGGCTTCTTCTTTGTAATAGATAATGAACACTGTAACTTCTGATGAATGTAAATTTTTAAAATCAGAATTAGTGAGAAATCTGACCCGTGCTGTAAGACAGTGACTTAATACAATACAGTTTTGACAAAAAATTCTGTCTTCATATATAAAATTGTTTTATCATACTGAAAGCAAAATTGAAATTTTCAATTTTAAATTTAAATTTTATGTAAAGGTACCTTTTAAAATATAAAACAAAAATTAATTCTTTGATCAGAAAAAAATGTTATATTTGACTGATTTAAAAAAAAATAAATTGAATTTTGGAAATAAACCACCAAATGGATACGCACAGTATTTCACTTGGTTACAACATAAGGAGAAGGAGGGCATATGCATGTTATTCCTGTGCAAAATAAAAGTGGATAATTTTTTTAATCAGGAATCTGTATATGAATAGGTGCTTGTTATCAAGTTCAAATGGTTTGTATTAATATAAACGTTTTATAATTCCAGGAAAGTAGTAATTGTATTCATCTAACATGTAGAAACACTGGAGTTTCAGTTTTTCTGACTTTTAGGGAAAGTTAACATGACTAAACATGTGTCTTAGAATGATAATCTTATTAGGTTTTTTTTAAATTATACTTCACTGAAAAAAGTATCTAACTTGTAAAAAAAAATAGTAAATGTGATTAGTCAATACTTACACACAATACTATTTCCTGTAAGAAGAGGAAATAAATGATGTGCATTTTAAGTGATAGCTCAGAAGGAATTTACATTTAGTCAATTCCATGAGTGCATTATATTTTTATCTTGCTTGCAGTTTGATGTTCAGATGATTGGGTCACATTTTCAAGTGATTACGTTATCTCTTGGCTAATAGTTAAATGCATATAAAAGGTTGCAAAGATCATGAAACTGTTTATTTGCTGATATCAGACTGAAGGACCAATGAATTAAGCAGTTAGGTTTAAGACTGGGAGGAAGGGGGGATGTCAGATGTCAGTGTGGAAGTGAGGCAAATGGGCACTGGGACACCATTTACCACTGACACATGTATGCTGCCAGCTTTAATAAATCCTGGCTCTTCTTACATAAGGAAAGCCTCCAAAGGTTTCCCCAAAAACCCCACACAAACCAGAAGAACCGACCAATGGGTTCACAAATCAGAAACTTTATTTCAAGGTTTCAGACAGAGAAAGCAAGTGTCACGGAGCTCCCCTTTTCCATGGCTGTGAGTAGCTTCCAGCTGCCAGTGAGACCATGGTGTGGTGCAGATTAGGGCTGTGTGTACTTGTCCTTAAGTGAATAGCTTTGCAGAAAGAGGCAGAAATATCTGGCTGAGTGGCTGAGGAAAGAGGGAATGGGACTGCACCTTGTTCTAATTGTGTCCCTGTCTGGGCCTGAGGCTGTGAAAAACAAGACAATATCAACAAACAACAAGAGCAGCCAGCCTTGGTCACCACAGGCAACCCCTGCCCATGGCTCTCCCAGCTTCAGGCCAAGGCTGTTAGTCTCAGGTCTCCCTAGCAGCCAGGAGACACTCATCTTGGGCTAGCCACGTCACCAGCTGCACGGTGGCATGGGCCACCGCCAGCCTGCTGCTGACTGTGACGTGGCCGCTACATCTCTGGGATTGGTGCCAGGAGCTGATAGCTTGAAAATAGCACCAGCCAGATATTATTTTGAGTCCTTATCTTTATGTCAATGACCTTGTAGAAGGTGCAGTTCTCTCTGGATGAGTGGCTGCAGACAGGAGTGTGCCATGGTCTAGTTGTGTCCTCTTCAGGGGCGCTGCCCCTAAAAGCAAAGGAGAAGCAGCCACTACCTGTGGAGCCCCTGCCTCCTTGCCTGTGGCCCTGGCATCCCCTTCCCTGTGCCTTTCCCTGTCTGCTCACCTCAGCCTTTGCTTACCCACCAGCTCACCTCCAGCCTAGGCTGGCTCACCGTGCAATCCTTTTTATAACCTCTCTAGGCCAGCTGTGTCACCAGTCCCCTGTGACATGGCCACTGCCCGTGTTCTGCCTGCTGTGACAGAGCCCTTATAGAATTGGGTGGGGTGCCAGAGGCTGATGGAAGGCCCAACACAGGTAAAAATGGCTTGTTGCTCTTCAGATTTATTCAAATGCAAGTGATAATTCAGGCCTATGAGGAAAATGTCCAACATGTTGCTTCTATAGAATAGAATAGTTCCAGCTGGAAGAGACCTACAATGATCATCTAGTCCAACTGCCTGACCAATTCAGGGCTGACCAAAAGTTAAAGCATGTTATTAAAGGTATTGTCCAAATGTCTCTTAAACACCAGCAGGCTTGGGGCATTGACCACCTCTCTAGGAAGCCTGTTCCAGTGTTTCACCACCCTCTTAGTAAAGAAATGCTTCCTCATGTCAAATCAGAACCTCACGAAACACAGCTTTGAACCGTTCTCGTGCATTCTGCGGCAGGATACCAGGGAGAAGAGCTCAGCACCTCCCTCTCCACTTCCCCTTGTCAGGAAGCTGTAGACACCAACAAGGTCACCCCTCAGCTTCCTTTTCTCCAAACTAGACAAGCACAGAGTCCTTAGGTGCTCCTCATAGGACATTCCTTCCCGCCCTTTCACCAGTTTTGTTGCCCTCCTTTGGACACATTCAAGGACCTCAACGCCCTTCTTAAACTGTTGGGCCCAGAACTGTACACCGTACTCAAGATGAGGCTGCACTAATGCTAAATACAGTGGGATAATCACCTCTTTTGACTGGCTGGTTATACTGTGTTTGATGCACCCGAGAATGCGGTTTGCCCTCTTGGCTGCCAGGACACACTGCTGACCTCTGTTGAGGCTGCTGTCAACCAGCACCCCCAGATCGCTTTCTGCAGGGCTGCTCTCCAGCCACTCGTCTCCCAATTTAGACTTGTGCCCAGCGGCACTTTGTCCCAGGTGCAGAATCCAGTATTTGGTCTTGTTAAATTTCATGCCACTAATGATTGCCCAATGCTCCAGTCTACCTAAATCCATCTGCAAAGTCCCCCAAGAGAGTCAACTGCACCTTCCAGTTTGGTATCATCAGCAAAGTTGCTAATGGTGCATTCAGCTCAGCATCAGATCGTTGATAAAAATATTGAAGAGAATTTGCCCTAGAATTGAGCCCTGAGAAACACTTCTGGTGACTGCTTGCTGGCCAGACGTAGCCCCCTTCACTACAACCCTTTGAGCACTGCTGTTCAACCAGTTCTTCACCCAGCTTTCCATGAACACTCTCATCCCACAGCTGGACAACGTGTCCAGAAGGGTGCTGTGAGGGACTTGTTGACTGTGCCTGATGATTGTATTATTCTTCAAATGGCTTTCAATAGTACCCAGCATGATCTCCTCCAAAATTCTTCCAGGAACTGAGGTTAGACTAACAGGTCTGTAGTCCCCTGGGTCTTCCCTCACACCCTTCTTGTAAATTGGAATAACATTGGCTAGCTTCCAGTCAGCAGGGACCTCCCCAGACTCCCAAGACCTTTGGTATATGATCGAGAGGTATAATTAATAATTATTAATAATCATATAATAATTTGATTTCTGTTTTCAAAACATATTGTACTTGCTTCTGTACAGAAAGCATGTAATGTGAGTGGGAAGTGGGTTGGAGTAAATGTTTGTCAGTTCAGGATGACTTCCTCTTCTATTTGTTCACAGACATGGAAAAGGGAAGGAATTCAAAATGGCTAGGCTGTCAGGATCAAAATGCAGTTAAACATTACCTAAAAACCCCCTATGTATAAACATGATTTACCATGCACAGAAATATAGCTAATTCCTTATGGAAGACTCAAATTATAACTTCTTTGTTAGCCTTAGTGCTCATCAGTGAAAGTCTGATGCACATTCCAGAGACCGTTACGGGATCAAACACGTAACATCCTATTTATAATGAATAGTTGTTTTGTAATTATTGCCTTATTGTAATTCCATATATACATCTAAAATCACAAAGCTTAAAGAATAAAATAGAAAATACATTAATCTGGATTTGTTTTGATTTGATCTGATGCTATATGAGAGCAAGAAATTCATATTTGCTTGCAAATGTTAACTTTGACCAGTAGCTGGAAAAGTGACTTGTAGGCAGCTGCGTATTTCTACCTTGCCACTTTCACTTCTTTAGAATGTAAACAATAGAAAAGAGGCCTTTTTATTCTTTTGCAAATCTCACTTTGCAAAAGAGGTTGTACACGGTCAGAAGCTTTCCAGCCCATATGCATTTACAGTGTTCTGGTACTTCTAAATTTGCGACATGTGGAATTTCTGTGTAATCTCATTTACTTTCTGTTTTGTAGTAGATCTGGGTGAGAATTTCCACTGAAAAATCCAGATTTAATTCGACCAAAATACTTCACAATTTATTTTACTTTTGGGAAAGTAGAGAACTCAGATTTTAAAATCCTGAAATTTGCAAAAATATTTTTTGTTTCATTAAGTTGAGATTATCTCAGACACAATTGAGAGTTCTTAGCCTATAGTGATATTCTGGGTCTCCATTCATGTGCCTCATTAAGTTGTTAGTCTGGAAGGCCAGGCCAAACATAATCAGATCATTGGAAGTTTCCTGTTGATTTCAGGGAGGTTTGGATCAAGGCCGTATCGTGCCTTCTGTGAATATTCAGGTATCTTGGTGATGAGATTTTTCTTTCTTTACATGCTTGGGTACTCAGAGGTCATAAATGCCTAAATCCATGATCATGCTTAAATTTAAATCCAGGAGAAAAAGACCATTTTAAAGTCATGCTATTTCCATTTTGTTGTGATTTTCTTGAGCTATTTCCCGTTTCAGGAAATAGCCTTTTTTCAGTATCTCTTAGCTTGTTCTCTCTCTCATAAAAAAAGAAGCTGAGGAACCAATAAGCTTTTCTCCAACTTTATTATTTTCTTTAATGTCACTGAGTCTTAACATAGTTATGATTTCTAGGGGAAAAAAGTTCTCTACCTGCCTATTTTCAACAGCTTTCTTTGTGTTGCATGTACAGTACATTTCAAAAAAACATTTTTCTCTGAAACTGCCATTGTATTATTGTAAAAATATTTTCCCCTAAAGTTTAGGGGAAGAGAGTTTTTAGGATGAAACATTCTTGATGGCTATTTGCCATTTATTGCTATTTACTTGCCTTTTATTTTTTCCTGAATCATTAGGAATATTGTGGCTTCTTAATGTCACCAATGAGATATAGAAAAAGGCGGAAGGTGGTTATCAATCACAGTCTGCCTAGGTGGGTGGAAAAAATGTAAACTTAAAGTGCCATGAATAAAATATCACAGAATCACAAAATGGTTGAGGTTGGATCTGGACCAACCTCTCCCTTCAAGCCTAGTTTAAAAATCTGTCAATAAGCCTCGCTAACTTTTGAGCAAAGACCCTCTTCCCCCTGTCAGAAAGGTGAATCCCATCTGACACCAGCAGCCCTGGTGCCACGTAGGCCATAGAAGGTTACCAGGTAGGTCAAGCATGACTGCCTCATGGTGAATTCATGCTGACTGATCCTGGTGTTTTTCTTGTTGGTCAACTGCCTGGAAATGGTTTCCAGGTTTAGCTTCTCCATTACCTTCCCAGGGATGGAGGCAAGGCCTTACGGGCCTGTAGCACCAAACTTTTCCCTTAGTCTCTGGGATTCCTGAATGACAGTCTTACATTTTAAGACCAAGGCAAAGAAGGCATTCAGTATCTCAGCCCTTTCCATGTCCTGTTTCACCAGGGCCCCTGCCACATTCAGAAGCAGGCCCACATTTCCCCTAGTTTTCCTTTACCTGTTGATATAGAGGCCTTTCTTGTTACAGTTGAAATCCCTCACCAGATTCTATTCCTGGGCTTTGATTTCCCTAGCTGCATCTTTGCATGCTTAGACAGTGTGTCTGTATTCCCCCCAGGTTACCATTCCCTGTTTCCACCTTTCATACACTCCCTTTTTATGTTTGAGCTTTGCCAAGAGTACCTTGTTCATCCATGCAGGTGCCCTAACATTTTTTGCCTCACTTCCTGCTTGTTGGGATGGACTCGTCTTGAGCTTGCAGGATATGATCCTTGAACTGCAGAGAACAATCATATTCAATAGAATGACAGAAAGTACTAAAAATATAAAATACGTGGTAGTGGCAGTTACACTTACCATATCTTTGGGTAACAGAAAATGTTTATTTTATTATTACTGCTTGTCTCAGTTTAAGATTAACTTTTCAATAGTGAGTAATTAACTTCTTTGTGGACACCATGCATATTTAGAAAGTGTGCTGAATGTCCACTGTATGTAAGAGGGAATCAAAAAACTCAAAAGCTGACAGTCTTTGTGCATCTGCATTATTACCTCATTCTTACTGTCACAATATATGTTTCAGTTATATTATTGGGAGGGTTTTTTTAAGAACAGAGAGAGGAGTCTGGCAGGATAAAGTCTACAAGACCTGCAGGCTAGCATCACAAAATCAAAATCTACTGCTTTTGTTGTTTTGTTAACGATTGCATTTTAATGCCTGCATTCCAGAGACAAAAGAAGGGGAAAGGAAGTACTGAAAGTGAAGATGTTATCAAAGCCCATAGAGGATAGTAAGAGAAGGATGAGAAGGGAAGCAGAGTATCTCTGGTCAGGCTAAACCAGCTGTTATTCACTAAAAGAGAGAAGAGTGAAAAAATGGAAGAATTGGATATTTATGGAAGTCAGTGGGAAGGTGGGAGCATGAGAAGTATTAGGATACATAAAATTCAAGAAAGGAAAGGTGAATACTTGAAAAGACAAGTAGGCAAGTTAGAGATAGAAAACAAGAAGGCAGAAAGGACAAACCCGTCATGTTATAGAGAAGAGGTCCTATGATGATGGCACAGGTGAAGCAATAAACAAATTAATACAGCATGAAAATACCAACCTCAGCTCCACCAAAAAGCAGAAATTTCCTGCTTCATACAATAATGAGAGTTGGAGTTTGTGGTTTTTTGATTTGCTTTTTCCACCCACAAGCAATCTTTTATAATGGAAGAAAAGATAGACCATCATTTGTCTAGGCTATTCATGTGTGATGAAATAACTTAAAGAGTATTTGGCAGCCAAAATAGGCTGTTTGCCTGAAGGGTCAACAGGCCAATGCTTTCCACAAAAGCAGAAACGGAAGAAGGTGTGAGTAAGATGAAGAAGAAACAAAAGAAAATGTAAGTTTAGAAAGGAATATCTTTGCATGACAGAAATGCTATTGTCACAAAAGCAATTGCCTTTTTTCCCAAGCTGCAAATAATATGAAATCAGACCTGTGTGGAGCTAGGGGATAATTAAACCCATCCAAAAGCAAAGTATGGAGATATGCTCAACTGAAAGGAAATGTGCTTTTTAATTGTATCTTCCTACAGTGACATTCAAATATATGCTGTAAAGGTGATTCCTGCATTCAGTGTGTACTTGACACTCATCAGTTTTGGCGTTGGTTTTTTATAGAACCTGTATAAGCCTGACTTCTAGTGAGAAAGAGTTAAATAAGTGAGTTTGAATGGACATCCGTGTGGTAGAGATTGACACTGGTTTGTGATATGTGAACAGATAGCTTTACTATTGGCAAGGCTACAGCTCTTTTTCACAAACTGTTAAGGTAATTTACTGATTAACATAACTACCTGTGCAAGTATGGCAGGCTTTGGTAATACCTCTGGTGTACTTAATTAGCTAATAACATAAGTTCAGTTATGAAACTACATTTTTGCACTAAAAATAGTATATTGAAAAAAAGTTGGTCTAGCACAGTAACATAGCAAGACAGTGTTCGTAATTAAGACGATGTGTTTGAAAACACAGTTGTTGTTTCATGAACACTAATCAGAAAGTACCTGATTCAAATCATTTAATATATGACCATTTATTATATAGACTGTTTTATGTCAGAGTTACTCTTGAAATTCCACTTTGTTTTGCTGCCTTTTAATGATAGCAGTTTACAGAAGTTATTTATCGTCAATGTACTAACTTTTCCTGTTTCTCGAACCCTTCAGAATTTATTGGTGTTACTGTAGAAATGCAAGTAAAACATGTTTTATTTTGTCTTTCAGGGAAATCTTGAAGAGTCTTACACTTTTAATCCTCCAGTCATTGATTGCACTGTGAGGACATTGTGGTGAGGTGGTAAGTTGGCGTAGATCTATTGCTTTGATCAGCTACATTGTCATTTCACATTTAACTGCTAAAACAATATCCTTCAGTGCTGTGTCTGTGTGAAAAAACTTGAGAAATGTCTTTCTGGCTCTCTTGGCAAATTTCCCAAATTGTAAGTCTGCAATTGATTTAGTATATAGGAAGTCTGAATCACAGAGACATCATACTTGTTCTGTGTTTGCGGATCAACTTTGTATCATATGAACAGAGCAGTTGATTCATACATGCTAAGTGCTTATTTTCCAGAAATTCTAGGTTCCTATACATCTGGAAATCTGGGTGAATATTGTAATTATTTTGGTAGAGCTTGAATCACTCAGCAATGTTTGATATTGTCAGCTTTTCAAATTTTGGTGATCTATTTGTCAACTACTTGCTTGTTTTTCTAGTATTTTCCCTCCCCTCTTCCACCCCAGTATGACAAATCTGTAAAGGCCTTTCTTTTCCTGACTGCAGGGAGGGCTGATAGATTTAAGAGGTCAATATGTCCTGTCAATGTTCCCTGGATAAGCAACTTCTATGAAGTTCTAATAAATTACATCATGACTTCTGTTGATGTTAGCAGCGCTCTGGTGACCTTTATATAACAGTCCCTGGCTAGGAATTTGTATCTGAAATTAGTTTATTTTTAATTTTTACTTTTAGACCCTGAGTGGACAACAGAAGTGATTGTCACATATTTCTAGGTGTTAGAACAGTTCTGAATAATGAAGAGTCCAATGACTCTAAGTTACATTTCAGCGAACCATGACTGGTGGCTCTTAGTATTTCTGACCTCCAGTTGCTTGGCCAGTCAGCCATAATAAACCACACTCATTCTGTCTTTTTTTTTTTTTTTTTGTTATAAACTGAACGTTTATGTTACTGCTGGAGACTGAGTGCTAAGAAATACAAATCTTAATCTTTCAAATAGAAATCATATGTCTTTTGTTGAGCTAGATACCATTTTGTGGTATTTTTCCATATTTCTATCCATCCATTAACAAAACTAGAATAGTTTTACAACTCCAATTATACATCCTTGTTATATGAAAAAGATTAATGTTCCAAAATTTAATTAATATAAGAAAACCTTTCAAAATACTAGGTACTGAGAAGAATAAAGTTGTATCCTATTTCATGTTCTGTGGACGTAGAAATAGTCATTATATGATGTACATCAATTGCAGAATTAGGACCACTGACCTAGCATAGATTCTTATTTTTACTTTGTTCTATTCTTGTTGATAAATTGAGAATTTACAAAGTAAACAGGCTAAATTATTTCTAACTCTAATATATAAAGATGACCCAGACCCAGACTTTTTAAGCCAGGCGGCTACTTGTTTTGATCAGTCTTCTGAGTGACTTTTTTTGTGATATCATTGAAATATAGTGTCACCTGCTACATCTTGGCCTAAAACCAGGAGTGATTTCACACAACCAGTGTCTATTTATTCGAGTGAATACTAACAGCAAAATTCCATTTTGATAGAAAGTTTCCTTTCAAAGCTTTTTTTTTTTAACCTTGCAGTTGCAAATTAGTAATGGATTAAAGTATGATCTAAATCATGTCATTCAGTCATCCTTTTATTTAATTTAATTAGCTAAAATATAAGTTGTTTTATTGGAAGTAATAAAATTGTCCCCTTGACTTGGTTCTTCTTACTGTACTAAACTGTACTGTACAAGTAGTTTTCATGCAATAATGTATTTTACGCAAATTAATAAACATGTTCTCAGAACAAATTCACATTCTTAAAGTAAAATCTAATAAATACAAAATAAGTTTTTCTGCCTTCTCTTGCAGTAGTGTAATTTTTAAATTAAATGTGAAGTTAGTATTAATATTTATATGTCACAGTTAAAGATGCATTGAATCACTGCCATTAGATTGCTGCCAATTTTTTAAGATTGCAGATCTTGAAAGCAAGTATTTTCTTACAATTTCCTAGGCTAGAATCCTGTCACCTTAACAAATATATGAAATTTCCTTGGAGGAATCAATACCAATGAAAAGCCAATGGGAAATAAAAAATGAAAAAAAAAAAAAAAAAAAGACAAAAGGGAAGGTATTATTCNAAAAAAAAAAAAAAAGGCCAAATTTATACCAAAGTTTGTATTGTTTAAAATTTATATCAGTTCTATAATTCTGCATCTTTCTCAGATATACAATGATACACAGTTTTCAACTTCTATATATTTTTTATTTCAGATGTTATGGAAAAAATAAATCCCAATTGTGCAAACTTTATCTCTTATAGAAATTAATTTAGCAAAATTTTATAATAAAAAAAACTGTTCAAAGTTGCATAGAGGTTGCTTCTGTTATGTATCAGTTTCTTTTGACTAGAAATTCCATGCTTGGTTTTTCTCTGCTTGGTGAGCACAGTTTCAGCCCTGAAAATGTCAACATGCAATTCTTCTTATGGGTGAAATTTTGGTAATGCAGAAATATAAAGCATATCCCTCAGACTTCACTGTGTCTCAAATTCCATGTGTAAACTTGGATGAACAGGGCTATGCCTGTGGCACTTTCAATTATAATTAAGATACATCCGAGAGGAGACAATAGGTCTTCATTATTTAGAATTGATTGGTTGTAGTTTATGAAAAAGACGGAAAATGTAGATATAGGCAAATAAGATGCAGTATTTTACTTTTTGTGATCAGAGTTAAAGGAGGCAATTATTAAAGCTTTTTTTATTAACTTCATATTATTAATAAAAATACACAAGTATTAAATTAATATATTTAAATTCTTAACACTAACTGTCAGTTCAATAGCTTGGCAAGCTAAAATTAGAATATTAAAGATTTAACCTCTAGGCCATATTTTTGAAGACGGTTTAGATTCGTTGAGTTTAAAGATTCTTTTAGCTTGACAGTTATTTGGCTCCCTGAAATGTGATGGTGGAGTGAGTTCAAATGCTGAGGATAAAAAAAATCACATTACAAAACAATTGCATGTTAAGGCAATAGTTCACATCTTGCAATCACAACAGAAGGGTCAAAGCCCAGATGGCTATGCAGTCAACTGCACTTCAAGTCAAAAACCAAGTCTTGTGGCTTAAAACTGATGAGATGCCCTGTGAAAAAGTGAACTTCCTCACCCCACCCCGCCCCGGCAGTATTGCAGTCATGGTTAAAAAATCCCGATTGATTTAGCCACTTACCGTCAGCACAAAATTCACTTTACCACTTAATCAAGCTTAAAATTAGGGAGAAAAAGAACCTCCTTCTTTCTGATAAAATCTGTTTTGTTCCTAAAAATAACCCTACTGAAAGTGAGAATAGCATAAGTTACATAGTCAAGGGATAATGATTATGAAAGCAGCCCTAATGGAACTGCAGAAAAACTTGATTCAGCACAGAAATATTATTAATTTTGTCCACAAAATTAGAGGTGCTTCAAGTAACTTAGTTCTTCTCGAGTGCTGTCATTGTGTGGATAGAAACCTGAATCAAGCAAATCTTCATAGAATAGTTAGTAATTTTGAAAACACATCTGTTGCGAGTATCGGAGTTTTTCCTTCATGATATATTACAAATGATTTTCAGTAAAATAAAATGGAAAACATTCTTAATCCTTTTTTTTTTTTTCCAAATAAATATTGGTATTGCTCCCAAATATGCAACATACAGTAAATAGAAGAGGAAGGAAATATGTATTACAGTTCAGTATTTCTCAGTAGCTGTGTGCTGACCATAGTAAACGAGTCACAAAAGGTAACATGTAGAGTTACAAAACAGAGAAGTTTATAATATAATCTGAAAGAAAGGAAAAGTTGCTTCTTTACAAGTATATTTTTACCTTCCACAGCCACATAATTCTGAACTCATCTGACACAGGTTCCGCGGGTTAGTTGTGGCATATAATAACATTTTCTCTCTTATTATAAATGAATGTACTGAGAACCAGAACTTTTTAAGAACCATCTTTAATGTGACCTCTTGTTACACATATATGTCAATCTTTTTCTATAAATATCTTATGTATATCTTATAATCACATGTTAAAAAATAAGTGAATGTATTCACTAGTTTTCCTAAATGTTAGGATCATTTAAAGAAAAATACTGATTACTTCACAAAGGCCTTTTTAAGACCTTGTACAGTTTTGAGAGACATTATTGCCTGGTAAGGGGTGTGTATGCCTAAAAAGTAATTAATTATTCACAGCGAACAGTTTTTTATCTGAGTGATGATGTGTTGTGTGGAACTGACTGAAACTTTGTAGCGAAAAAGCTTATTCTCCCTCAGCATATTCTTCATAAAATCAGTCATCATAGAATCAAAGAATATAATCTTGGAAGGGACCTCAAGGATCATCTGGTCCAACCTTTCTTGGCAAAAGCACCATCTAGACAAGATGGCCCAGCACCCTGTCCAGCTGAATCTTAAAAGTGTCCAGTGTTGGGGAATCCATCACTTCCCTGGAGAGATTATTCCAATGGCTGATTTTTCTCATTGCAAAAAATTTTCCTCTTGTGTCCAGTTGGAATCTCCACAGGAGTTAACTTGTACCCATTAGGCCTCATCTTTTCCATGTGACTCCTTGTAATAAACAGTCTCCATCTTCTTTGTAGCCACCCTTTAACTACTGAAATGTGGTGATAAGGTCTCCTCTAAGCCTTCTTTTCTCAAGGCTGAACAAACCCA
>VYXH01006193.1:834572-854351 GCA_013397275.1 Burhinus bistriatus | reverse complement strand
TGTATTTGGGAAAAACTGTTTTATTAAAATAAGACTTTTCTTATGAAATATGTTGATTTTGATGAAACGTCACTTTATGTAACTGATAATTCCATTTTCATTTTGGTATTTACTTCATATTATTAAGAAAAACCAAACCAAAGTTTTGACTGCTTTGAAAACAAGGATAGGATTCAATACCCAACATTTAAAATTAGGTCAGTGTGTCCCCCCACATGAGCTGGTTGTCTTGGCTCCCATTTGCAGTCAAAGGAGATTGAGTCCCTACTCAGCTCTATATAGAGTTACATGTAGATGTGTGCTTCAGGGTGAACTGAACCACATTTGTGGCTTCATAAACTGTGCTGACTACATCCCCTTTAACAGTAAGAGCTTAAATATAAAGACCTGTATATAGACACCTAAATGTAGTGTGTCTAAAACACTCCTAAGGCTGTATACACTCCAAAAGTTTACTATAAGTGGAAGTTTCTGTTTTTTCAGGAAATTTTGGGAGTATCTCAAAATTTATTAATTCAGATTCTTTTCATATTCCTGATTTAGATCATTTGACTTACTTTCTTCAGTCTTTCCTAAGAAGTATCACTGAAATGAGAGAAGGCTATATGGCACTCATGATCTTCTCTTAAACTGGCTAAGGTTATAATGAGTATAGTGAGTAACTATAGTAATTTAATATAGTAATTTAAATGATGTAAAACAAGTGTTTTGAGGTTTTCATATCTAAGCCTTTTTCCCATGGATTTTTCTCTCAACTTTTCTATCTTCTAGTCTGGCTAGTACTTGAATAACATAGTATTCCTAGATTTGAAGCCTGTAAATAAAAAGATGCCACATTGATTTTTGGAGAAAAAAACTTATTTGGTTCTGATTTTTTCTTAAACATGTCTTCATACTGCTGTTGTTTGATAACTTTTAAGCTGTTAGCACTTCAGGTTTTACACAGAATAATGTAATGCGTTAGCTCTGAAGAAACCTGGAGCTAAGTTACTTTACTAAAAATGACCCACTTCAAAGCGGGAGGGGGAAGAGTTAAATTCTGTTTTAAATCCTTTGAAGACCAAAAGGATTCTGAGCTTGCGATCATTAATTTATTCCTCTTCTAGCAAAAGTTGTTTGGAATCACTCAGTTTATTCAGAAAATGAAACAGTTTGAAGTCACTTTGCAAGAAGCTCCAACAGGAAAGAACTTAGCAAAAACCTGAATAATTAGATTCACATGAACAAAGCTTTATCTGATAAGATATCTGATAAGCATCCAAAAAGAACAAATAGTATTTTTAAATAGATGTCTGAACATTGCAGTGCCAACTCTTTAGAAGTAATTTATTTCTGAACATTTGCATAAAGGTGCTTTTATCAATAAAGCTTTGCTTTGACTACATAGAGTAGATTGTATCTTGCATTATTGAGAGAGAGTTTGAGCCAAATATTTCTTACCTTAAACTCCTGACTGTAGTAGTTCAGGGGGCCAGATCTTTTTTGGTTGATACAGTTAAATTAGGGGGAAAATTTCTACTGCATCAAACTCATATGTGAATCAGGAAGGTAGGATTTGGCCTCTGTTATAAATTCATTATTTCTGGCTTAGTCAAATTATGATGAGATCATATCATTCTGGTAACATCAATAAGTGAATTTGTCATGTTTTCTTTAAGCAAGTGTAATCTTGACTTTAATAGTAAACTTAATAAGATAACAGCCCTTTTGAAACTATAGGTGGTTCATGCCCAACTGTTTTTTTTGATAATTTTTGTGTTCCTCTTTGCGCTGTTTAATATTTCACCTTTACGTAGAAGATTGAACAATCTTAGTAAATAATGGCTGTTAAGATCACAAGATACCCCTATTTTTTCATTGTTTGCTTCAGCCGTTTCAATATGAGAAATGAGACATAGCATTGGAATTTTATTCTCATTTTAAATAAAAGTACCTTAAAGAGTCAGAGTAGTATTGTCAATAGTGGTTATTGTTAGACTTGATGTTGTAAAAGGTGAGAAGTACTTCATGTATTAAACAGTATATAATCCTGGATTAAGAGTTAATGTAAGTAACTCAAAGGGGAAATCCCTCCCCTTTGGAGTCACTGAGAGTTTCGGTAAGGCTGGGGTTTCACCCCAATGTGTAGGGGGAGTTGTTAGGTTGTAATGCTGTGGCGTTTGATGCTGTCCTGAGAAAGAACTTGAGCTCAGAATCTTAAATGTATGTTCGTGCAAGCATTATGACTGCCAGGGCGTTGTATGAAGACAAATAGCTGGCCACTTTCTGTGGAACCTATATACAACTAGAAGCTTAAAGTAGCAAGCCATCTAAATCTACGTAGGGAGGGATCTGAATGAATACGTCTCCCACCGTATATGCATGTGGGTCACGATGGATAAAGACAGAAGCAATTCCTGAAAGGTAAGATCATTTTTCAAGATTTAGCAGGGGGAGCATGTCAGAAATGGAGAGAAAGCCTCGAAAGGGCAGGTTGAGGCTTACTGATTGACAACTACTCCCATGTATTCATTACATTCAGAAGCTGATTTTTATCAGCAGATCCGTGATTGAAATTTCCAAAATTTCTATTAACTTGCTGTGTTTCAAAAGAACTGCAGAACTTTATCTTGATGATGAAGTGTAGTACAGAGAGATTAGAGATTTAAAGTTACATTCTCGATTTGCTCTTGATTGTTTGTTTTGGGTTTTTTTTGGGGTGCAGATACAATCCACTACGGTAAGCATCGCTTTTCTGGCATGTGAAGTTTAGCCTCATAATAGGAGTTTGTACTAGCATTTCTAACACATTCAGTTTACCTCATAGTTACAGTAGGTACTACCTTAGTGATGAATCTTGCAACCAGAGTGAAACAGAGAGCAAAGAAGAGACGTGTCAGTGGTGATAGATAAGCTTGTAAATGGTCTTCAGCTCTGTTGAAGAAAGGGTATTAAAAGGAGAGAACAGAAAGACAGGAAAGAAAAACTGTAGGAAAAATCTTACAGAAAAAAGTGGAAAGACCTGCTTTCATTATTATGGGCCAATTGCTTCGTATTAGCTTTGATATTCTAAAGCTGTATAATATATAAAATATAAGAATGTCTTTGTGTAATAGGTATATGTAAGATACTCAAACTGTTCAACTTGATGTCACCATTTTCAGTTTAAATAAGGCTGCTAGTTCTCCTAATTTATTGTACTGGTATGGCTTTTGGTAGCATAGGCAAACCTAATACAATTCTCTCTGTATTTCAAGATGATTCTGACAGGTTTTTTTTAGTCCTCTTTTGTAATGTCAGATCTTTGTCACCCAACATATATAGGTTGAAATATACTGCTTGTAACAAGTTCAAGCTGGGGAAGATGTTAATATACGCATTCATGCAAAAGCTGGACTATGGTCAAGGAGGGCATTTTGTATCTGTATTTTCAGACTGCTGTTCCCAGATGTGCAAAACTTCCCTTCCTCCCATAGAACAATGATGTGCACTGCAGTATGTGCACTCTCTGCCTGTGCTGTTTCTCTCACCCCTTAAAAGCAGTGAAACTCTTCTGCAACAATGGCTGTAGATCAGTTCACACAACTTGTGTATCTTCTTTTACAGTATCAGTGCCCTCTTCATTGTCAATTAGAAAACTTTCTGTTAATTTCATGTATAAAGCAGTAATTTTAGTGAAGTGATTGAATTTCTCATTAAAATCTAAACCAATCAGAACCTCTTTGCTTGATCATTGAGGAAATCATCCCAACTCTAAAGGATAAAGATGATCTTCAAAAGGGGCTTAGAGATTACAGTGAGGGAAAGTGAATGGTATAGAAAAGATCCCAGTAGACATCTTTTCAGAGGCATTAAGTGCAAAGCCTTAAGTCTGATTTTTTTTCTGTGCTTCCAGTCATCATCTTTTCTAAAAAGCACTAAAACAATTTGTGCAAAATGGTGATTATTCTAGCACCATCCATATTGATCCCCACTCTCCCTCACACACAAAAGCTCAAGATGAGAATTTTCGAGATTGTGAGTGACTACTTACTCCAACTTTCCCTAACTCAACATACTTAGAGGCAGTCTCTTCATTTTCTAACTGCTCTTGATATAAAGCCAGGAAGATACTGCTTGTTTTCATGCCTCTTTCTTTTCTTTCCTTTTATCTTTGGATGCCATTTTCCTTTCCAATTGTTTGATTATTTTTTCTTTTAAAATACAGCAGAAAGAAATATAAATCTTGAAAATAAGTTTTCCATATCTCTGCCATTTATCTACAAATGTAGCTGTGGCAGTCTAATGATACACAGAGAAAAGTTGTTTTTTAATTAGCCCCACATAATTGGAAAATTAGATATTTTAGGGGTGTTCCAGTCCTCTGATATTCCATGCTCTTTCCTTGTATTCAAGCCTCACAGATGACTTTTTTCCTCATAGATATTCACTTTGATTTAAACTTTCAGTACCCACATGATCCCTTTGCTTCACAAATTACCTGTTGCTGATATCTGTGTCTGATGACTAGAGGGAAATCCAAACAAGTGTTAGACCTGTCTTACAAAATTGGTCGGATCTAAATAGTGTGAATGAAATAACTAGATCAGGAAGGGTTACATCAGATTTTCCCATGGGTGGTAGTCCTGCTGGAATATTAATTTCTGTATGAAGTGCCAAGTTACATGACTTTACCAAAGTGCAATTAGACTTTGTGTGCTGAAACTCAGCCTAATTTAATTGTACCAAAATTCTCAGTCTCAGCCCAATGAAGTCTAGTGTTGAGGCTCTATGAACTTCACTGTTGAGGATCAACTTTGTTTTAAAATCCTGCTGACAGAATAAAGCTCCAGGCAATCAGGAAAGTGGCATTCATTGTATTTAAATTTAGGTAGAAGGTAAAGATCAGACTCAGAGGTTCCTCACCTGTGTTTCACTTTTTCATTGTGGGAGGTATGGGTGCAGAAGCAGAGAAAAACTGTGATAGGCTTACCATCCCTGCAGCTGAATGGCTGGGAGGGTCAAGTCCTTCTCATTCTACTTGGCCAAAACCCCTTCCTAATTCTTCCTTGCAAATCGTAGCAGCCTATCACTTCTACTTTTCTTTAAATATTCTCTCTTCTCAGACACATCCAGGGAAATCATACTGGGTGAGACTTTTGAACCTTGAAATCATTCTCAAATGCTAGTGACAGTTTTGCTAGGCCTCCTTTGAGTTGTGAGTTTTCAGTGCCTTTTTTCAGGATGTAGGCAATTCTGTGTAATGGCCAGAGGGGAGCTGGGGCAGGTGCTGCAGCCAGCAGGTCCAGGGATGGTCAGTTGGGTCAGACACTACCCAGAGAGCTGGGCAGGACCTTGAGGGTGGGGACAGGACAAGACCAGGTCAGGACATGAGCCTGAGGGTGGGGGTCGGGGGGGGTCTGTGGCTGGGCACAGGAGTGGCTGACCCCAGATCAGGCCAGCACCAAGGCCCAACACCTCAGCTCAAAAGCTGCTTCTGAGCCAAGGTGGATCCCAAAAAGGCTTCTTGCACAGCCCAGGCAGCTAAACCCTTGAGGGGGCAGAGGGCATTCAAGACCCCTGCAGAATCATAAAAGATCCTTCATCAATTAATAAATATCTATTTTTTCCCACATTATCAAAAAACAGCTAAATCTTCAAAATTCTCTGTTAATTGCTCTCCTTTGCATATGTATATTTTCTTCAATATGTGTATTTTCTTTAGCATATTGCCTATAAACTTGTACTTAATTAACACTTTCAATAGATGGCAATTCTTGTGGCAACAGTTAAAGTAATGATTCGTAGTTTGTGTGTCACCCCTAAGACTTTGTTGCCATGGTTCTTTTGGCATTTNACAACTTGTGTATCTTCTTTTACAGTATCAGTGCCCTCTTCATTGTCAATTAGAAAACTTTCTGTTAATTTCATGTATAAAGCAGTAATTTTAGTGAAGTGATTGAATTTCTCATTAAAATCTAAACCAATCAGAACCTCTTTGCTTGATCATTGAGGAAATCATCCCAACTCTAAAGGATAAAGATGATCTTCAAAAGGGGCTTAGAGATTACAGTGAGGGAAAGTGAATGGTATAGAAAAGATCCCAGTAGACATCTTTTCAGAGGCATTAAGTGCAAAGCCTTAAGTCTGATTTTTTTTCTGTGCTTCCAGTCATCATCTTTTCTAAAAAGCACTAAAACAATTTGTGCAAAATGGTGATTATTCTAGCACCATCCATATTGATCCCCACTCTCCCTCACACACAAAAGCTCAAGATGAGAATTTTCGAGATTGTGAGTGACTACTTACTCCAACTTTCCCTAACTCAACATACTTAGAGGCAGTCTCTTCATTTTCTAACTGCTCTTGATATAAAGCCAGGAAGATACTGCTTGTTTTCATGCCTCTTTCTTTTCTTTCCTTTTATCTTTGGATGCCATTTTCCTTTCCAATTGTTTGATTATTTTTTCTTTTAAAATACAGCAGAAAGAAATATAAATCTTGAAAATAAGTTTTCCATATCTCTGCCATTTATCTACAAATGTAGCTGTGGCAGTCTAATGATACACAGAGAAAAGTTGTTTTTTAATTAGCCCCACATAATTGGAAAATTAGATATTTTAGGGGTGTTCCAGTCCTCTGATATTCCATGCTCTTTCCTTGTATTCAAGCCTCACAGATGACTTTTTTCCTCATAGATATTCACTTTGATTTAAACTTTCAGTACCCACATGATCCCTTTGCTTCACAAATTACCTGTTGCTGATATCTGTGTCTGATGACTAGAGGGAAATCCAAACAAGTGTTAGACCTGTCTTACAAAATTGGTCGGATCTAAATAGTGTGAATGAAATAACTAGATCAGGAAGGGTTACATCAGATTTTCCCATGGGTGGTAGTCCTGCTGGAATATTAATTTCTGTATGAAGTGCCAAGTTACATGACTTTACCAAAGTGCAATTAGACTTTGTGTGCTGAAACTCAGCCTAATTTAATTGTACCAAAATTCTCAGTCTCAGCCCAATGAAGTCTAGTGTTGAGGCTCTATGAACTTCACTGTTGAGGATCAACTTTGTTTTAAAATCCTGCTGACAGAATAAAGCTCCAGGCAATCAGGAAAGTGGCATTCATTGTATTTAAATTTAGGTAGAAGGTAAAGATCAGACTCAGAGGTTCCTCACCTGTGTTTCACTTTTTCATTGTGGGAGGTATGGGTGCAGAAGCAGAGAAAAACTGTGATAGGCTTACCATCCCTGCAGCTGAATGGCTGGGAGGGTCAAGTCCTTCTCATTCTACTTGGCCAAAACCCCTTCCTAATTCTTCCTTGCAAATCGTAGCAGCCTATCACTTCTACTTTTCTTTAAATATTCTCTCTTCTCAGACACATCCAGGGAAATCATACTGGGTGAGACTTTTGAACCTTGAAATCATTCTCAAATGCTAGTGACAGTTTTGCTAGGCCTCCTTTGAGTTGTGAGTTTTCAGTGCCTTTTTTCAGGATGTAGGCAATTCTGTGTAATGGCCAGAGGGGAGCTGGGGCAGGTGCTGCAGCCAGCAGGTCCAGGGATGGTCAGTTGGGTCAGACACTACCCAGAGAGCTGGGCAGGACCTTGAGGGTGGGGACAGGACAAGACCAGGTCAGGACATGAGCCTGAGGGTGGGGGTCGGGGGGGGTCTGTGGCTGGGCACAGGAGTGGCTGACCCCAGATCAGGCCAGCACCAAGGCCCAACACCTCAGCTCAAAAGCTGCTTCTGAGCCAAGGTGGATCCCAAAAAGGCTTCTTGCACAGCCCAGGCAGCTAAACCCTTGAGGGGGCAGAGGGCATTCAAGACCCCTGCAGAATCATAAAAGATCCTTCATCAATTAATAAATATCTAATTTTTCCCACATTATCAAAAAACAGCTAAATCTTCAAAATTCTCTGTTAATTGCTCTCCTTTGCATATGTATATTTTCTTCAATATGTGTATTTTCTTTAGCATATTGCCTATAAACTTGTACTTAATTAACACTTTCAATAGATGGCAATTCTTGTGGCAACAGTTAAAGTAATGATTCGTAGTTTGTGTGTCACCCCTAAGACTTTGTTGCCATGGTTCTTTTGGCATTTAAGTTCTCAGTAAAGATGTGAGCGAAGAAGAGGAAAAACCTGAATCAGCCTCCCACTTCCTTTTCCTTTCCCAACCCATTTTTTATCTTACATTAAATCATACAGATAACTTGTCACTTGTTTCTACTTTCTTTTTGTTCATTTTCCTGTACTTAGCACTGACCACCCTACTAACACACAAACCAAGACCTTAAAAAATCAGCAGTACACTTGATATTTTATGGAGGATAAGGAATTTTAAAGACTGGATGGCTATGTATAGGTGATTCTCAAAGGCAGATTCTCATCTTGCTATTATCCTACTCCAACGTACTTTTGTAACGAATGCTGAGTAGAAAGTTAATTTTCAAATTATTATACTCAAATGATTCTAGAAAAAGTTTTACGTTGCCAGAAGTAACTCTGGANTTCTAGAATCATTTGAGTATAATAGTTTGAAAAGTTTTACCTTGCCAGAAGTAACTCTGGGGCACTCTGAGAAAAAGTTATCTGTCTTTGGGTAACCAAGCTAAATTCAATTTCATAGCTAATGCAATTTAATTTAATTTTTTTTTTTTCTGTTTGTAAACATTTTGCATAACAGCTGAGGGGTTTAGAGGTGAAGCTTAGATTATTGTGAAATAAGTTTTTATGAGACATTTTCTGGAGTCGTTAGAATTTTTGAAAATATTTCTTAAGAGTTCAAAGGCAACATGTATTTTCTTTACTTTCTTGTATCTCAGGTGTCTCAAAGTAATATACCTTGTATTTATGTGTGCATGCACATATATACACATACCAAATGTATTTATACTCAACTTTTTTTTCTATTTCTCTGCTTCTTCCATGTTCTCTCTTCTCTTCCAAAGGTCTCTTAAATTGGAAACTAACATTCAGGTTCTGGTTGAACAAGTAAATTGTATTTTTTTGGTACTGTGCAAGTTTTCCTGTCCTAACTTGATTACATGCAGCACATACCTTTTCTTCAAAGAGCTGGCATTTTAAATATATTAACACTTCTAAGACAATGCAGTGATACACGCAAGCTATGTATATTAGCGTGCCTAGACAGCAAAGGACCATTAGGGTATAAAGACTTTTCAAGTATGCTTGACAAACTTTCTAAATAACAAGGTAACGTGAAGATGCAGTTTCAAACACAGATTTCAAAACCTGAGGGAGTTAACTCTTAGGTAATTTTGCTGGAATTCATTTCAGTACAATGAGAGAATATGGATAAGTGATGCCCTAAGTAAAAGCGAAAATAGTTTTAGTGGTTTGTTCTTTTTTTAAACTACATGGTAGCAAATAATATAAAAATTCTATGCTTCAATCAGTTTATATCTTCCTGATACGATTTCCTTATATTTCAGCTGTCTAGGGAAAAGTTTTAACTGTGAACATTTGTTTCTTAGCTATCCTTATACAATACTACTGTGAAAATTGGATTCGCAACCAGTAGTACGATTTTAAGGACAAGATCTACAGATTCCAAATGAAATGAGGCAATTCCATTTACTTAGATTCCAGTGAGGTCTGACAGCTAAACTACACCAGCTAGTTATTAGAAAGGTAATGGAGAGAAAAGAAGCAGATATATTTGTCTGTGATTCTGGAGCAGGTTTAAACTTGCTTCAGTGCATTTTATATCTGCGTAACCTGGAATAATTTCAACATCAAAAGAATTGTCTAAATTTTCTCTGTTGTCTTTTGCTTTTGTTTTGTTTACTTTTGCTGCATACCATTTATTCTTTTCCTGTTTACCCTGTATTTACTGATGTCTGAACTTTTTCACTGATTTTTTTTTTTTGAGTTTGAATCTTCTTTACAGTGTTTATAACATACATATATTCCAGCAAAATATGCGTTCATGTTGTTCTCTTTAATGTGTTTTTCCCTGCCCCCTTATAACTTCAGCCTCCACTTCCCTTTCATTTCTACTGGTAACAGTCTTTACCCCAGTACTTACACCTTCTTCAGTTTTCCTTTGTCTTCCTTATTCGTGCAGGTTTTCTGAGTAAATAGGGTTAATGAGATTATTTAACTTGTTTTACTCTTTTTCCTCCCCAGAAATGAACAGGAATTGAACCAAAAGGAACTTCTTTTTTTTTTTCCTTAGCTCTCATTTTCTTGATCTATTCTTTCTTTGAAATTCAGGCTCCATTAATCTCTTGGAGCATGATCTTCAAGTATCAGTGTTGTTCTTTACACTTCAAAGAAGGAAGAGTTGAGAGTCAACACCAGTAAATGGCTGACATGTGTGATTTGTTATGCTGGATAGTAATAATCATGACTAACTCAGTTTTGTTGAGGATGGACACCAGAAAATATAATATATGTTGTATTAAGATACATCTTTGTGTTTTAAAGTGATATTGATTAACTAGAACTAATTTTATCTACTTCTAATGTAACATTTTACAATACATGTTTTCAGATATATCTGAGATCAAAAAATACAACAAAGTGTAACTAAGTTTGGGGGATTTTTGCATCCAATATTGATTTTTTTAAAGTGTTACTCCGTGGTCTAATTCATCTCATTTTTCTAATTCATGTACTTCAATTCTGTTCAGCTAAGCCTTTAGGCCTAGTCTCTTATATTTTAGGCTTAGTATCTCATACTTTAGGCTTAGACGCTCATACTCTAGTGAAAATTAGATGGAACCCTAAGCATCCTATTAGTGTACAGAAGCTAAGAATTTTTTCAGTGTTTTTTATCAGGCCAGGTATGATGACTGGACCATGTAGACTAAAACATCGTGTGCAGCTTAATATTCAGGAAATAGCTAAGGATAGTGTCAGCATTAAAGTTAATATTATACAGTATCTGTCTGAAAATTGACTAAATTTCCTCTATATTAAACCCCGTCTTTCTGTGAGATGTTTGTGGGCAATTGTGTCCTACAACATACATTACTAGGAGGTTAGCAATGCAATTACAAAAGATATAATTGGGATCACAGCTTAGGTTTTCAAAATAAAACTGAAATATTCATTTGTGTTGTCTGCTTTATTTTGCAAATTAAGTGGTTATTTTTTTATTTGCAGATACCTATACCTCATGCATAAGGTATACCTCTATGTTATTAACTTTACTTCACAATATTTGTTTTGAATATCTGGCTGCATAGTTGTTCTGAGTGGTTCAGCCTGAATTCAGGGTTAGTTACATACACACCTGCACACTTGTATTCTAATTATGTGTAAAGATATCCAAAACAGTATTTTTCTAATTGAAAGCAGAGATACATTAGCTTTGGATCTTGATGTTTAATTTATTGATTCCAGTTTCAACATTGGCTGCTTTTGACATCACTGCTTTATTCCCAAAGGAATCCCTTAAGAAAATATAGATCCAATGATGTTTAATAATCATTAATTTACATGAAATCCAAAAATAATTTTTATTTAACAAAATAAAAGTAGTAAAATAAGCCTGGGACTTAACTCAGTGTCTTTGTCTTAGGTCCCAAATGGACTTGCCATTTGTCTGGCTTTCAGAATAAATGCTATAGATTTACACTCTCAAACAAAGCAGAATTTCTGAAACTCGTATTCCTTTGGGTATTTTCTTTCATTTGATGTTAACAATTGCCTCTTCATTGTATTATTCTTCATACATATTGACTGAATAGTGGCAGAGGATGTACAGCACTCCATTGGCAGACACTCGGAGGTAAAGAAATCATTCATTATGATTACCTCTCTTTTAACAACTGTTTTTCTCTCCATCATAATTCTAACAAGTCAAACGTGTAGAACTAACTATGTGTAAATGAACAAATGAGATGTTTTTTCAGGAATAAATTGTATGTTTAGAGTGGTATAGCAGAGCCAAGACACTCCTCCTTGTATTTCAGTATTGTCCTAAAGGAACTCAGATATCTGGTAATCTTTGGTATTGTACTTCTTGGTACCAGTGAGCAGTTCAGAACAGAAAAAATAACATCAGATCATATAAGACCACTTTGACTTTTGCCTTTTTATAACTCTAGTCAGTTTACTTCTGCATGTTTAGTTTTAATCCACAAACTTGCATTTACTTCATTTGTCTTGGCGTGATACCGTTTGCTATTTATTTGATTATGAGAGGCTTTGTCTTTCTTGTCTGCTTTGGGGTAAGCATGATATGGAAGCACATGAAGAAAATAAGAGGAGAATAATCTTTCTGTGGCATGAAATATAAAATGTAGGAGACAGGAAAAAACGAAATCTGTTTAATCCAAGAGAAAGAAACAAACTTGGTAGTTAAGAGCACCGGGATCTAGAGAGTCTACTGAAGACAGAACATACATCTGTCTTAGTTTTAACAGAAAACTAAAAATACAATAAATTATTGTTTGGAATATATTGCTTGAAATAGAGAAAGAAAATGCAAAAGTAAATATAACATGAACCAGATAACTTTCCATTCTGTTTTGAATTCTGTTGATGAGTATCTTACACCTCAAAGTTTCCAGGTCAAGTTCAAACTTTTGTTAGAATAAAGAAATCTCCAGAGATCCATGGAAGTTTTATATATATATATATAGAGAGAGAGAGAGAGGTTAAGTTTGGTCCTTGGTTGAAGAAGTTATTTGCTGACTGTTTAGGCAGCCCACCACTATTTCACATCACACTGAAAATGGATTTAGCTCCAAGGGACGAAATTGCCGTAGAAACCCTAACTTAAAAGTGGATGTGATTACTCACTTATAAAAATGGTAGAGTAGCTCATTTGGCTTTTAGTTTAAGTACAAAATATGTCTCTACACTTTACTAGGATGCTAATCATCTCGTATGTGGGGGGAGATTCAGTGGATTCAGCTCCTGAAACCACTTAGCTATTACATTGCATAAATCTAGAGCGATAATATAGTTCTGCAATTTCTATTTCAAAAGTCACTCTTACAGTCATCCTGATACAATTACTGTAGATGAATTTCCAGTCAGGAATGGATCGTTTAAGAAATTGTTATTGGCATACGGAAGCCCCAGTCATTGAATCCAGCTCATCTCAACTTAATGTTAGATCTAAGAGAGACGATACCTCTCACCGTTGTTTGAACTTACTGGTTTTACTGAGCTCCCTGAGCTAGCTTGAATTTTTCACTGCACTGGCGTAACTTTACAGTTACTCTAGTCAACTGTCTGGGAGAGTAAGGCAAGGTCAACCCAAAGTGCAGCATAGTTTTCTTCCTGTAGTTCTTTCATTAATCAAAACTCAAAATGACTTCTACACTGAGGTTAAATTCGATTGTGTCAGGTTAGTACCATTCACAGTTTCCTTTGATTCCTGCTGGATTTGCACATGGACTTTTTGTGGTTAAAATATAACTACTCAAACTGAGTTTTGTCTAAAGCCTACAAGTAACCAATCAAAGTCTTCTGTTTATGTTAATTAAGTCCTAATGACCAGAAGATGTAAGGATCTCAGTTTTATACAGCTCCTAAAAATGGCAGCTCCATCAGTGGATTATCAAATTGTTTTATGTAACATAATGCTAGACAGAATGGTATAGGAATATCTTGTACTGAATCACCCATACCCAGAAGATCTTTGGAACTTCTTTATTCTACATACAGGTCTTGTGTATCTCCAGTAAGTTTATGGCACATCTCTTGGAATCACAGCACAAATTGTTATTGCTGCAGCTTAGTACAGTACAAGATAAATCATAAGAAACTTGATGTACTCAGTGGTTAATATCAAAAGTAAACAAAAACACTTTTGAGTATAGTTTCAATAGTTTCAAGTCACCTTTGATTGGCAGCCAGCAGATGTAAAATAGTACAGGGGTTTTGGGGATACTTAATGGTTTTGGCACATATATTAGCCTATCTAACCACAGAAAGCTGTATTTTTATCAGATCTGTGCAAGCAGCACTCTGGATCAGACAAGGAGACACACTGGGGAGAGCTGAATGGGAGTAGTTCAGAGTGTTTCTGGGAAGAAACATGTATGAGGTTCTGTGCTTCCTAACACACCATTTTGGTCTGTGCTAATAATGCCTCTGCTTATCTGATTTGAAGTTTCAACATTTCTTGAATATTAGTAATGCAGGTGAGAAAAATTGTTACAACAAATCCAGTTTGCACTAAGAACTATGAAAATCAAGAAAGTCCTCTGAAATAAAAAACTTAGTAGAAATTTTCTGCTGACTAAAATGATGCAAAAGGGCACTGAAACAATGTAGAAATACCATTTGACAGGCAAAGTGTATTTGTAACCATAATTACAGAGGAGTGTAATTTATGGCTTATGACACATGCTGACACCTTCTAATTTCTCCTTTAACCTTTATGAAATTTTAACATAACTGTATCATTAAACGGGTAGAAATCAGTTTACCATGATGGTGTTGCAGCTTAGTATTAAACTTACACAGTAATTGCAGTGTTTATTTTGACACTAGTACACTGACGCCAGTTTTGTGATCTGTTTTCTTCACCCAAGATGAGGATTATGAAGACTAAGAACAGTGCTAGTCATTTATAAAAAAACAAACAAACAAGAAAAAAACCCAACAAAAAACAACCTGTGGCCTTTCACAGTAAAAATGAATAATGAAAGGGATACTGTTAAATAGGAAAGTCATTTATTTAGCGGAATAATTTGTTGGAAAACAATTGGAGAATGTCCTATGACATTAAAATTTTCCAATAATAAATAAAACACAGAGAAACTCTATATGACCCTTCTTTGAAATGTTTTTTTCTATTGACATCGTTGTTCACTTGGACTTTGTTTTCTACCACTTTCCTGTCCCAAATACAGATGGGTTAAAACTGCTACTACTAGCAATTGTACATCTTTATCATAATATTTCTGAGTATTTCTTTGTATTTGCTTCTGTATAAGTCATGTCTTTGGTTTCAGGTGCAGCTAGAGAAATCAGATTCACTATTAGAGATACATCTGTACTTTCTTGTACCTGCAGTCCTTTCCCCATTTCTGTCATGCTCTCAGTGATTGCTTTCTCCCTATAGTTTCATCTCCGTTATGTATATTTGCCATATTTCCAGACCTAATCCCCTGTTTAAACAGGACTCCTTAATCACGTAGCAATTAAGAGGAATAGAGCAGTATCTAATAAAATAAGTACTATGATGAACTTACTTAACTCCATAACATACTCACTGAACTTAAGTTGGTCCTTAAGTCAAAACTAGAACAAACGGGAACTTCTGGAGAGGGACTTTTTACAAAGGCATGTAGTAATAGGACGAAGGGTAAAAGTTTTGAACTGTAAGATGGTAGACTCACATTAGATATTAGGAATAAATTCCTTACTGTGAGAATGGTGAGGCATTGGAACAGGTTGTCCAGGGAAGTTGTGGAGGCCCCCTCCCTGGAAGTATTCAAGGCCAGGTTGGATGGGGCTTTGAGCAACCAGGTCTAGTGGGAGGTGTCCTTGCCCATGGCAGGGGGGTTGGAACTAGGTGATCTTTAAGGTCCCTTCCAACCTAAACCATTCTATGATTCCTATCAAATTCTAATGTTCTGTAGTTTATTCTGAAGCCTGTTATTTAAACATGCAATTATAATCCTCTCCGATCTCTTCCCATTCTAGTTTCCCATATATCTTAGGGAAAAAATAAAGGGCTACTGTGAAGGATAATTTATTCTTCTATCATCTTTCTTCTATGTTTATTTTATTTTTTATTTTATTTTGTTTTATTTTTCGTTTTATTTAGGAAACAATGTATTTGGGTACAAACCTAGCCTACCTATAGAACTGAATTGCACAAACTGCAAATCCCTTTGTGTAAACACAGTGTGGATTTTAGCAATAAGACTCAACAAGAAGTCTCTTTCTCCTATTTGCATGCACAAACCATGAAAATACTGAAGTAAATCTGCAATTTCTCTTGACTGGGGAAGGCCAGTTCCTTTTATACAGTGTGAAGTCAGTGTAATTCATCACCTAAGTAACCTGCTTAGATGCAGCTCTGCAGTCAAGTTCTCAGTGTGCAACCTGTGAAACCTACTTCAGGTTTGCTGAACATACAGGTTATGGGTCTTTAGTAGTTTCTGCCTTATGAGAGGCAATGGAAGACACCATGGGAGATTTAATGTCAGAAGTAGTTCATTTGTGAGCTTTCACCTGGCATGACTTTACCGGGATGGCTGAGATGATGTGAGAGAAACACACACACATGCACGCATCCATCTTGTTCCCATTTTTGGTGGTCCTGGAATGCACTTGGGACAGAAACATGTCCCTGGGGCAGGGGGAGGCAAGGCAGGTTTTGCTGAGCATGGGAGAGCAGCCGTGAATTCCCCGTAGCTGAACCCTGTGTTCAGCATTGTGTAGCTTGCTGGCTGTGCAAAAAGCAGGACCATCTGCTTACATTAAGGGAATGACCACTGATGATTGTAGCTGGTTGTTTGCTAAATAGATAACATGCATAAATACATACGTATTTACTCCATTTAAAGTAGAAAGGAGAATATTCTTGCTTTGTAGAACAAGTGGGTAAAGTTAGGTACTGCACCAACTCATATTCATGTATTGTGTGAGACTTTCTTAGCCCGTGATAGCTAAATAGTTGTTATTAATTATTAGTTGTATTATTCCTTCTTAAAATTGTCTCATTCTTGTGAAAATAATATATATTTCTCAGTATTTCAAGAATCACTAGAGTAATTAGTGACTTGGGGGCCTTAACTTTTTTTGGGCCAAGTTAGAGGGCTTTAAAGGGATCTTACTGTTCAGAATTACTCGTTTAGTCTTTTCCAACCTAAACGATTCTAAGAGGGCTTCTTGTAAATCAGTTGATCTGAAACTGATCCATGAACTACAATCAGCAGTTTTATGAAATCATTTTGAAGTGTATTATCAATGTTTTAACTGGATAGTGGTTCAAGTTATAAGCAGGCACCCAAAGCACTTTTTAAAGTTTAGATGTGATACTGTGGCTCTTAACCCAGAGCTTTATTTAATGAATCAGCATTTTAAAAGTAGCAAACACTGGTGGATAAATGCCTTGAGGCTCATAAACTTAATGACATTTACCTGGCAACTAGTGCCAAAGTAAGTCTGAACACAGGAATACAAAATTACTCTTGGTTGTAGGAGCAAAGTTCAAACACAATTTCTGAAGCATTTCAGGACATGGATTGGACCAGTTTGCACTTGCATGCAGACTGACTTATTTTCTTTACATATTCAGCAATGCTCAATATTTGCCACTTTTTTGCGATCATCATCATCATTATGCTCCTTATTTAATGCATATTCAACTTCAAAATTGTGCTTGTAAAGTGATAGTTCACAGAATTATAATTTTTTGAGTGATTCTGTCCAATAAAATACTGAATGATATGAGTCAGAGAAACAGTACTACAAGTTATACTGCCTTTATTATTTCTTTTAATGTCATCAGAGGTATGAAAAGTTCTATTTTGAATCACTCCTGTTGTGCATTCAATTTTTTCTTTAATAGAATTATCCTTGATTTACATTTTTATGTAATTTTGGGAACAGAAAGCTCGAGTCTCTGATTTAAGCCTATTCCACAGGAATATCAATAATTTCTTTTAAAAAAAAAAGTGTACCTGAGTGTAGCCTAAAGACATTTGGCATTTTTTGAATAAAGACCAAGCTGTATTTCTTCATTTTCCATTTGAGTATATGCACTGTCTGTAAAAACTTAAGTACTTCATAGTACAGGTACACTTACAGAATTGTTTGAAATTTAGTCTTATGAAAATGTCAAGGCAATACTATTTTTGAGCAACACACAGGCTAATATAAGCTTTCTGTGCTGAAACCAGTTACAAAAGACGTATCTTAATGTGTGATTTTCTTAGTTTAGAAAAATAAAAATAAGAGCTGTGTTCTGGCTATCACCAAATCTGTCTGGTTAGCAGTAATTCCAGCTCAGTGCTACTGCATAACATGGTTCAAAGGATGTAAAATTTGTTCAGATTGGAATAGATTTAAAAGCTGGAGACAAAGGGCAGTAAAATATGCCCCTTTTCCCTCAGAGAAAAAAGCCAGAAGCTTTTCATTATCATGTTCTGTAAATGTCGTTTACTTCATTGGTGTCAACTGTTTTGCTTTGTCTTTATCTCATTCCTGTTTACATATCAAACAGTGCTAAGTGCAAGGCAGCTTTTACTCATTGAGCAGAATACATTGTCCTCTCATATTCACATGAGAGATCTAAAGAAATAAAAATGTTTGTTGTAATTTCTTATTCTGTGACTTTGCAAATATAGTAGAGATTAGTGGAATTTGTTTTTGAAAGGTCATGCCTTGGTTTTATACACTCAATACCCTTCATCCCAGCAGTTTTTAAAACGTTTTTGAAAACGTACGTAAAGGTATCAAGTCATTCATTCTCAGTCTGGCAAAACAGTCCTTAAGTTTGATGTTTAGTTATGCCTAAATCAAGTTTTGGGATTTAGCAAGTAGTCACAGGAATAGCTGACCTTTTAGAAAAATTTGGTATATTTCGGAGAAAGACTTCACAAATATTTAATGTGAGGACAGTAAACTGACGTAGTTGTAAGAATACTGCTTTATAAAAGGTTGTCTTTTGTCTGGAACTAACACATATCTGAGATACTATAATTTCCACCTTAGCTTAAAGTAAAAATTAACTGATCTGATAACATTGAACTTTCAGTGATGCCTATTGTGCTTAATCAGGGTTACCACCCTGAGCTGGATGGGAAGGAGCGATGGGGACTGCAAAGGCAAAAGCCACACGCTTTTCACATGATTGTGCAGGTACATGGTTCATTGGGCAGCACTAATAAGGGGAAGGAAGGGATTTAGCTTGTTAATCCATGCTTCTTAATACAATGTCACATTAAATGACACCCACAACATGCATATTGATTGTGTTAGAGCTGGGACCTGATTATGAAATACTGCTTCATCCTTCTGTGACGTTAGCTCTCTTGAGAATTTTCTGGCAACAAAGCATTAATTAATAAAGATTTTGTAATAAGAAGAGTCCAATTAAAACTGGCTTTGGTTTAGACTTTATATAAAGACAGGTAAAGGCAAAAGATAAGTCTGTGTGGCTCATTGTGGAGCGTAGCAGAGACACCTCAGATGGTGCTGTGCATAAAGTGCCATAGCTGTGTTGGGGCAGTAGTCCATTTGAGTTAATTAGCCTTACTTACTGTGCTTTCTGTACTACACCTAGGTCATATAGATATGGTTCAGGAATTTTTGTGTAATACTGCATTGCATTGTGTAGAAGTACATGTGTGATAAGGTGATAAGCCTAGAAATTATGTAGGCAATGCTTAGGGCAGCTTGAAGTCTAGATCTCCAGTACTACTTGTCTCCTCCTGTCTCACTTAAACATCTTATCTGCCTTCCTTTCTTTCATAGTGAATCAAAGCACAACATAGGGTGTCAACCTATATCTTCCAGCTGTGCATCATATTAACATTTATTACAATACTAAGATTCAACTGAAATCAGTGGGATGGAGCATGTGTTTGAAGTTAGCGACATATAAATATTTTGCTGAACTGGGACAATATACTGTGGCAGAATAAATCATTATTCTACTTCACAGTACATTTAAACATCGCAAGAAAAAAATAAAAATCTGTACTTCTTTCTTGTTTCAGTGGCCTGAAAGCACTAAATATGATGTCATGACATGCATTGTCTGTGTTTGTTTTTAGAACAATTGATGCAATGTTTTATAGAAACTGGCACTGAGGATACTTGTGTGCATTTTTTAATGAGATGTTTTAATTAAGGTCAAGCCCCC
>VYXH01006193.1:751277-834470 GCA_013397275.1 Burhinus bistriatus | reverse complement strand
CCCCTTCACCAACTAAAGGAATATCAACAGAGAAAAATATTTTCCTTTGCCCTTGGTTTGAAAGGGGCCTCCAGCGATCTGGTCCAACTCTGTATCAAGACAGGATCTGCTGTGCAAACAGACAGCTTCTTTGAAAATCTGTTGCTTCAGCTACACAAAAGAAAAACTTAACTGATTCGTAAGCAAATGCCAGGGCTGTTTTAGTTGCATTCCCATTCATATTCCCAGTTCTTACCAGGAAGATGATTTTGTTATTCCTGAATCTTGAAACTTGGGATTTTCTGCCTCAGAATGATATTTGGAATAAGCAAAGTTTCTATAGTGACTGTTTCAGCCTTGTCTTTTCCCGGCTTCATACAACATAAGAACTAAGATCTAAGTAAAGTAAGATCAAACTCATTTAGTGTATGCCTTTACATAGAAGCCCGGTAGAATAAAAACATTATCCTCCCTGAGTGTTTTTGTGCAAGAAAGGATTCTCTTTCAGTCATCCTTCTAGACTTATTAATGAATAATTTCATGCGGAAGGTATAAACCATTTATTCTCTAGATACAAAATCAAACTAAGTTGAATTAGCTTGGATATGCTGGTGGTTGTCACAGCATGTATCCTGACGATTACTTTGATACAGCTTGCATGGAATATCTTAAATTTCAGGAGTTAGGCCCTGTGCCCCAGCTCCTTCTAAAACGACTGATGGAAATATTCTGACTTACCAATAATACTATTTCTCCAGATATTTTGAAGGTATAAAAAAAAAAATCCTAAAAGATGGGGGGTGTGTGTGTTTCTAATCCATAGTGTCTGGAAATTTCCTGATGGTAATTTGTTCATATCAGTTTTTCTTAAAATTTAAAGTTAATGTCATTAAAATTTAAGTTTTCTAAAATTCTAAAAAAGAAAGGCTGTTTAGAAGTTGGTGTCCAAATACTTATTTCCAAGGTAAGAAGACATTTTCTTCCTTATAAAATAATAACGCTGTGCTATTTAACTACTAGATAAACTAGTGAAAAGGGTTACTGACCTAAGCGAAGGAGTTGCAGTGCACAAATATTCCCTTCTTATTTTGAGTCATCCTTTGGCAGGGCTCTGATGTTTAAGATTGTTCCGGTTTTAAAATACTGTCATCCCTTCAGATTTTAGACAATGTAAATTTCTAAATAAAACTTATTTGTCCTCAGATACCTTATGGCTGTAAGAGCTATGTTCAATTTTTGTGTTTTAGGGACTGTTCAAAGGTCAAGCTAATGTCCCTAACAATTTGAGTCCTACCTTTCCTCGATCTCCCACTCTTCTGGGCCAAAATTACTGGTTTTATATAGGGTTCAAAAAAAACCCCCAACATACCTGAGAAATAAGCTTAATGTGTTTTATAGGATCATAAGATAATTCATTTTGATGGGGACTTCAGGAGGTCCGTAGTGTACCACCTGCTTCAAGCAGGGCCAGCTGTGAGATCAGACCAGGTTGTAAAGAGCTTTGTCCAGTCAAGTCTTGAAAACTTCCAAACATGTTTGTGTCCTGGAACCTTCCCTTCCCTGGGCTGAACAAGCCTTGCTCACTCACCCTCTCCTCCCACATCATGTCTCCAGCCCCAACCATTGAGGTCGTCCTCCACTGATCTCACCCCACTTTAGCAACGTCTTCTGTGTATTGTGTGTGTGCCTGCACATGCACGCAAAGCTGGCAACAATATGTAGATGTGGCCTAACAGTGAGTGCTGGGCAGGGGGAAACAAGCCCCAGTCTCCTGGCAATGTTCCCGCTAATGCAGCCACGGATGCTGCTGGCCACCTCTGCTGCTTGGGCTCATTGCCGGCTCCTGCACAGCTCACTGCCCTCAGGGCCCCTAGGGCCTTTTCCCCAGAGCTGTTCCCCAGCTCATCAGCCTTTATCATTGCAAGGGTTTATTCCTTCTCAATTGCAGGACTTGTCTTTGCTGGATTTCATGAAATTCCAGTTGGCCCATTACTTCAGCCTGTAAAGAACAGCCCTACCCTCCAGCGTATTGGCTGGTCCCTCCAATTTGATGTCCTCTGCAAACTTAACAGGAATGTAGTATCAAAATCCAGAAGTGGTGTGTTGGAAATTATCTTCATATCTTAGTTCTAGTACAGTACTTTCACATTTTGCATCTCCTTGAAATTGGCTCATTTCTCTAAGATCTCTTTCATGTTCTACCATGCTATTCTTCTGTGTCCCTCAGGTTAGCTATATAAAATAGTGCTATTTCTTTGTCCATGGTTTTGGGCCCAAAGGACTATAGGACTTTTCCTCTTTGCAGTATCTTTCTCAGTCTTCTGTAGGCTACATCTAATGAAGTCTTTTGGTCTAAGTAATTTTTCTGATACATTTTTCTATTGCTTCCCTCTGGCTTTTCTCTAACTGATCCTGATTTCCCTGAAACAGGATGCCCGAAATCACACAGAATGCTCCAGTTGAAGCTTTACCGTGATAAGTATTTCATACCTCTTATATTGGCGTATGTAAATAAGGGTGTTACATATGATGATAATTTTTTGCAATAACAAGGCATACTTGACGCTCATTTTGTTTACGATAAATACTTTTCTGATGATTCACTGCCTAATCAGCTTTATCTGTCTTGAATCTGTACATTCAGTTATCCCTTTGTCTTTTTTTATAATTGTTCTTAGTTGAATTGTATCTTCACAGTACTCATTCATGTTTGGCTTAACTCCTTGACAAAATGTGCTTTCATCTGGTCTCTGACACTTTCTCTGACCAATAAACTAGCATAAATAACCTTATTCGGCCCCTTGCTCCTGCGTTTCTCTTTTTGTCTAAAAGGTATGTCCTCTGTTTCTAGCCTGAGCACAGCCCAGAAGCTTTAGAATACCATGAGACCTCAAATGGGTAAATTGTTCTGAGTATAAGCAATTAGAAAATTAATCCTTTTGCCTATAACCAGGGCTTCTTTACTGAAGAGTTTAACTGTGATCTGTGAGATCCTTATTGCTACAAGCAACATTTATTGCACTGAGTTATCAGCTATAATAAAGTTTCATGACTAACAACTAATCTTTGTATTATGTTTCCCTTATATCAAGCTTGCTGTAGCCCAGAAGGCTTTACAATAAAATGCAGATGGGTCAGCACTCATCCTCTATCAGGAAAGGAGTCAAGTAGCAAGCAGCCAGATGCTAACTTAAAAAAAAAAAAAAGCCCTTTTCTTTCATCATAGAGCTTTATCCTAAATTTTTATAGTGACTTAGAACCACTTAATGATATAACCCCACCAAGAATTCTCTTAATTATTTATGAGAGAATATATTTACTTCAGGAAAGCCCTCTGAAAAGAAATGTTCATCTGGCAAAACCACGCTTCCTCTTCCCCTCTAATTGGAACCCAACATTAAATGTCCCAACAAAAGGGAATTTCTGATGAAGTGGACGCAACTACTAATCTCTTTCAGACAGCTTCACTGTCAGATATGAGCTGAACCACTGTAATGAACCAGATATTTCTGTATGATAAACATCCATAATGTATATAGGTACATGGCATAAAGTAACTGTTCCTACAGAATACTTGAACATTTCAAGTGTCAGATTTTACAAATGCAAAGTGGTTAGGTATTGGGATAGTGTTTTGGTAATGCATTATTTACTCTGTTAGTGAAATATTGAAGTTTGTAACAATCCTTAAGAATGCTTGCTACTACAGGGTCCCTGTGACAAGCCTTGGGATCTCTGTGGTCAGTGATGTGTACCAAGATCTTCTTTTCTCACTTAACAACTATAAAAAAATACAGCTTAAAGTACTTCATGACTGTAGTTGCCTAAAGACTTGGTTAGTGGAAAATATAATTTATTTGTCCACCTTTATTTGCTAGAGATCAGAAAAGTTCCCTATGTGACATACACCAAAAGTTCAGACCTCCCTTGAAACTCTGCTAACCACAGTCTGCAGACTGTGATGACTATAGCCAAGAAGTTTATAGATACATCGAATTCAGATCAAAGTGTGAGCCAGATTTCAAGACTGGGGAGTAAATCCAGCTCCAAAAGGTGATTGTTTTCTGGCTTTGCTTTGTCTACGCTTCAAAATATCAAGAAAAACTTATTTTGGAAAGCCTGTGGTGTTCTTGAGCTTCCCACTGAAAGAAGGTGAAACTTCCTGAGTGGACTGTGCTAGGCTTTTCTGCTTCAGCATGAGCTAACTGGGAAGTTGCAGCACTTACCTCGGACATGAAACATGAAGATTCAATATCCCCCTTATGCTCTAGACACTTTGAACTCACTTTGAAATGGACTGCCTGACACACCGAGTGGGAAAGCTCTAGATCTTTTCTGTGGATCATGCTGACTATGAGACAGTAACCAGAAAAGAGGTTCCCTCTTCCCAAATAAATCCCCTAATTATTAAATTTGGAACTTTTTTTTTAATCTCTTCACAGATTTTATTAAAACATTAACAGTTCTAACAGGAAAGACATGATAAAAAGACACTTTCACCTTCTATAATAATTTTGAGAGTCCTACTTTTTATTTCCTTTGCTTTTATTGTAAGGAACTGAAATGACATATTTTGTTTATGTTAAATAAGGCAGTTTATTTCATTTGATACTAAATGTTATTGGGTTGCACTTCAAAAGAAAATAAATGAACTTAAATTCAATCCAAATCAAATATTGCTATGCTGAATTTTTGGCAGAGCAGCAAACTGGTAGTCAAAACTTTTCCTTTTAGTCCCAGCTCCTTGTTATTTGCTCAGTCATCTAAGCAGATAATATTACTTTAAAGAAAGTTTTTAACCAGTAGAGTTATGTAAGAAATTTTGAAATATGCATTTGTCACAAAAACTCAGTGTTGGTAAGCTGAAATTTGTTCCTATTTATTTCCTCTTTATATCTGAGATGTATGTATGAAATTATGAACTTTACTGACGATATAAGTTGAATGATACAAATTACGATGATATGTAACAGTTATAATAAGAATGATAAGGTAAACAGGTAACGTAATTGTTGACTTATATGGGCAGTAAATACATAAAGAATTAAATGTCATAGTAAGTATTTTTTAATATTCTTGGGCACAGCAGTCGCACCCCTACCTGAAAATTTGAGCTATGATGTCATTCAAATGGTGGTCAAAAAATTGTAAAATATAAGAAGTATACTGAAAAATTACCCCCATTCTTTTTTTTTCTTCAAAATAGTCCTTTTTTTCCTTTGAGAGACTATAATAGATGAGAATGCTACATACATGCTGCAAATTAGAACTGTTAGAAGAAAAAATCAGGAAGAAAAAGTCAGAAAGAAAAAGCTATGCAGATAATCTCTTTTACATCTCTCAAGAAATTGTCTAATGCAGCATTGTGTTTTACTCAAAGTGACTATACTCTACTACAATTATTGACTAGTTTATCTTCCTAAAAGAACCCGATTTTGTGGATCACTACGTTTTTTCTTTTTTGAAACAGAAAGTCACTGATCACATGTCCTTAAAATTTTGTATGGTGATGAGCTGTCTGTCAAGAGTACTAGACCAACACAAATGTCAACATGGTAGCATTTAAACAAATGGTTAGACAGTCAGTAGAAATGAGTTAATTATTAGAACTGCATACACTGTTTGGTTCGTCACTTTTGCCAGAGATATAAATATCATTTGTCTGAGCAGCTACCTTCAACTAAAAGGCTCAACTTCAGCCAAAATCTGAGAATCTTTTTCGAAAGCTACGGTAAGCTAACGTGAATGTGCATTTGCAGAATGAATTTGCACATAGAGATATGCAAGTAAGGCTAATAAAACTATGATAAGTAAGTCCACAATTGGTGCGCAGCCTGCATGCATAGGATATTACGGAACACCATCTCTGGCTTGTATAGCAGCAGTACCTCTTTTACCAAAATTTTCAGAAACAAAGAATTCAGGAGTCACTGGGTCTGGTTTGTATTTGAACACAGATTACTTTGTTGGAAACTACAGGAACGTTACATGCACTCTAGTAACAACATAAGTTTTCATAAATATGATGGCTATAACACTATAGTTTGCAATAACAAAAATGTAAGTAAAAATAATAACTAAGAGCTCCGTGGTAGGTTCACAATGGAAAATTTAAGCACTTTACTCCTTCCTTATCACTAGCAATGCAATTCTATCCAGGCCATTTGAATGTCAAAAGGCAAAAATGCACTATAAATATGAGGAAAGCTATACATATTGAAAAAAAGTTTGCATTTTATGGAATAATGATGTATCTGCAATGAAAGAATGTTTCATTATTATTAAGACTTCTGCACTGACACATCTCTTTTCCCTTTCCTTATTTTTGTGGGAGAGGCAACAATTTAAAATTGGTTCCGGACTCTGGTTCTTAAGCATAAATAGGTGATAGTAATACCATTAATACAAAGGGTGTCTCAAGCCCTTTTCATCCTCAGGGCCTTTAAGGTGGAAAGAAGGAGATGCCGGGGAACCGTTTTACAAGCAAAAAAATCCCATTTATATTTCTATCTAAATGTCACTATGTTTCTGAGGCAGAATAAACTTAACAATAATTAGAAAAATGTGATTCCTTGCACAGCTAGTACGTAGTATACCCCCAGTGTGCTAAACTGTATATTTTCTGATTTTTGGGGCAGTTGTATGATATCCATCAGCAGTTCCAAGTAGTTTATACAATTAATCCATCCTTAATATGCATATACTTTATATTATAAACATATAACAGTTGAATGTGCATATCTTCAAAGCAATTTTTGTATTTCATTAGTCCTTAAATAGTTTGGAAAATGAGTGAGCCTCATGACATGTTATTAAAAAATTTAATTGCTTTTAGACCGGGGAAACTGATTCTAAATTGAAGTGCACCTCAGAAAATGTCCAACTGCAGCCCTTTCCAAGGGCACTAGCACATCTGCTGATTAAATCTTCAGGAGATTTATACTGGGAAAGTCAGATTCTCTTCCAACAGGCATGTCCCGGCAGATGCTGCAGTTTATGGACGGGTTGTTGGAGCCACAGGCACTTGGTTTGGCGGGTACCCAGTTTGCCCCCTGCTGTATCAGCAAGAAGTGCTCGCGCTGAAGGCAAGAACTGCCGCATGTTGATTCATATCACAGCTCAGCTCTTTCCTCCAGGAGAGTGAGCGTTCCGGGTCACTTTGCTATGCCACAGCCTGCTTTGTTATGTGTTGGTAGTGTTCACGCACCTTTTTGCTATGACGATACCCACTGGCACTTTTAACTATGCTAAAAAGAGCTAATTAAATGGGGTTGCTTAAATAATATACAATATACAAAAATATATAATATTCTCTTCACAGGACAAGAAAGAGTATTCCCTGCTCAGTACACAGAGAGACAAAGAATTATTCAGGGAGAACACCAGTGAGGAAACTTTTTTGCAGAAATGACCAACTCCTCCAGCCATTCAACAATAGGATATTTTGACAGCAGAGTAGATGCCGCTGTAAATCTCCTAATTACGGATCAAAAATGCCACCGACACACAATGCACAACACCGAACTGGTATAAGCTCACGCAGCAGTTCGGAACAGTGGAAAATTTTCTGCTGGATTAACTTTTATACCACTAGGTTCTATGCCAGAATCAGTATCAGATGTATTCTAGCCTCCTCTTGAAACATACAGGCAATGTAAAAAATGCCAGAAAAAAAGTATAAATCTGGCATATACTGTGTATCATCTGCTCTAGCTAATTTGACAGCTGTGCTATCGTTTGTATCTACCTGATTTGGACAAAATTTATGTTTTTAGTAACCTCAAGGAAACGGTGCAGAGCTCTGGCAGTGATGGTCACAGACCCACATTCTCAAAGGCTGTGTTAATTCACTGGCCTTAGCCACTGGTGTGAGGCTTGTTTGTGCTTGAGATATCTGCTGCCTGAGTTCTCCTGTGGGTGCAAAAAGTACTTATGCACCCAGGCACATGGTTTTTTCCCCATCATTATTCCTCTGATTACCTGCTGGCTGGGATAATTTACACCATTATCACTCCAAGGGAAATCCATACTGGTAAATCTGGTATCAATCCGCTAAAAATGTGCTCTGCATTTCATCGCACATGCCTCATAAACCTCATTATCAGTTAGAAAAGTGCAAATACTAAATCATTCTTCCACGTGTTTCTAAAAGCTACACACATCCACATAAAAGGCCACCTTTACAAAGAGCTACCGCCCTTACTAGAGCATTGCCAGACTTTCTGTGGTAATAGGAGTTTTATTTTGAAACCATATGTCCTCTATAGTGCAATTAGAATAGGATTGTGAACGAGAATTGTCATAAATTAAATTAGTATTGTTTCCCATCTTTATGTGACAGATCATGGACCAAACATTATTACAGAGCAGAATAATTGTGGGGAATTTTTGTTGTTGTAATTGTGGTGAAGGGATGAGGGGTGGAGTGTGTGTAAATTGTTATTTTGATTTAGGTGCAGGGAATTCTTTTGTTGATGTAAGTGACGTTTGTGAAGATAGTAGATTGTGTGATGAATGTGTGTTTTAATGATAATGATAATTTAATGATGATAAAAGAAAACATCTTTTTACATTCTCAGCATGATATAATTAAAAATCAGATCCCATAAGATATTCAGATGCCCCGTTCTTAGTGATTTCAGCTGTATGAAGGTACCTGAATACTTTTAAAAAGAAACCAGGGTTAAAATTCATTGCTGTAAGGGATAGATTGCTATTGTTTTCAATAGTCTGTTGTACTGTAGCTTTTGATTATTACTACTTTTTATGTTGGTTCTGTTTTTTCTTTCATGAGTTAGCTGCTGCACTAGGTGTCTCACTTTCTCTCTTCTAATCATTATTTTTGGAAAGATTTGTAAATTTTCCTTGTGATTCAGTGTGCAAAGCAGTACAGCTTAAGGGCCGTGCACTTAGTAGTCTATGTATTTATTTACTACTTTTTGCTAAGAGATGCTGAGTATACCTGTCGCCCATTCAGCTGCTAAAGGAATGAATGATCATCATGGGATCAGGCAGATAAGAGCTGATCGATTTCCTAGTCAGCAGAAGGGGAATTTAAAGCAGTGACAGTTATCAGAGGATCTCCTCAAATCTTCCTTCTGAAGGGGAATCTCTGGTAGTGCAAGAATGGCAAAACTGTCAATGGTATAAATTAAATCTGCAGTTTTAGCTTACATGTAGGGCTAAAGTTGGCAGGAGGGAGCCTTAAGCAAAAGCTTGAGGGAAGAAGTACAGAGCATTCTACCACTGGTACTGTTCCCTCCATAGACTGAGAAAAATCTGTAATAAACCTCTGGTTAAAAGGGCAAAGCTGGCTTTTAACCTCAAAAGTTTGATTGTGCACTAGCCTTGTAAATACTATATATGCTGTTCTCCTCCGTGCAGGTATCTAAGCCAGACCGTACTGGAAGAGACGATGTTAACAGCCAACCCTCAAAACAGGGAGAAATTAGCTGTACTAAAACAAGCTCTAGGTGCTATGGGATTCAATAGCCTGGTAAGTTGCACAAGCTTATGTTATTTGTGGCTAAAATCACCATATTACTTCGTTAAAAGCAGGCCATAAGGAGCTTTCACTGATAACCTTTTGTAGGGAAAAGAAGTGCCTTTCTGTCTTTTTTTTTCCCGTCAGCTAAGACTTTCAAACAATATAGAGTACTAGTTCACTCCAGGGGACTTACTGTAATCACTTTTAATTAGACACAGCACCAACAATGTAAATCTTTTTCATTCTTAAAGATTCACAAAACAGCTTCAAGGTATAATGCTCTGAACAATTAAATTACATAGATAAAAAGAAACAATCAAATCCCATATGACAGAAACCTCATAAAACCCACAGGAATTTTTTCCTCTTCCTGATTATCTCCCTGTCCCTTTTAATTTTGTGAAATACACATTCCAAAAGCCTTTGCTAGCAGCACATGAAAAAAAGTAAATACATATTTAGTCAAAGAAAATTAGAGCTGAGTACCTTGAAAGAGCTGACTTAACCCCCAAAAAGCAACAAGAAGATAGGTCTGGTGTTTGTCTTTAATCCTATAAAGCTAATGAAGATGGTAATTTGGAAAATTATCAAGAAGAGGTTCTGGAGGATAGAGGTTTGAGAGGAATCTGGAGAACTGGAGGGCTGAGTATAAGAACTCATGTAAGCTGTGTAATTCCCTTAAGGATACTAGAATATTTAACAAACTCCGTATTTCTTACATATGTATATGCTACCTAGTACACAGTAGCTGGGATACTTCTGCAAAACAAATGCATAAGCAACAGTAGTTCTAGAAGGAGGTAAAAACTTCTTTACCACAAGATGATATTTAGCATCATAAGAAAAAACAGAGGAAAAGTTAATGTGACAGTATGCTAGATTATCATAAGACATGACAGATGGGCAGCAGTTGTAATAAAAGGGGATCAAGGACTATCAGCAAAAAAAATTGTGAATTTGCTGAAGCTGTTATTTAGGTGTGAGGTAGACTTCTGTGGGATGGTACCTCATGTGTTGTTTGGCATTCCCCAGTTAAGGTGGTAACAAATGTTCTTTGGTAACCTATGCCACCTTTTAATACAGAGTGGGTTTTTTTCATGAGTATTCACATGACCATGTACAAAATTGAACACATATGGCTATATTTGACAGAATTATTCCTTACTCTCAATGACTCAAGCTCTGCACCTGTAGATTTCAGTAGCAAAAGTTCCAGGAACTTCTGCATTTTAGCCTGGTGTTCATGGTTGGATTTCTCTACTTTATTAATGTTTTTGTGCTGCTGAGGAAGGGGTTCAGCTCATAAATAAATAATGGAATGCGTAATGAATCATGTTTTAGGAGCCTGCAGAAACTGTCTGAGAATACTTTAAATAGAAAAATACAGTATTCTTTTGGATCCAGCACTTCATCTTCAGTTTGCTCAGAGTTCTTGAAAGGAAGCAAGATGCCTCTCAGAAAAGTGTAAAGCATCTTCAAGGCTCCCCTATAGTCAGGCAATGTTAGAATAATCATTTAGGAGGCTAGAAATCTGTGGAGCTCCGGAGTACTGCAGGCTGATCTCCTGTGCTAGGGGTTAGAGGGGAATATGTAGATAAAACACATCTCCTGGAATTTCTACCCCTTACTTCTGGAAAGGTCTGTATGTATTATTCCTTGACCATCTAGCCACATTTAATGGTAGAGTAGATTATCTTTTTGAAGAACTATATAAACATTCCTTAACGGTCTTTAGTAGCATCTTGCAAAGTATGTTAATATTTATTAAAAAATTGTTTTAAAGTTTGAGGTAACATGCATCTTCGAGCACAATAAGAAAGTGTTTGAAAATCTGGAATGTGAACTAAACGCAAGGCCTATCAAAATCTCCAGAAAAAACAGCTATCCCAGTCTGCGGCAATTCGGTGCTGTAGAGTCATCCCCAATCCAGCTCTGAACAAGCTAACAAACAAGCAAGAAGGATGCTGTACTAGAGTGCCATTCCATCTTGCCTAAGAGACCTTTCCAAGAAGCAGGGTATAGCACCCTAGCTTGAGTACCATATTAGCATGACAGTTCTTCTATTCTAAGAGCTATCTTATTCAGACATTCACCCTGTGTATATTGCTTTTTTTAATCTTCAGCTTTGGTACTGTGTAATAGCAAAACATAATGTTGCCCTATTTACAGCTATCTCATACAGTAAAAGATTGAAGTTCTTGTCTTAAAATGTAGTTTAGAGAATCAAAGTTGCTTAAATAGCATCAGAGGTGCTGTAGTCTGTATCCCAGAAAGACCGTAAACTTTGTTTAATATCTTCCAATGACGGTCATATTTATTAGAGAAAGGAACAAGAAGAAGAAGAAAAGCATTTTTTTTGACCTGTTGCTTTTCAGAATTGATGAAAAGTCATCCAAGCTTGGTTTCAGTGTGTTCTGAATTCAGTGCAGGCACCTGAGAATAAAGGGGCTGTATTGGCTAAGTATTTAATTTGTAGTGTATTTTTTAATCTTATTCTGCAAATTCCAGAAAGTGAGGCTTCTGCTGTTTCAGTAGAATCCGGTTCCAAATACTATTTTTCAAAAATATTTCAAGAATTATCAATTAACTTTCCTGTGCATAATGCCATGTAATGCTAAAGTGAATATCAGGTTTCCTGTTTTATAATTTTAAAGGAGCACCGTTGTTACATAACGAACCTTAAAAAAACATCCAACAACGCACAATGTTAGCCATGTCTTAGCATTTTTGGTTCATATTTCATGGATAATTTTTTTACTCTTATTTAAAAACATTTTTTAAAAAAAAAAAACAATGAGAAGGTGTTCTCTTATTGCTGTGGTAAAAATGAGACCAGGAAAATTTATGCCCTAAAGGTAAGTGCTTCACAGCCTTAGAGGCATCAGAACATAGCATACAATCATGGGGGAAAAGTGTGTGGATAAAGGAGGTTGCTTTTGTTTCTTTTAGACCTTAACTACAGCTTTTACTACCAGGAACCTGTTATAATTTAGAGCTAGACACTGTTTGTGAATGCAATTGGCTGAGGTAAAAACAAACCTTGCTGTTCCCAGATACAGAATTTGTCTTGATGGAAATTCTCTATGGAGAAGATACATTTATTTCTTACAGAAATAATGCATCCATTAAAGATATTTCAGTACTTTTTATCACATTCTGAAAAACTTTCTTAATTCAGTAGTTAATGTGATTTACATTAAAACAAAAGAAAAAAAGGTAATCTTGTTTCAGTCCTAGATAGATTCCAATTTGATTTCTAAATCCAAATTTCCTGTCAATACTTCACACATGAATACTTTTTAATTTAGCAAATGCCAATGATACAAAATAATAGAATTTGTATTTTCATAAAGCATTGCCTTTCACTGATGTGCCCAACAGATCTCTTCTTTATCTTTAATTCCACATAAAATACGTGCAGGAGGTGGAGAACCTGTTTGTAATTCTCTCAGCAATTCTGCATCTTGGAGACATTCGCTTTACGGCTCTGACAGACGCTGAGACAGCATTCGTGTCAGACCTGCAGCTACTGGAACAAGGTCAGTAGGATGTATGTGACCTTGGAGCGTGGCCTACTTCGTCCCACAGCAGGGCAGTTGCACTGATCCACCAACAGATGGAAACACAGTTCCAGGGAGACAAAAAAAAATTACTTCTGAAAATTCATGTTACTGTGGGAAGACAGTATCCAATTGACTCGGATGTTTTATAAACTACAGAGTTTTATGGGACAACATAAAATGCTAGTATTGCTAATTATCTAATTCAACGTCATATTTAATGCTACCATTTACCGAAAGAAATTGTACAGTGCACTTTGTGCAGTCTTCTTTTAAAATACTCTTCTGCTGCTTGTCAACAGCTGAACAATTTGTGTTGAATTGAATTCCTTACATTCAAAATCTGTGTCTTAAAAGGGTCTCTTGTTTTTGTGCTTTGAAGTTTGCCCTCTTGGTCACTAACAAATCTCCTCAAAGTGGCTTATGGATACAGAATGTCAATAAGTAGCATATCTTAACTCTAATATGAGAGAAAGTCTGCCAAACCCTGGGGAAAGTCTTAAGTAATCTTTAAAGGGGAAGGAAAGCTGTAATGTAATATACAGATATGTTCAAAATTCACAAAGTGCTGCTTATAGTAATCCGATTTTATATGTTCATTAATTTTGATTACTCCTGTGACAACACTCTTTTCTTTAATGTTGGGTTCTTTCACTATTCAAAAAAAATACCTACATAAGAAAAATCCATTCTAAAAAATAAAATATGCAGTGGAGCACAAATCAGGCTTTCTTTAAATTTTCTTTCCCTTTCAGTGGCAGGGATGCTGCAGGTTTCACCAGATGAGCTTGCTTCAGCCTTAACAACTGATGTTCAGTATTTTAAAGGTAATCTTTTCCAAGTTTAACATTCTCATAGATCAGACCTGGTGGCATTTAGATCCTTTTGATTTTAGAATTTTAAAAGGAGATAATTTTTGTTACTTATTTCTTGTATGGTCTTGTAAATTTTCTCTCTGAGGAATATATAGGATTATCTGCCATGAAATGCGTCAGACTGGGCCACCAAATTAGAAATGTCTTTGTAACATGGAGCAAAGCAGTTTTGCAGTCTGACGCTGATGGACTCCTAATATTAATCTTACAAAAGTGTGTCAAGATAACAGATTAGAAATAATACTATGAACTAAAGTCAACAGGAGTGTCCTGAAAAAAAAAGTTAAAGTTTTAAAAAAGTTCTTTCCAGTAAAATGCTAGTTCTGCGTGGTACACATACCTTTTTCCATTGAAAAAAGTACAAAGGTACATGCTTCCAAACTGAAGATTTTGTAAGTGTTGACAGTCTTCTCATCTTTCACTGAAGGCTTTGGAAAAAAAACTAACGCCTTGTATATGTTAGACAAAGGAGAAGTAAAAAGGGTGGAAGGACTTACTGTAACAAAAATTACTTAAGGTGAGCTTTACAGCACGCTTTCATGTCCATTTTCTGCTTTCTCTCTTAGGAGACATGATTGTACGGAGGCACACTATAGAGATTGCAGAATTTTACCGGGATCTCTTGGCAAAATCTCTATATGGTCGTTTATTTAGCTTTTTAGTCAACACAATCAACTGCTACCTTCAAAATCAAGATGAGACTGGCAGGTAGGAGTGCCATTACAAACTATTAGGTGTGCTGTTATCTGTTCAAATCCAGATCCATAGAAGAAATGTAATTCCATCATTTAAAGCATTTTGTGATAGTGTGACAGTGATGCTTGGATCTTTAAATCACTGGCCATTCCTTCAAATAATTTCCTCGGTAACATATTTGTTTATTTATTTGCTTGTGCAGGGGGACATGGTACTTTATACAGTAATCTAGATTGGTGCTTACAATTAGTAGCCTTTTAAGAGTTGACAATACAGAATGAGGTAAGTCTTTCAACAAGCAAAAAGCTGCCTGGGTTTTTTTTTTAGTACAGAATATTCTTGTTCTTTCTGCTCAAAACTATGACCTTAGCACAGGGTATTAAAAAAAAGAATTTTGTTCGATGGCCTTCAAATAAATGTTTAAACTTCACTGCATTAAAGGTTCTAAGAAAGTTCTGGATGTCATTAGGTTATCATCTACTAAATTCAATGCTGTTGCATCCAGTGTGGCTTCTTAGAAAAAATGAATGCTAATTAATATGCATCAGTGGAGCGGTCAAGAAACAAACAAAAAAAAGAAGTCTCAGTAGAATCAAAGTAGCAAAGTAAGACAGTAGACCTAATTAGATGATCATATACATGTGACTTAACCAAGGTTCAACTCTCACATACTCAGATGAGCTTTCTTATGAACACTAAGTACAAGATGTCTTGGCATGATAAATGGAAATCCACAAAAGACAGACGTGGAACTTCCAAAAAAGAATAAATATTTTTTTCTTATATCATATCTGCGTTGGCTTCACAGGACAAATATTTATCAAGTGCCCTTTTTTAGAGTCTTTAAGAGTTTGAAGACTTCATAATCTTTTTTTATTCCTATCCTATTTGTAGACCAATTAGTTATAAATCACATTTCTCTTCAATAGGCTTAGCTAACAGAAAAAGCTACCGTGCCTGAGTAACTCAGAGCTTTCTGCACGTAAAAGCTTTCCATTTTTATATATACCACCAGAGTGCCTAGCTTCCTGCTGGAGGTGAAAGGAAGGTTTGCTAGTAACACGTAATGGTTTTCCTTGCCTGTTTCTGTTTATATGGCCCCTTACAGTTGCAGGCACCTGGGCAACCAAGCCAGAGCAACTTTCCAATCCATGTCCTAATTTGAAATACTGTATTTATAACAAGGAAGGACAGTGGTATGTGGTCACATTCAATGGGCTTAGCTTAGTGCATGTCTGTGCATGTCTGTGACAGACAACAATCCAGCTCAGGTATTCCTAATTACAGTGAGCTCATTTGTCGTGGTCATTGAGGAAGAAATCTAGAATCAGTATATTAATCTATTAAAATTATTTGAAATAGTTTTTCAATGTGTAATTTTGCAATTTTGAAATTTGATATCTCACAGTCTTTCAGAATAGGGTATTGTGTATCTCTGTTGTTCAGTAATGCAAACCTGTAACTTCTAGGTATCATAGGTTCTTCAAATAGAATCATAGAATCACCTAGGCTGGAAGAGACCTTTAAGATCATTGAGTCCAACCATATAATAATGAAAGTCAAAGCTGTTTGTACATTGTTTACCTTGTAGTCTCCTTTTAGTGCAATCGTATGTGCCTGAGGTGACTTCCACCTTGTGGAAATATTTCTCACTGAAACTATTTCTACCTGTGTGGTAACCTGAAGACTATGAGATGTTTTGTGTCCGAGCTAAAACAGGACAGCTGTTTGATGTCAGGAATAAGGAATTTGCAACAGTTTTATATTATACCTATGCTTGAAAAAGGGGAGTTCTTCATTTAGGCTGGCTAAAGAAAGCTAACCAGCTCAGGATATACTGGCAGTGCTGACAAGACGTATTAAATTTTAGCAGCCCAAATTCAGCATCAGGTCCCTTTCCAAACTTGAAGCTAAATAGCTTATTTTAAATGAAAATGAAGTTGACCATCCTTCATTCATATTTCAACTTCACTTGAGTTAGCCAGCTTAAGATAAGAAAATACCCCCCTCGACCCCAGCTTTTTTTTTGGATCCAGCCTAATCATATTGTATAACCTGTAGCAGTAAATCAAGACATAGCACAGTATAAGATGTAAGCTGGATTAATGCAAGTCATTGCATGAATCTGTGGTTCAGATTTACTTTCTATACATCTGAGTGATTCTGTCAATTAGCAGCATTATACCTCCGGTTTGATGCCGTTTTAATAAACCTCTGCTTAAAGATCGACCAAAGACATCACCTAATCTGGCTAAATAAGGCTGATGCATTTCAGACCACACTTCATTTCTCCCCCGGTCAGAAACTTACACAGTTACGACTTATCAGATAGGATGAAGCCTTCATCAGAAACCTGGAATAAGGTTTCTAACTCAGTTCTCGTGTTTTGTTGTGAGGTAGCTTAACGGTACTTCCATCCCACTTCAGTGAGAATTTAGGAAGCAATAAAATTATATTTATTGGCTTAGTAACTCTAAGAGAAACATTTGATCTTGGCATTTTTGAGGAAACTAGTTACCTGGGTTTAACTTTTATGGTGAAGCTACTCAATTTTGTTCATTAACATTGATTTATATTCACCATTAAAGAGCTTGTGGTGGGTTTCGGACAAGGTAAAAGTGAGGATTGCCATTAGATCTAAGGGAAGGGGAGGTGATTCTATGAAAAGCTGCAAAGAGCAAACTCTAGAGGTGTTAAGCACAGAGGAGAAAAGTGTGGCCAGAATACAGCAAATTCGTTACTTGATAATACTATCCAACAAATATAAAGCAAGAGTTTTAATGACAGTGTTAAGTGAGATAATACACTTTCAGAAATGTTGTTCTCCTTCATAAAAAGTTACTTATGATTTTGTCTAGATAGAACTAAATTCTAACCAGGGATTTTAGTTTGGACTGGTTGCAAGGTACCTTTGAGGTTTAATACTTTATTTATCTTGATACTGTTTTGAAGAAATTCACTCGGGAGAAACTGTTTTTCTGTAATTGGTCTCTAGAATGGGATTAGAGGAAAGCTATTAAAATTTCTCACAGGTGCTTATAACTATTTTTTAAAAACAATTAATATTTATATTCACTCATTTATCTAGTGATTTCCTATCCTACTGATTTTATTATTGTAAAAAATTTCTAAGTGACCTTCTTCCCAAGACTCTTAACTCTTCAAAGTTTACTACCATTTTACTTGCATTCAAATAAATATGCTGATTTTCAGTTTTGTAGGTAAAAGACACTAGAGCATTCATGGTTGCCTAAATGTGGCATTTCAAAGTACTTGATTCCACATTGGCAATGTTGGATCTAGTGATCCAAATGTTAGTAATAACATGTCTTAAGATGATGTTTCAAGAAATCCTAACTCATTCTGCAACAGGACTTTACAATTATGGCGATTTAAGAGTGTTCGTGAACTCCTGTGAAAGATTGCTTTTCTTTTCTGATAAAAACCAAGCTAATTAGGTATATATGCTTGAACAATTCTCAATATTGTCTTCGCTGCCTGCTAGTAAGTAGACGGCATGATATTTTGTTAGCTAGTTAGCAAAGCATTTCTCTTTTATGTGGCCTGAAGATGGGGCTAATGCCAATATTCCTGCTCTATTACAGACAAGCAAAGAAAGCTAGCATTCAGTTGTACCCTCTGTCTGTATCACCAGGTCAGCCATAGGAGATTTCTGTTTCATATAGAGCATACAGAATATTTCTAAATAGGTATTTTCTGACATTTTGTGTATTCTGACTGTGTAATCTTATTCCCAGTGAAATTCAAATATTGCCAGAGAGTAGCTGTGGCACCACTTATTTGGGCAAAGGAAAGACCTCAGGAGTATTATTTATAAACTTCTTAATATACATAATTGGGTTTATAGAACTGGATATTCTGAAATAGAAATATTCCCAGCTTAAGAAAAAAAAATCAGAGCATAAACTAAAATGTTTATTTATTTATTGTTGAACCCAGTAGAAGGGTGTTGGGAATGCAGGAAGGACAGAAAGAGAGTTCCTGTTCAGAACATTAACCCACAGCATAATGAGAATTGTCTCTTATGTGGAGGTAGGGAAATCTTTAAAACAGACAAACAATACAAAGCACCTAATACAATATGGTGCGTAATACCATATTTTGAGATCTGCTTCAGTCTGGATCATTTCCAGTGTTTCATTAAACAAGACAATGCCATCTTTTAAAGCATAGAACAAATTTTGCTTTAAAGAGCTGGGGAAGAGTATGCGCTACTGATGAGAGAGCTAGAGATCTTGAGTCCATTAGGAAAAATATTTCTCCCTTCCTGCCATATCTCTCAAGTCACTCAAAGAAATGTTTGTCAGATATGGAGCCAGTGTTTCTTTCTGCTGTGTCCAGCCACTGTCTCTATCTGTACCACTCACACCTGGGTAAGGTAGTATTAAAAGAAAAATGACAGTTTTGGAGTAAGATGACTGAGAGATGTGGCAATGACATCAAGTCTCAACAAAAATCTCAGAATCTTAAAAAAATCTCAGAAAAATCTCTCTCAAAAGTTTCAAAAACTAGTTTGTTTTAGTAATTGTTTGAGATGAAGAACATATCCAACTGGGAGTACTCAGCCTGTTCCCTTCAAGAACTGTATTTATGACAGCAGGTGTAATCTGTTCCCCTGGGAGAACTGAGGGAGTCTTAAGTAGGATTCTAAGAGTCGTCATTTGAAGGCTAGATTATACACTATATCTGTTCCTAGAAAAATTTCCTCATTAATCAGTATCACTTCTGGTTTATCCAGATCAGACCTAAACCAACTGGCTTCCTTCCTGGTTGCTGGCAGAAGATGGAGGAAAAGCAAGAAACATTATAGCTGGGGCAGATGAAATGGCACATTAGATCATCCTGCCTCAACAGGTTCACCTCACTGTTTTATGTAGGCAGATTACAAAAAATGACAATGGGAATGAACCCAATAGATTTCAGAGCTGAAAACCATCTGGGATGAAAAAAAGAGTGATCAAATAACATCCTGTAGGTTTGTCTGAAGCATTGGGTCAGAAGTATTGTAAAGGGAATTCTGTTCACCTTGCCAGGAATGGCAAACAGGTCAAGAGCATCTCTTGATGAATGGCAAGATGTCTGCCAAGACAGTAGATCATCAGACAGGATGTCTGGTGTATGTGTGTTGTTTTTAGGAGTTGCCAAGAATTTTTATGTAGTTACTTTATAATGCAGTTGTTAAGTATACAAGATCAAAAGGTATTTCTAGTCTATAAGGACATCTTTACAGAAATGTCATTCTGAGAAAAAAGGCAAAACTGGAGACATTATAAAATATTATCAGTCAAAATGCTGTTTTGTAAATCACAAAAATCAAATGAGTTATGGTTAACATCTATGCCTGTTTTTAACTATTCACAGCTACGTACTGGTCTAAGAGATAAAAACATTCTTCAAATATTGGCAAATTGCTGTTTTTCTAATTTCTATGCTAAGAAATATTGTCAAACTTGAAATTAAAGTCTCAGTCCCCACTAAAACTATAGCTGTTTTATTTATACATAATAAATATTGAACACCTGAACCACAATGAGGAAAAGTGTCAGTGACGTTTAGTAACCACAAAAGAATAAAGTAAAATAAGGGGATTTTTCAGAACAAAAAGTGCTCTTTTCTAATATTTGTTCTTTCAGACACTGGTGACATGCCCTTTAGTTTGTAAACATGAGATCATTCATGCTTTATTTTGCCTTGGGAATCTCTGCTATGATTAATTTAAGGAAAGTAATTTTGCTGGAATTAATATGATTGACAGCTAGCCAAGAAAAACATATATGGACCCTCCCTCTGAAAAGAGAAGTGATATAAAACAGAGGGAGACAAGAAGAAAGAAAAAAAGAAAGCGAAGTAGTTTGTAGCCACATATAAGACGACACTTTTAATTTTGATGTTGTGTTGTCTGTTGCTATTTAATTTTCAAAATCTGAGCAGTAATTTAATACAGAAAATGAATATCATGGTGAGATTTTGCAAATAAATGCCACAATGTAGTAATAAAATGTAACTATTGTAGAGGATACAGAGCTTTGTTCTGTTATACTTGCCCTGTAGGCAAGATATTAATTATGTAAAACCTCTAGCTCTTTTCATGTAGTGTGTGCATCTTCTAATAATACAAGGCCAAGATTACCAGGTGGAGTTCATAAAAAAAATAAAATGGAATGACATGTTTTCCTGTCAACAAATAACGTCTCCAGTAAATCAAGATTATTTCCTGGAAATATCACAGTTTTGATAAGGAATGTTATCTGGGGTAGGCAATAGGCTGGCTGATAAGGCTTTTACCTGGAGGTTTAGAAACTAGGGCCAGGTTCCTGTTTTGCCTGATTTGTAATAATTCATTAAATCAGTTTGTTTAGGTCTTTTCCTTATGCAAATGTTTATATATTCCTTGAGAAAAAGCAAGGGAGACTAATTTGACAAAATAACAGTCATGGCACTCAACTGGGGTGTAAGTAATCCAGCCTCACATCTATTCATTGAATCAGACAGAGAAGGGATAAGCTGTTCCATCCTTGTTAAGTAGCTCTTAATAATTGTGAAATATAATGCAATATTTCAGCTGTTGTGCAATATTATATAGCAGTTCATGTTTTTCTTTCCTATAAGGAAGGCTATAGATAAATGACAAAATAATAAAATAAAAATGAAAACTTATTAAGTATTCTGAAATTCCAAACTACTTTTTTCCAAAACTTATTTAAATACCATAATAATTTTGCTTTTCAATATTAGTCTGAGGTAGTTTGTTTTCAAAATATCTACTTCTTCTTTATAGAAAGGGGCTGGTTTTGTTGAAAGCCCATTCTGACAAGGAATGTACACCCATCTCTAATCAGGAACACTTGAGAATGAGCCTTACGTTTGAAAACACAATTTAAATTGCACTCATTGCTAGAAATGGAGGTGGTGATATATCTTCATGCTTCTTGTCATAGAAATTCCCTTGGAAGCTAATCGACCTCACGATAACCTCTCCTGCCCAACAAAGTCATTCTAGACTAGATTTATTATGCAGCTCTCTATGCCTGAGACTTACGCACACAGCCAGTCTTGGGACAATCAGTAGTGCGTTGAACTAGTATGTCTTAGAAATTAATACAAAATTCTTGGGTATGATTTCTGAAGAAGGCTCTGCTTGTCCCCGAGAATTGTTTTTCCTAGCTTGTTTTGTAGTACTCAATTTTTTAATGATTTTGGGTTTTTCGTTTGTTATATGGGAATTTATTTTCAGGGCTGGATCCTTGCCTAATTAAATGCTAGTGTTTACAATGACTGTAATAGAACTATACTAAGTACTTCAACAGTGGGTCACCTTTTTCTCCTTTACGTCTACATCCTGATATACACATAGATTTAGGCATAGGAAAATGAAGACATGGATTTAGGTGTGGAGAAAAAAAGTGGAAAGAAAAGTAGATTTCAGAAACAGCAGGCTTCAATATTATTTGTATGCATATAACCCCATAGATTTACAAATTATGTTGACAAAGAGAAAGGAAAACTCATCTGCTTTAGAAAGTGTCCATCCCCTTCCTCAGGAAGCTGAATGATTTTTCTTTTGCTGATTTTTCACATTCCAGAGAGCCACTGGCTATACTGCAAAGTCTTTCATCCTGCTGGCAGATCATTTCACTCTGGAGAAAGTCCCACTGTACTCACATTGGCAAACTGCTACAAATTTTTTACTGTAACCCTCTTTTTATGTTCTCTGCCTAATGGTACAGTGAAGAAAATAAACAAAAAGCCCAGCCTCTGTGAGCCCAGCCCTTTTGTATAGAGTTCTCAAATCTTGCAGGCAACAAGCATCCCAAAACATTAATTTTGTTCCTCGTAGTGAACGTAGTTTCTTCTCCAGATCAGGTTTACAATGACTTAGTCCTAAGTAAGTACAGAATAATAACACCTCTTTCCCTTTCCTGTTTCTCCTGTCCAAATCCTAGGTGACCACCCTGCCCTAATCCTTCCACTAGGCCAAAATAAAAGCCCTTCCCTGAATGCAAGCAGTGGCATATGACAAATTAGATGCACTGCCAACAAGTATTCTTTTATATATACAGAGAAGAAACATCTGTCGTCTTCATGCCGAAATCCTGACTGTTCTTTCCCCTGAGAGATGTAACCTCTTGTGCAGCCTGAGCTCACAGCCTCCACTTGATGCTGGCACAGAGAGGACTTTGGCTTAACAGGTTTCCCTTGAAGTACATTTAGTAGGAGCAGCTCTTGCTGTCGAAGAAATATAAACTGGAAGGGGTAACTGCGTGCAACCAAGCAATTTTGAAACTTCCCCTAAATGGCTGTCCCTCATCTGAGCAAATAGATACCTATACCTTTAGAAACTGGACTTTAAAGAAGTTAAGATTTTTTCGTTCTCTTACAAATTTAGTTTTTGAAGTGGCTGGTAAAACAATCTTGAATGCTGCTTTTTTATTTGTGTTTGATATAATAAGTTGGTGGGCAGAATTTTGATTCTGTTGTGTATATGGTCTGCTTGTGTATTTCATACTGTGTTTTTGAAATACAGCCTGCTTTTGTCCTAGAACAGAAATACTTTTGTCAGAAACAACACCTATATTATTAACTTTCTTGAATTCTTATTATCTGTAATATCTTTTTTCCCCAGTGACCAGGTATTTGAAATTGGAGTACTGGATATTTTTGGATTTGAAGAATTTCAAAAGAATACTTTTGAACAGGTAAGTGGCTGTTTTGCTGAAATCCCTGTAACTGTTAATGTTCATGCTTCTATTAAGGTTTTGGGTTTTAGACAAAAAAATTGTTTTGATCAGAGCATAAACATACATGGAGGAGTAAATTTGCTCTTAAAATATTTTTTCCCATTCTGCCTATATAGGTGTGAATTAAAACCCAGGCTTTGTACAGTTATTCATAATTTTAAAAGAATCTAGTAAATATCTACCATAATGATTTAGAAGAGGGGTAGTAACAGCACTGAAAGACAATCTGAGGAAAATACTTAGTGTTGTCTGTTTTCATGCTTGTGGAAGTGATACTTCAACTAGGTCAGTGAGTGGGAGAACAATACACTGGATTGGAAGAAAGATCAAAAGGTCTTCAGGTGCCTTGGAGGAAAAATAGAAGGAAAATGCTACATTATGCTAAGTGCCATTACTGGCAGATTCACCTCTATGTGACTGTACAACATGTGACTTTTTAAAAAATTGAATTACATCTGTGGAAAATAAATTGAACTTTAGCTCACTGAACGCTTAAAAATCCATTTCAATATCAAACATTTTTTTGAAAGTTATGGAACTGTTTGCCCACCTTCAACATTAGCCTCTGAACACCAAAGCTCATGTGAATTACACATTTCAGAAAGCATTAGCAACTCTACACAACATGCTGAAAGAGATGTCTAAGTTATTGTTCAGTTGTTCATTCATTCTGTAATGCAACAGAAGTAAATCAAAGCATAGAATAGAAAATCAAAGCATATAAAAGAATAGAGAGGGCATCAGCAACAACAAAGGACCTGTTATTGTTTGAAATCAGAATTTGCCCCTTCATCCCAGTCAATCCATTGTTTTGTAGCTCAACTTTCCCTTTGTAGTGAAATAGAAGTCATGGAGCCACATTAGTTCATTTTCTGTAGCGTGTTTACATCGCTACCCAATTTCCAAATGTTTGAAAGCACAAACAGCGTGAGGTTACCTCTACTTTCAAAAAAGCAGGTAAGAATGCAATAAAATATATTCCAGTTCCCCTCTCACAAACTCTTTTTGCTGTTACAGTTCTACCTTGCTTGAACATTTGCTGGATTAAGGACCATTGATGTGTGCCAATACTCACAGTCATTTACTCAGTATGAACATCTGCTTTGGGGGAAAACATCAAGTGAACAACAAAATACATTTTAACAGACTGAATATATGCAAAAAAAAATTTCCATAAAACCTACTGATTAATACGAATAAAGTATTGCATGCATTTTAAATACATCTCGAAAGACAGAGGTGCATCTTGGGACCTACTGGTTATTTTCCTTTGACTCTGTTCTGCATTGGTTTTTGTTACAAAACTCATATAAGTTCTGCAACTGACATCATGAAATATCATGAATTCCAGTTTCTGGGATAAGTCATTTTCTGCTTAGTGACTGCAAAGGATGCTTGAAGAGAAAATATGAGACTTAAAGAAAAATAAGTAAAAAGTAATTTATTTTATGATTTCTGCATAGAAAACATGATCATTTCAAAGTCAGCTTTGCATTTTTATTTTATTTTTTCTAAATAGATATATTTCAAGAGGCACTTATTGTCCCTCCACTCGGACTGAAAGCATTTTGTTGAGTAATATTGAGTAATAGTGAGTCATTACCTCAGAAACTACTGAACTGCATTTCTGAAAAGATAGAACAGAGGTGAGGGAGTTGCAGATTTCATTTATTTATGAACTCTATAATGTGACTAACACATCAGATTCCTGAAGTGATAGGTTGCAGTTTCAGTGAAGAGAAGCAGTTTGTATCTCTCCATGACACCATGTAATCATGCAGACATACCCAAACCAGTCTGCACTCAAAAGCTGGAACTGGCTAGCAGTCTAGCCTAGTTCAGTATTCTGCCTGGGCTCGTTAACCCTGATGACAAACAGGCTTGTAAGCCCAGATAGGGTCCTCATGCAAAACATTGCGTCATGTCTGCAAACATGCCCAGTGTCAAGGCCTGTGATTGCAGAACGCTAAGATTAGATGTTACAGCCAAACAGTGGAGGAGCCGTAAAAATTACTTTTTCATCACATTTAGATTAACATATTTTAAAATGGCATTACAAAAGTAATTTGGGGAAAATGAACCTTTTGTTTCAAATTAGTGTAATACAAGGCATTCTTTGTGATACGTTTGCCTGCTTTTTTTAAAAAAAAAAAAAAAAAAACCAAAAACAAAAAAAAAAAAAAAAAAAAAAAAAAAAAAAAAANAAAAAAAAAAAACCAAAAAATTACAACTATTTTCAAGAAAGATTAAAACTTTCTGATTGCCCTAATCTGGGGACATTCCAAGCAGCTGTGTGAATCTTTCTGGTGCTTCAAATCAGGTCAGTTGATAGACAGTTTAATATCATAATTAAGAGAGCAATATGATACTAAATCACATGGCAATTTAAGCAATTCATTTTAATAGACTGTGTTTGAAGACAGTTCAGGAAGAGAGAGCTGGATAAACCAGGTAGAACAACTTGTTCACTCTAGTGAGTGTGTTGGAATGACAAGGCGTTAGAGTATTGAAATGTCAAAGACAAACCAAGAACTGGTCCAGGAATGGTTCATGAACAATGCATAGGACAATAGATGTCAAAGAACTGGAAAAGTAAGGCTAATTATGTCTACAACAAGAATCTGGTAACTTCTGCAGGCAAGATGATGTGACTGATAGCTTGCAAGGAGAAAGTTTTCTTGACTAGTACAAAGAAGGCGGCATTAGAAGTTAAAAACAGGATTAATTACGTGTTCGGTTTGAGCATTCATAAGCCTTCATTTTATGGAACATGTGATACATTATAAATTATAATAGTAAAAAATAGTAAAAATAGGACACGTAATTCTCAAATAACAGTAAATAGCTATATGGAATAAGTGATAGTGAGCGGACTTGTGATTTTTGGTATGAAATTTAGAAGCTGAAAGACAGGTGACTGTTTTTAGAAGCCACAGTCTGAGGGCGTTATTGCTCAATAAAGACTGAAAGCTTCTGAATTATCAGGACTCAGGGAGTTACTGCTCATCAGCCGAGCTGTGGTAAATGACTACAGTACACTTTTACCTCACCCCAATTGCAATTTATAATCACTTCCTAGCAGTGATCATGAGCTTGGGAACAGCATTTTCCTAGAGCAGCTGCATACCTGCTGTGCCAGAACAGCTTTGTACACAGCCACATTGGAACATAGTCAGAAGTGAGCACAGATTTGTCTGTCCTATTCTATACAGAAATGGCCTTCATTTTGTGGTCACTGCAGGAAATATGAGTGCTTTACCAAAAATAGCAATGTCAGTTTTCAGTGTCAGTTTTCAATGTTTTCTTAGGTTTCCTTGTTTGAGAGGGACTATATTTGTTTACAGTTTAATCTGCACTCCTTTAAAAGTAGAAAATGTCTGTTTCTCTTCTGGTAGAGTTTAAGACTTGGTTAGATCTTACTCTAAATACTGCAGTCAAGAAATGCTGCTATCTTCTTGATACCTTTATGCTAGTATATACTTTGACCACAAACTCATGCAACACAAATGGAAAGAACTCATGGCCAATGAACATAACAAGCCATAAAGCAGGAGGGAAGGTTAATAAAGTTGCCTGTACCATTTTCCTCTAATTGTTTCTAAGAAAACTGTATTATAGCAGAAGATCCAGACCTTAAAGTAGCAAGAGTTGCATTTCTTCCCCCTGCAGAAAGTCAGGTCTTTCTACAGAAATGAAGGTCTATAGTTGTGGAAGAATCATCAAGGGCAATAATGTAGTTAAATAAAATGGACTCTATTAAAGTCTTTCATCTCTGATCTCTAATTCATGTGGTAAACTGAAAAAATATTTAGCTCTTGCTAAATAACGCATTTAGCTCTTGCATGGTATTTTGCTTCTGTAGACCCCTTAAGTTTTGCAGAAGAAAGTTTATATCATAACTTCCTTTTAATAGGAAATATGAATGATTTATCTGAATTAGGACCGCAGGTCATGGAAAGAGTCAAGTGTCTCTTGACTCCCATTCAAGTCGATACCCGTTAAAGTCTGCGTGGCGTTATCTGTGCAATGCAGTAGAGTGCTGGGAGAGGCATGGCTCCTGTGGCAGCTCTGTGCAGCACATCTCTCGCGATAGGAGCCAACTGGCTCTGAGAGCACAGTGTTGCCTGCCCCACCCAGGACTTCACTTCAGAGTCACTATGGTGAAGCAGAAGAGCTCGTACAACCCAGCTGTGTTCACAGGAATTTTCACCTACTTGTATGATTAAGTGTGGTAGGTTTTAACTTCTGTGTGTTATTTCTTTAGTTAACCCTGCTGACACTTCATTTAATTTTGTCACATGACCTTTCCTAGCCAAAAGAGCCATAACAGAATATTTTTTATTAAACTGCATTGCCTCAGCCATGAGACCACTTCTAGCTATCCAAATGTAAGCTCATGTTGCCTGTTTTGTAGAAGGGTGGATATGAATAGATAAAAGTTACACAACTTAACCTTTCTATGTTCAGTGCAGTCTCAGTGCTGGCAGATGGGAGGTCACACACACAAGTGGCTGCATTCAGACAGTCTGAAGGAGCATTCCAGTATTTTATTTTATGCAGAGGAAATCAGCCTTTGGTTTTGCCTGTTCAGAGCATAGATGGATGGTCCTGCTTGCCTCTGTACTAGCCTGTGGGGTAGGCAGCTGCTGGTGCACACTGAGCTCTGATACTATGTAGGGGCTTGAATGCAGAACCTCCCACTGTAGTTCCCAGTGCTGGGGCATTCCTTATTCCCCATAGGATGAGGGACAATGCTTTACTATCTTAATTCAGCCTTTAAGAAAGAAAAATAATGTGATATTTTAACATCAGAGTTTTGCTAGCCTCCACAGAATCATAGAATGGTTTAGTTTGGAAGGGACCTTAAAGATCATCTAGTCCCAAACCCCCTGCCATGGTCAAGGACACTTCCCACTAGACCTTGTTGCTCAAAGCCTCAGCGTTCCACGCACAAGAAGGTTTTAATATCTTTGTTGTGGAGCAGCGAGAGCCAGCTGATCCTTGGTTTCAGGGAGCCAGGCACGAGGAGGACCCCAAGGCTGGCCATACCCTCCCTGATGGCCACCATCCCATAAGGCCTAAGCATGGTGGGCAGAACCAGGGCCAGTAACAGTGCCCATTGGCAGCCCTGACATGGCACGCAGTGAACTGGAGCTGGGGTCCTGTCAGGAGCAGCTGGAGACAGGGCTGGAAACTGGCACTGCCGTGGTGTCCTCTAGGACTGGGCCCATGGACAGGGTGTGGGTTGGAGTCCCAGGGAAAGCTGAGCAGGACTGTAAAAACCTAGTCCTGCCCTCAGGGGCCTGGCGATCCTGTGTTTTAATCTCGTCCTCAAGGCAGTTCCTGTGGATCTTACGCTCTGTTTGGCTTTTGTCCTGGTGTACCCCTGTTCCTTCTCAGTCTCTTCAGTCTGTTTCCCAATCTGCAGACATTTTTTTCCATTTGTGCTGGACAATATTGTCTGTCCAGTGTTTCAGCAAGCCACTGGAAAACCAGTGTTACTCATTTTTAAAGCTGGCTTATCATGTATCTGACATTAAAATGTTTATTTTTTCTCTATTCTTTTAAGTACAGGCTTTGTGGCCAAAACTAAAATCTTTTATCCAAAATTGACATTCCCAGCTAGATTCAGTTGGTGATTGATTGGTGAAATGCTGCACAAGGGCATTTATTAACTGATATCTTACTTTTCCACAGCAGCACCCTTTTTTATCCTACAGTACTTAGTTGCTGGCCAGCAGTGTAAGTGAAAAAATAATTTGGGAACTAATTCAGTATCTTTAATTCCAAATTCTTTCAAGGAAAACTGCTCTTGCCATGTTTTTATCATGTCTGTTTGCTTGTTCCTTTAATACTTTTATAGGTACAAAATCAGATGGGGGACTATTCCACTTTGTATTGAAATTGTGTCCCTTTTGGAGGGGCTTTTCAGACCCTCCTTTGTGGAAGGCTTTTCAGGTGACACCTACCCATAATAGAATTTTAATATAGCACTGGGTTCTGGTTTACTTTATTTGAGGAAAACAGATCATCTCATGGCAACTGAGCCCGGAGGTGACATCAATTCCCAGTCAAATGAAGTTCTTCTGACAGACAGGCAGGACTATGTTTGAATTTGTGTTGGAGCTGCATGGAAAACAAGAAATCTGTATTAGATCCTGTTGCCCTCTAAAAGGTAAAGGAAGAAATGTAATGGGTTCTGGTTTTGTTATACCTTCATTAAAATATTCTGATTGGTACTCTACATAAAAAAAAAGGATGTGGAAATACTCGGGTAGCAGATACAAGGGGGAACAATGATCAAGATACTTCTGAGAAATAAGCGATTATCAACCTTAGGTTTAAAAATAGTTTCTGAGTCCAACCTCAGTAAATAGAAGATGATTCTGCCTTCCACTATGTTAGAATTACATTTTTGAGAAAAGCTAGAGCACATCCTTGCAAACTAAACTTGGCATTGTAGCTTCACCGTCTTGGCTCATAACATATGGCTTGATAGATGTACTGGTATGACAGCGGTAAGCTTTACTCCATGCTCAGAATATGTATTGCTTGAAAGAGCTAATCCTTCTGCATGACCAAAGGATGTAAATGAGCTTTTGAAAGGGTGTTTACCTCCATTGCTCCCTCACTGATTGACAGTCACTAAGTTTTCTTTTCACAAATTCCTATTTTTTGGCTATGCCTTTTCAAATAGTTACTTATATAAAGTGAAAAGCAGGAAAATTTCATTAGTCATAGGTGCTCTTCTGTCTTCAGAATACAGTACAATTTTGGTCTTCTACCTAAATTTGAGTTTTGAGTATACTTAATAGTACTAACTGGTCAAATGTAGTAAAAGAAGAGAGACCAAGCTAACACTGTCTGATGTGATGAATACTTACTGCTTTTACCAAATGCCACTATATTATTTTCCGAATTCTACAATTTGGTTGATAGTGCAAGTTGTTTGTTTAAATACTTGAACAAGAATTTATTTTTTTTCTTCTAATAATATTCTGGAAGTATTTTTTAATGAAGACTCAGACAAATAGATGGTATATTTTTTTTCGCTGGGACATGACAGTAAGTTAGAATGAGAAAGGAAGACAGATAGAAAGGAGGATTTCTTACACAAGAGACATACAATGGAGCCAATAAGATGCATGTAAAGAACAGTTTAACAATGTTGAATGACAAAAAGTAGCATAGATAATGTTGAGTAACGCTGCAAGGTAAAGCAAATACACAATGCTTAAAGGTATTCCCACAACATTTGTTTTAGGTAAAAATTTCGTTGTGTTTTCTTTCATGACTGCTATATTTCCATCTAATTTTCATGGGTGCCATTAAATACATGTTAAAAAAAGATGGTTTTCTGAACTTTTCGTATCTTTCGATGGAAAATATGTTTTTGTTTTATATAATGCTACTTATGATATGGAGCAAAATAAGCTGGGTTAGCAAAGCTGGTGTAGCTCATTTTCATCTGATTTCTCCATTTCAGCTGTTTTAATTATTATGTCAACCAACCTGTGTCAAGCTTTTAATTTGAAACATTCATTTTATTACCTTTTCCTAGCAGGCTGTATAAAACATTGAAATGGAGTAAGATACGATCCGACTGTCTTGCTTTTCAGCAGCCCCTGGCTGGCATCCTGGTTCTCATTCTGCAGAGCTGTTACTCACAGCCACTGCGAGAGAGAGCAGCTTTGGAGCAGCTTGCAGTTTGTATAAGCTCTTGAGCTTGCTTTCTGGTCTGCTTTGTAGAACCTTATTTTCATTATGGCAAATCTGCCCATCTGAATGACAACATTGCTTATATTACTAAAAAGCACACCAGTGTATGCCGTAATATACTAATCAGTAGAATTTATAAATATTTATACATTTTTTTCTTTACCAGCCCATCGTGTTATGTATGAATGTTTTAACAAAATAATATTCCTTTCACTTTTGGCAGTTAAAACCAATGCTATTTATCAGATCTTTTTAAGATATGACTAAGACAGTCTTTCTGTTCAGCTTGAATTGTGTGGTTTAATAATTTTCCTGCACAGTCAGGTCCTCAAGTACATTTATTGTTTTTATGTATTTTAGGAGATTGGCACATGATAAAAAGTAACCTTGAGTTTATAGTGATTTTGTCAGCTTTTCTTATCCTAAAATATACCTGTGTAAAGTTAAACAACATGGTTCTCTAAATAACTAATTTGCAAATAAAGAGATACACAGCATGTATCATTTTAAGGCTTTACATATCCTGTGAAGTTCACGCTTGTAATGTTATGTATGCCTTCTAAAATAGTGTTAAGAAGCTTCAGAAAAGATTTTGTAATTAGAATAAGAATTCAAAAAGTGATCAGTAAAGTCACAAGGTTAAAAAAAAGCTGTCTTTTTCCATAAAATAAGTAGATAGTGTAAGTCAATTGTATACATTCATTGTTAATAAAATGAGATAACAATCTGAATCTTTACAAATTCCACTTTTAAAGAATAGTGGTTTTATTTGAGGCTGTCTTTCGTCTGCACTATCATGCATTGGTAAAGACAATAACAGACATTTGGTTATAAAATGGGGTTTTGCTTTATGTCTTCTTACTGTTATTCACACTAGTCTCTTTCATTGTATAGCAATTGCAAGTTGACTATACTAGTATGAAGTGTTAATGGAAAATTCAGGCAACTATTACATATTACTTGGGTTCTTTTCCCTCATCTGGATGTTAAGCCGTGTAGTTTTGTGTTAAATGTTTCATATTTTTTAATATGACTTGCTGGTGGAATTGTTTTTACACACTTTATTGGTGGAAGATATAGTTTATCGCCAAAACAAATATGTGACTAGTTTAGTCTGAGAACAGACTGCATGCAAGCATTCCTTGCATCGTTCCTCATGTAGAGGGTTCTTCCACCCTTTTTGGAGTTTCTGTTTTCTTAATTTCTTAGTCATAGTTAGTACAGCATTGGAGGAGATTTTAGAATTTTCCACTAAAATTTCCACTTTAATATAAATACAACAGTTAAAACATTCATTCCACAAAGTTATTAAATATTTACTTTTTTGCAGATTGTGAGATTTGAATAAAATACGAAAGGTCCCAAAATAAGCTGATACAACTCCCACCTGTTTTTAATTGAAATGAGATTCCTATTAAACTATTTATTTGGAAAAAGTGGCACTACACCTTTCATAAGGCAATCAAAGAAAATATTTGAGAGGCTTTTTTATTATTTATTTCTCCAAACTTTGAACTTTTCTATTGAAGACCATTTTCCTGCCAACTTTCCCTTAGAATATCAATAACATGGAAAGAAGCATCTAGCAAAATGTCCTTAGGTGTTTTATAACATATATTTGGGCAAAACACAATGAGTTCTTCAGAAACTACTTTAGACTTCAGTGGAAGCAGTTTGGACGTCTTTGTTAACATTGAATTAACTACAGAATCAGGATCTTAACCAAATATGTAGTTATTTTTTTCTAAGAGCACATTGCATCTGTGTAGCCTTCCTGAATATAACTGCAGAATAATGTTAAGTGCACTGATTTGTACATAGAGTTACCCCACTTCAACAATGGAATTAGGGCAAATCTGCACTATATTTGACAATGCTGGTATTTGATAATTCTTATGTGGAATTCACAATGAACTGTGCAGGCAGAAAACTGTTTATTCCCAATTTAATACTAATAGCTGTTAAAATGTAAATTTCCCTAGGGTCTTGCTAATCTGTGGTCTACCAAGAGATAACATGTTGTGGATTGACATTTCATCAAACTCAATATGAGACGTGCAGTAAAACCTACACTGATGAATTATGCAGTAAACTTCTAATACTCGTTTTTTTCTTGGTTTTACAATAGCTGTGTGTCAACATGACCAATGAGAAGATACACCAGTACATCAATGAAGTGCTTTTCTTACAAGAGCAAGCAGAATGTGTACAAGAGGGAGTTACCATGGAAACGGTGTATTCTCCTGGTAACCATACTGCAGCCTTGGATTTTTTCTTTCAGGTAGTTTTCAGTTCCATTTTACGCCATGTATATTTATACACAGTCTCTGCATGTTAGACTAATACAAACTTTTGCCTGCATTTTCTGATTTATGAATCTGTAGAGAAGGTTATGGGTCCAAAGATACCATAGAGAGGGCTGTCATAACTGCTCTCATAGCTCGAGGGCTAACAGAGCTTTCTAACAGTCCAGGGTTGAAGAAGATGTAACAGAAACTCCTCACCCATACTGATTCACGCATAGAATCTGTGTATCATGCTATGTCCTTAATGCAACTCTAGGACTGACGAATCTCTGTCGTAAGCCTGACAGTTTCTTTTGTGCTTGGAGCTAGTTTCCAGAGTATAACTTCTAAGAAGGAAGTAGCCCAATCAGTTTCTTGAAAGATCATTGATAGTTACCATTTTTGGCAACTGAAATATTATTCCGTATGTTTCTTGCAGAATTATCTGATGTGCCTAGCCTTGGAGACTTACCAGAATATTTTAACCATTTTTTCCTTTTCTTTTTTCCTTTTTTTTTAATTTTCCATTTTTTCCTTTCCTTTTCTTTCTTTCCTTTTCTTTGTTTACTAAATTACAAGCTGTATCACTCTACAAGGAACAACTGAAATTGTGTTGCTGCTGTATAAAACAAGAAAAATCTATTTCTCATTTCAGAAACCATCAGGGTTTTTGTCAATGCTGGATGAAGAAAGCCAATCTATTTGGTCAGTGGAACAGAGTCTTTCTAAACGCATTCAGTCTTACTTGGATACATCAGACACAAATACAGTGTATTCCTCCACAAAAGATGGGAATGGTAACCTTGCCCCAAAGGATCAGGGCTCCACCTTCACTGTTATGCATTATGCCGGGAGGGTAAGATGTTTCAATGATTGGTTGCACACAGTTAATGAAAAAGAGTAAACAAAACAAAATTCTGCATGGCTTCTCCGACTCTTGACTATAAATAACAACTCACTTTCTAGTGATGAATTTTCAGAGGACAATGTAGAATCTCAATGCAATATCTAGTGTATAAAATCTGTCGTCTGTATCATATTGTGCAGTATTCAGGCTACCTAATTCTGACTCCTAAACTGTATCTTCATTATAAGCACTTCCTGTAGAAGGGGGTGATTCAAATACCTCAGCATAAATGTTTAATGCCTTTTTAGTTGGCTGTCACTTTGCTTTCAGATGTTGTTCCAGCACAATACAGGTTCCCTGTAGATGCTCTGCCATACGCATAGATAACTTGGATACCAGCATGCATCTGGTAAAAAAAAACAAAAAAAAACACAAAAAAAAAAAAACACAAACCCCCACTTTTTTTTTGTTAGTAATCATAATCAAAATACATATTTTTTCCTTTTTTCTTCAAAATCCCAGAACATGCTAAGTGTCTCTAAATGTGGTTGTAAAAGAGGATGAATGTTTTTCATTTCCCCTCCTGCAACATTCATAGGAAAATCATAATCAATTCTGTTAAATAGGCCTCTTACCCTTTTCTTTTCAATGCTCCTTCATTTTCATATTGTCTCCACAACCACCCACAGCCTGAAGCAAACAAAATAGATATATGTTTAAAGGGATAATCATATTTTTTTTAGATAATCTGACAGATTGGCCCCTCTGTGATTAATCTGACATGCTGCACCTTCTCTCTGTTCAAAGCATGGTATTTGAAATGAGGTAATGAGTGCAGTTTATATGGGCGCAATACAAAGGCAGGTCTTAGTTATCACTTTTCCAAAATTTCCACTGAAATCAGGTGAGAACATAGACTGAAGGCTACAGGAATCAATCTTTACATCTGAGCAACTTGTTCTGTGTCCTTTCACACTTTCTAAGTCTTATGCAGATGGTCTTATGAGCTATCCATCCACTGATGGTGTCCTGTAAAAGCTTTGTGCATAGCACATTTAGAAGCTCTTTAGCTACTGTGCCTTGGAACCACCGCATTGTGATCATAGGCACTGCATTGTTTGTAAATACAACTGTAAGTGTTATTAGTTGATGACTTTACATAGTAAGTCACTTTAAACTTGAGATCTCAGTAAAGCCTGCTGTCAGGCAGAACCTGGCTTTTTCAGGATTTAGCGGCAGCTCTTGATACATGCCTAATAATTTCAGAGTCCTCCATGGAAGTCACATGGAAACTGCAGGTGCTTCAGGTTAACCAGATAACTGAGACCTGGATGCTCCTCTCTTTACCTAAGCAACAGACAGAAGAGATGAGTTCAGAGGAACGTGTCAGATGAACAGAGTTCAATGAGCAAAAAATTGGGTAGCTATGATAAAGTCTTTTCATTAGAATGCATGTTACGATTCTAAAACAAATGTAATAGCTTTGCTGCTGCTTATTGTGAGAGTTAATTAGCGCAACCTTCCCTCGCATGATTTTCTGAGTAGCAAATGCAGGGGGTTAATCTGGTATGCTGCTAAAAAAATCAGTTTAGATTCAGAAGAGAGTTCTTTCTATGGGCTTGGTAGGGTAAGAAGACAAGATAAATAACTCTAATCCATGGTGTAAAGGTACTGGATGACACAGTTTCTGCTATGATGAATATTTTAGGTGGAACAGATTTATGCTGTTGAAGACTCAGTCAGTCAATTATTGGTAGTGGGTACTCCTATGAGGCATGTTCAAGACTTGACTCCAAGTCACCAAAAAAAGACTTGCTGGCTCTGTCATATCTCAAGGTAACATTATATGCCCTGAGCTCTCCAGAACAGATGAAAGGTTGGAATGTGCATGCTTAGGTTTCTTTAACCAGATTAGGGTCTTTACAGCAGTATAAATGGGGCAAGGGCTATTTTGTGGCTCCTCATTTGGAAATGAAGGCAATGGAAGTGTTGAGTAGTGTTCTGACGCAGGTAAATTTGTTCCTGCCCAATGATAGAAATGTGGTCATTATGGAAAGGATTAAGACTATTTGGGCAGTGCTTAAATTCCTAACCTAAATACTCTGAATAACTCCCTGGAGGCTCTTCTTTCATCATAAGGCCTTCTACTTAGACTCAAATTATTTGCCAAAGTTAAGTGGTTTGAATACCTTCACTATTGGGTCTTTGCAGTAGGAATGTGGGCAGGCAGTGGTTAGATAACAGCACAGGGAAGATTTTATGAAACTTATTAGCACCTAAAATGACAGAGGTAAGAACTGACAGTGGACTCCAGATGTCTAAATTTGTTTATAAATCTGTTCTGTTCTTGTTAGGTAAATATTTTTTTCATGGAGTTCTGCTATGATTATACAAATTTATCACAATAGCTTTAAGAAGTTCCACACACCAAAAAACTGACATGAAAGCTGACAAGGCAGCTGCATTAAAATCACTACCAGAACAATAAAAAGATTTCTTTAAAATGAAAAAAATATTTGTCTTATTCTCTGAAGAAGCACTCAGTAGGAACATTTGTTAAGAGCAATGTTTCAGGTGCCCAGTTCTGAAAGTTAAACTGTGAGTGGAAAGGAGTACATTTTTCATTAACATGTGTTTTATACTTGCATGGTTGTTTAGATTTTTTTTTTGGTAACATAGACACTTGATTTGACCTTTTCCTAATAATAGTAATGACATTTAATCTAAAAGTATGAACAAATAGACAGCTCTCCAAGTAATGTAAATTTATACATTCTTTTGAAGTCAGTGGAGATCTTTTGATTTACATTGGCCAAGGAAATATTCCAGACAGTCAGGTTGTTCTTTGCATCTGTATGGCAGTAAAATGCTCGTTGCTGCCAAAACAGAGAAGTTCCTGCGCAAGTGCTTAACTCTCCTTACTTTAATAGTAATTGAACAAAATCCTTAAAGACATTTGCATTTTTGATATCTCATGGAATTGTTATCTAGCTATCATAGATTGACATTTCCAGTGATTTATGGTGTCTGTTTACATAAAATCTGATGATAACATTACTGTACTAAACAATTATACAAATTGAGTTTATTCTCAGACTAGTATGTCTTCATAAGTTGATAAGTTGAATATTAAAAGCTGGGATTTTAGAACTGCTGATGCTGTTCTTTCGATTGTGCTATTACTACATTTAGTAGTTTTTTATAAAATTCATTTGTGATTTATGCTTTATGAAAACTGTTAAAGGATCAGGCTTTTAAATATATCAGGTTTTATTGGCACTCAAAAATAAGGATTTCATATATAAAGTAACAGTATAGTTTGGCAGGTTTTGAGAGCCATTTTTATAGTCTGATAGCAATTAAATGAGTCTAAAGTAAGGGAAGTATAAAGCAATCTTTCTGTGGGTCGTTACCTTCAGAGATCCCCAAATTCAAAACAAGGAGGCTTGATTTTATTCTCACTTACCACAATTTTTCACTGATTGTAACTCCTTTAGCTTAGTAGAGCTTCTCATTATTTACATGAGTATAACTGAAAGATGAATCAGACCCAGAGGGTAGAAAAAGAATTACTAGTAAAATGTGACAGGTAATTGAACATGAAATTTTTCACTTCTAGGCTTAATCATTTATATGCGGGTGATGTGTCTAGGCTGGTGTTTGGGGAGGAATTCCCACTGAATGCGGGCTCTGTGTAAACAGAGGTTGAAGGCAGACATTCTCATTTCTCTAGGTAACAAAAGTTGTAACTGCAACGTAGTTCACAGCCAATGTGAAACAGCTGCTACTCCAAGTCATCTAGAGTGAACAAAAACCTAATAGTCTATGTTGGCCCTGGTACGAATCTCATATGGACCTTTGTAATATGGGCTCCTTTTCATCAGTAGTTTATGTATGTAGCTCGAAGTCCAGAAAGAATTGGGTTCATATCTTTACTCAGACACTTACAATAGGTATTTTAGCAACTCTTAAGTGCAGTTATACCGGAAAATGCAGCTGTTAAAAATACTACCTCACTGAAGAGACCTCTTCTGTATATTTAATTGAGATTGACAGACAGCCTTTTGTGAACAAAACTAGTATCTTTAGCTTTCTATTATGAGAGAATTACAGCTGATACAGACGTGTCCATGCAGTTTTAGAGACCTCTAACACGTTCATATCTTAACGTTTGGTGTCAGAATAGTCATAGAAGAATTATCTTTTCTTCCAATATGAAGTCTTTTTGATTGCTTGTAGTCATGCATTGTCAGGTATTGCCCATTCCTTTATGTTTTATGCTCAGTAGCTTTTCCTAGGACTATGCATGCCATATTGTTGTTCCAATTAGCCTTAGACCATTCCAGAAAAGGCAGTACTGAGAGAAAAGAGAAGAGATAAGGGATCAGAAGTGAAAAAAAGAAAACGTGAGGCCAAAGTGAGCCTAAGAAGGCATACGGGAAGAAGCAACTCAGAGTAATGTGTAAGGAGAGTAATGTGTAAGGGGAAAAATCCTAAAGAATTTGGAATCCATACTTGAATTTCTGGCAAAAACAATGCTTAAAGAAAATCTGTAGGTAAAATATCATTCTGAGAGACCTTTGATTTTTTCGTACTTTCTTTACTGTTTTGGAATGAAGGAAGTGGAATAAAAGAGGAAAACAATATGCACAAGTAAGCTTCTGCACATTTAAGAAATTGACACGGGGTTGAGATTTTTCAGTGGAAGCTGAGAGAGAACCCTGTATTACACAAATGTGACAGAATGATCCCGTGGAAGAAAGAAATCAACTCTTTCTTCATTTCTCTTGAATTTTACTGTTATGCCTGCACAGCACTGAATCTGTCTTTTTCTGCATGAGCAATATGATATAGTTGTTAACTATATGAACATATGCTCAGGAAAGGCCACTGTGAACATTAGTACTTGATCATATCAAGTATTTTACTTTATCTCCCAGTTTTAATTTTGCAGCTGAACAGAATCCTACAATGCCTTGACACATTATGAGTCTCTTCTAAGAGCTATTTAATGTCTTGGTATCTGAGTGCTATAAGACAAAAAGCTTATCTGTTCTGTTCAGACAGAAGGTAGAAAAGAATGATTTAGGTTTTGTATGACTAAAAAAAATTCTAGCGGAAGGCTTTATCTGAAGGTTGTTTAACACATTTCCCTGAACGCTGGCAGTCTGATCTCTTCTGGAAAAATTCTGCTCATCTGAGGCATTGCTTTGTTTCTGATGCCTAATATGAATGTGGGTGTTCTCAGCTGCTTCTCACGGAGACTGTCTGCTCGGCAGCACCGTGAGAGGAGAGGCACGCTGATTCCATGCTGCATGCTGCAAGCTTGCCTTGAGGAAGCGAAGTGTTTTGATGGGTGCAGTTGATCAACGCATCTGACCATCAGCTGAAACTGTACTAAGAATGTGTAATACTGAATTTCTAGGTACTTTTATTGATAACATTAATATTTACATTATGGGCTCTCGCGTAACGAAGGGCTTCACATGTAGCTCTGAATTGTGAACCTTACTGATAGTCGTGATTTTTGAAGAAGAACATTCCATCACTGAATTTTCTTGAGGACTCAAAAGTTCTTTTTTTTTAATTTTATGGAAGAATTAACATATCAATAAGTAAATCAGAAATATATTGTTTTTGCAGAATGCCAAGAGACACAGCTTTACCTAATAGTGATATTTAACATACCAGTGTTCAAGTTAAGGAGCTATTTGTCCATTGGTCATGTAATCTGAATAATATGTCATCATAATTTAAGCTTTCTGCAGTTTAAATTTATACCTGAACTTACAAATCAGATAAGCCCCTTGTGATTGTTTGCCTTGCCACTGTTGTGACTTATAGTACTGTAATAAACTGATCAGACCAAAAGACCAACTTCTTTGCTCTATAAACCAGTGCATATGATGTCCTTTAAGTGCAGATCAATGTCTGTTCCATTTCTCAGCTATGTGCATTTCAAAAATACCTCTCAGCTGTCAGCTCACCTTCACCAAGGCAGTCTTCACTGAAATGCCTTATATATCCCAGGCAGACTCTGAAACTGAACCTCTAAATCAAAAGACAAAAGGAGATGGATTAATCAATAAGGATGCTTTCATTTTCTCTATTTTTTCCCCAGGCTGAATCCCCAGACATAACAATCAAATCAGTCTAGTCTAAGCTATAGCAAAGCCTATAAAGGTTACTTTACAAAGATTCTCTCTTTCATGCAGACAAGATAGTCATGCTTTTTCTCCCTTTCTCTCTCTCTCTTTTTAAGTAGACTTGATTTTGACTTCCACTTACAGGAGGAAATAATAGAACACTTTCCCCCACCCTCCTGTTTTGTTTCTAAATAAATGCTGGTTTCAATATGCTACTATTTCTATCGCAGAGTTAGAATAAGACTTTACAGACTATATAAAATTATTTACTTCACCCATTGATTGACAAGACTTGTTTTGGGAAGGTGAGAAGTCCAGTAATCCTAAAAAAAATGGCACATTCCAGCTTTTAAATGATATCACTCACATTTAAATACTGGCAGAAAATTAAGAGCTACAAGTGGCCCTCTGTGCATTGACATTGTCCTTGGACATGTTCTCAAAAATGTCTCTTTTAACTATATGAAGTGAATATTTTCTTATTAACTGGATTTAACAACATATGCAAAACTGTGAGTTACATTTTGTTATTAAAATAGTAAAATTTTCCCTTTTAACTGTGAATGCAGCTGAATCAACCTTAACATTCCAGGTAGCATCTTCCTAGCTTGCTTTAGGGTTCCTGCTGGATCTGCCATTAACCATGAGTGCTTTTGGCCTATCACAAGGTATGAAAACTATTTTCAAAAAAAAGTATTTGAAGGAATTGATGAAAATTGTATGTAAAGGTGGCCCTGTTGATAAAGTATATTGGGAAATCCAATAAGCTTAAATAAAGTCCCTTATAAAAGTCAGACATTTATGAGAGAGGATACTTCAATTCAGAATAGAAATTTCTGAGAGAAGATGTACAATGGAGTGGCAGGAGGAGGACTAACGAATCAAAGAGGCAAGACTATGTAAGAAGATAAGAGGAATGTGCGGTTCCCAAAGTCAGCTCTATGCACATTTGGTTTGTGAGCCTTCTGTTTTCCTGATGGTGGTTTTTTTCTTATTTGTATCTTCTAGTTCTTGTGATATTAAAACCAGCTGTGCCCACCTAAATGACCAGAAAACAGGTTCCAAACAAATAAAATTAAGAATTTTTTTCACATAGCTAGTAACTAGTGAAACTCCTTTCCAGAGTGTTATAGATGCTGAAAATGTTAATAATTAGTAACAGAGACTCATGGAGGAAATGTCAGTCAAGAGATATTAAACACAAAGGTGAGATACAGCTTGCAGGTCAAAAGCTCCCTAAGGAGGAAAACCCTGGAAGCTGAGAGGAGAACTGGTGGAAGGCAGAGTGGATGTATTCCTCAATGTTTTTCCCTAAATATCCAGGACTAGGTGTACATTTGGCCTGCCCCACTACCACTGTGCTTAGGTTAAGCTCTCTTCCTTTCTGAATTTAAACCAAGAAGGAAAGCAAATCCAATCCCTTTCTTGTTTTAATCTGTTTTAATGAAATAAAATGCAGGGTGGAACTGCACACTATTTTCTTTCTAAATAAAAATATTTCAGCTAGTTCAGATAGTATCTAAAGACCTTATTTCCTTTGGTTAACACAGACACATAGGTTTACATGCTGCCTACCCCAAAGAGTTCATCATGTAAAGCAAGACAGAGCAAACAGCTGCAATAAATAGAAGTGAGAATAAGGAGTATGTTTTATAATACCAGAACCATGATCTAAGCGAGTGCACGTTTCCTGCTTGAATCATAATATTTGTTTGTTTTTGTCTCCTCAGAATAACTATCCGCTGTGCTTGAGTGCCAGTCAGTGCAGAGTTTTGGCCAGGTTTACTTTAGGAACCCAATGGAAGAAAACTGAGGGAAATATACATGCTTTAGGCAAAGTGCTGTGTAGGTTGGCATCTCTGATGAGGGCAGGATTAAATTAACAAAATTGGCAGCTAGAAGAGCACTTCTTTCTTTTTCCTCTTTTGTGAGACTGGCAATGAATATGGAACCCTAGAGTGCCATTTCATTGAATCAGTTTTCTTGTCTCTAGGCAGTGAATTAATTTACCAAGTCTACAGGAAAACTGTTAAGAGAGTTAGCAATTTCTTCATAAAAGGGAATCCTGCTAACTTTTATGTATTTTATGTGATATGAGAGATGTCTTATGAATATAGTTCTAGAAGTTGGTGATGTATTACACCAGCACCGGTACTGAAACTTCTTCCTGTTTCAATCTAGACACTTAGTCATGATATAGTATCTCCCACTGCTATACTTACCTACTCTTCCCACCAATACTAACTCTCTTCTTCTAATTTAGTCTAAGCCTAAGACACTCAACTGGGAACTGGCATTATGGATTTGTTGAATAAGTTCTGTTAATTATCTTTTATGGACCGGTTTGGCAGAACATTTACTTTAAGTACACTAAAAACATTTAATAGTATACTTAAATTATTCTAATAGTTTGCTAACTATGTTGTATGTTCTTAGGAGATGCAATTAGAATATTATATAACATTGCATTTGTCATGGAAAAGAAGGTAATTCTGTTGTTATACCTTTTCTATGTCAGATGCTATACTAATTACATCATTTGACAATTACTAACTATAACAGATTACACACATCCAAGTCATAGAATCTCTTTCGTGAGTAAGATAACATTACTTAATTGTCAAATGACCCAATGAAAAACAAAATTAATGCACTGATTAGTATTACTAATCTTAATTATGTATTTACAGCTTTATTAAATATACAAGGCTGAAATTTCCCTAAATATCTAAGGGGCTTAGGATATAGATCCAATAAAAAACTTAAAAAAGGCTTTAGATAGAAACATGGTACCAAGGTAAATAAAACCAAACTGTATGCTAAGAAGTTCCCATTAAATGTCTGCCTAATCCTGGAGGTACTACAATCCTTTTTAACTTAAAAATTCCCTTTGGGTTCTACTACTGTGCAAGGCAGAGCTGTTGATATCTGAAGCCTGTAAATTAATTAGTTGTTTGTCTTCCATCCCCATAAAAAGTAAAAAAAAAAACCTACCCTGGGCTCAGGGATTGGTTTTTGGTCTTAGTGCTGCTTTTCGATACAGTGTCTCCTGGGATGGGCTTAATGTTAAAACAGCCACTTGGTCATATTTCCTCATTTTGGATGTACCCTCAGGAATGCTGGCTAGAGCCTTGCGCTTTGCTCACTTCTCAGGGGCCCACCACATGTGTTACAGTTTATCTGCGGTTAGATGACAGATGGAGTGACGATCCAACTGTCTGTTCTTGACATTATGACATCAGGCAACTAAGGTGATCCGAAATCTTTATGTGCATAGGTGTTAGAAAGGTAAATGGGATTTGTACATAACCTGTAGACTGAACTTGCTTCCAAAGGACATATAAATGGCTGGAACTTTTCTTGAGTGTGAGCCGGGACTCCGATTGCTCCATGAGTGTTTTGTCATGGTCAGCGTGGACAGTTTCCCATTGACAAGGAGATCTGTGATCTGGGAGCGACTCGCTGATCCTACAGGGAAAGTGATATGTAGGTCACTGTCTTCTTCTCTACACTACACTTTTGATTCAAAGTCTTGCATTATGGAAATGTTTTAGAATAAATCTGATGAAATTTCTGTGTACTTGCAGAGACACACAATGTTCAACAACCAGTTTTTCTGGTTAGTGTTGTTGGCACTAAGAAAGGGACAAAAGACACTACCCGGTGCCAGCCTTTAACTGTTGAGTGGAAAAAAACCCATAACTTCATTTCTACTGCTGTAAGATTTTTGAAAGGTGTATTGGTCATTACTAATGATGTCACAATATTTTATTATAGGTTACTTATGAAATTGCTGGTGCGATAGAAAAAAATAAAGATTCCCTTTCCCAAAATCTCATATTTGTAATGAAAAGTAAGTAAATGGTTTTGTGGTTGCTGTTGTTGTTAGAAATCAAGATATTATGACTTGACTTTAATTTTCATTTTAATTTTAAGAGAAATTTATATATATTTTATTTCCAGTAAAAAAAGTCACCCTCATCTTTTTGAAGTATGTACACATTGTTTGAAATTTGTTCTAATTTAGAAAGTTCAGAATTTGTGAGCATAAAGCATCTTCATCGTATAATGTGATGCACAGAACAAGAAGGCATAGTGTGATAGATGACTATGACTTGAAGAAATCGTTGAGTATGAATTAAAGCAATAATAAATCCCAGAAAATAGGGGAAGGAAATAAGGCTCCCAAAATCATAGAGATTGCAGTGGGATGTACTTCACTGCCTAAGTACCTTTCTAAAAGCAGGAACTTGTGGGCGTTCTTATGTTTTTTCAGTGAATAGATACAAATGTCCATTGAAATACAAAATTAAATACCTTCACATGTGCATATTGTATAATTATGCTTAATAATAATGCATCCCAGTTTATTAATTAATGATTCATAACTAGATTATTAAAAACCTCAATCATTTACCCTTTCTGTGAAAAAAACCAAAACATTTTCCTCAGGGAAATGTCAGTGTATCCTGAGATGTTATTTGTCTTTTCTCCAACCACTGCAGAGGTTTTCACTTAACATATTGTATACTTATATTTCTTTTCATAGAAATAGAGGTCTTTTGGAGGTCATATTTGTCTTCCAAATCAGTCGTGCTGTTACAATACAGTTTTTCAGCAATTTTACCATGGAATTAGCTAAACTGCCTAGTAAAATAATTGATGCATTTTGAAGGCAAACCGTTTACATTAAGGATGAAGAAAGAAATGGAAGAATTGATCTTGAATATAATCTTATTGATTATAGTTTTAGAAACATTCCAGTTCTCACTACTTGAAATTTACATGATTATCTGCCAAAGAGTATAAGAAGGTGTGGCAACTTCCAGTATGTTCTATAAGAGAGAGCATTCTTCCATCCTCTCGCATAGTCTCCTTTTCCACTTTCATTGCTATTTTGTGTAATCAGCTATGCAACTGTTAAAAGGGAAGAACAGAGGATTGGATTGGATTGGATTGGATATAAAATATTTGATATGCTGAGAGTGTATATATATGTAATTAAGAAGTCATAATAATAACAATTATAATTAATGGAAAAATTCTCAAGGCAGAATATTTACAAGCATGTAAGTCATTTAAGGGCTACGTTCCTGCTTTTTTAAGTGACTTAGGCTTAAAACCCATTGTTTGTCAGTGACATATTGCCTTTAGGGTCAGTTTCATAAGTCATGTAGAGGTATACCTTAAGTGCATGCTTCCTTTGATTTCATTGAATTTAGTTTCCTTAATCAAAACTTTTAAATATGCTAACAACATTAAAGTAATTTGCATATATGTGTAAGAATGTGGAACATACCTGTCCAACAAATAGATCAGGAGAGACGATTGACATAGTTTTTATTTGTTTTAATTTGAAGGACATAATTTTAGTGCCTTTCCTAATGCTGCTTATTACATTTATTCATATTTTAAAAATATGGAGGTTTACTATGTCTGCTGATTGTCCTGAAATTGTTTCAAGAATCTGCTTTACTATCTTCCTTGTAATTTTATTATTCTTGTTAAGTAAGGAATAGTAATCTCCACAGAAAAAGGGAAACATCTACTGCGTTTAAGCATCTAGTAAAATACCTTTAGACAGCTAATAAAGAGCAAACTGAGGATTTCTACCTGCTATGCTAAACTTAATAACATTATTTATGATGCTTATCCCATCCATCTTTCTGGTTTTTTGTTTGTTTTATTCACATGATGGGTGTGATCATAATGCGAGTTTGTTAGTTCTTAAAAAAAAGTAATAAAAATTAAGGATGGTTAAGAATAGATCACACTACAGGTTTTTAATGCTTGTTGGTGCTGTGGCAGCACAAGCAGCACGTAATTACAATGTTCATCTTAAAAAGCCCATGACCATAATCTCATAAAGGATAATTTGACTGAAATTAGTATAAAGTAATCTATCTGTCTTAAAATTCAGATTTTTATTTTTAAAACCACCTCTTGGAAGTGTATTTGTTTTGTACTAATTATCACCACTGCATCAAACATATGTATGGCATTGTCTTTTTTCTGTAAATGTTTGTAAGTTGTAGTCTCGATGTAGACAAATGTGAACCCAACTTGCTACAGTTCTGTCCTTCACCTTGCCTTTTTTTATTCATCCTTTCCCATATTGTCTTTTATAACGTTCTTTTTCTTTGGTGCAGTGAATTTCTATAGTTTATTTCTGTCAAGTGCCTTGATCATTTCTAAATATTACGTTAGGTAAATGTTGTGCAGAATGCATCTCTTATATTGCTTTAATAGATGGATAAATTGGGAGTCTATAATGGAACAAAGTTCAAAGGTGATTATCACATGAGTAATTAAGTTTAGACAGAAGACAGTCTGAAAGGTTTTGTTTTCTGCCCTGTTTTGTTCAAAACGGGACCTGAATATGTTTAAAAATAGTGTTACTGATGGCTGACATCCTTAGATATTGGATGCTCTTCAATAACTAACATAATATAATAGTTTATTTTGTCCACTTGTTTTAAGTTTACTTATTTAATTCTAGTCTCCTACTGTATGTCTTTTTACTTCCAAATACAATATATATAATTTTCTGACTTGTATTTTATCTTCCTGCATTAATTTATTCTTTTTTTCCCAGCCAGTGAAAATGTAGTCATCAATCAATTGTTCCAGTCCAAGCTGACACAAACTGGATCGCTTGTTCCTCCATATCATTCCCTTAAACTCAAAGGGTGTAAAGCAGCTTTGCTGAGCAAAAAACCATCAGTAGCCTGTGCAAGTGGAGAAGCAAAGAAATATGTTGAGCTCAGCAAGGTAACAATTTAGGACTCTTTATGCTCTTTGCTCCTTTAAGATTTTTCTCAGTTACTTTGTCATTTCTGAAAGCTCCGTTCTCTGCTTTATTCGCTGTACTCATTAAACTATTAAAATAATTTAGTACTTAATATCAACACTAAAGCAATAGTGAGAACTAACAGGTTTTAATTTACTAACACTAATAATGCTCGCTCAAAACCCTGTTTCTTGAACTCTCTGAGCAGAAGGTTGGGCAAGATGATGAGGTCCCTTCAAGTGTGAATCATTCCATGATTTTGTGGTTCCAGGGCTCAGCAGTGAATGCAATATTACTGATTTTTGGATAATTAGGAACACTTCTTTGTTTTTTCTCCTTGCGTGACTTTATGATGAACAGTTAAGTAAACTAAGACATAGGAAGCACAAAAATAAAACCTCAGAGTCTTTACTGTGTTAACCTGAGAATATTTCTGGTTTGCAAAAGACAGTTTGTGTGGTTTTGTATTAAGATCAACCCTGTACATTTTGGCAAACATTGTTATTTTAAATGGTTACTTGCATGTAAAATTTCCCAGTCAATTTGAAACCAAATCAAACCAAACTCTCCCCATTTCTGAACTTGTCTCTTTTTGCTAGCTGTCAGCCAAAAAAGTTTAAAAAAAACCCCAGAACTAAAAGGGGGGGGTTGAACTTGGGAGGCTATCAGAAAATTAATTGTTCATGTCACAAGGAACCTCACTCTTCTGAGGAGAAATAACATGATTTGCTGAGTCCATTCTTGACAGAGCTTTGGATTTCCTTCTTCTTCTAGAAAAGAATCAAGCAGTTCTCACAATACATCAGCTGCGTTGCCAGGCTTCTTGAACCTTATGACTCTATTTTTGGCTTACAGCTGCATAAAATTGATTCTGTCATGGGATTAAGGAGCCTGCTCTCATGTGTCATTGTGGAAGGCTTTATGAAAATACAGCCATAAAATAGCAATGGGACTTTCCTTGTAGCCCCCCTGCTGATAGTAACAATTCCTGTCTACTGTTCTTGTCAGTAATCTCAGTGGAAAAACTTAAGTTGAAGTGAAGGCTATACTTAGCAAACAGCTGAGGCATCACAAGGTGCCTTTAGGTGCCTTTCCACTATAGTAACAGCTTCCTAGAGGAAGCTTCCTAAGGCTGTGAAAAAGATCCTAGTCCCATATATGGAAGGAAGTATGAAAAGCATGTCTAAGTTAGAAGCCTAATCAACCCAGCAGGAAACACCACACAGCTGGGTTCTCTGAAATTATGAGGCTTTTGACCAGTCTGGAATAGCTTTTAACCTGGAGTTACTCTCTTGAGAGACAGAAGACATATTCAAATTCCTTTGGGAAGTGTGATAAATTAAGTCAGAAATTCCAGATTCAGTGAAAATGCTCTAAACTTTTAGGTATTAAGTGAAAGGTGGGAAGAACTTCATCTTTCATCTGCCCACAGAGACAAGGATGGCTTGGCTTCTCAAAGGTAGGCTTTGAGAAGAGCTGTGCAGGTGAGACAAAACACCGCTTAGTTTGTAGATACTAAGATGGCCTAATTTGAGCAAGGTACTGTGCTGCCCTGCAGGATGGAAGCAGAGCTTTAGGTATCTAAGCTGTTCCAGTGGCAAAAAAGAGACACTTGTTATTTTGGAATAGGCACCTGACGCAGGAGCTGGAAGTAGGTAAGTGCTTGAATTCTTTTGTGGATCAAGCCCACATTTATAACTCTGCTGCCCCAGATAATTTCTTCCCTTTTCCAGTATAGCCTTGAAAATCCACTTTGATGGGCTGGAATAATGTTGGTTTTGTGGTTTTGTTGTTATTGTAATTGGAAATGCAATGTAGGGGGTATTTTCTTATCAGCTTAGAATTAAAATTACTGTATGTTGGAAAATCATAGCCACTGCATTTTTATTGGAGTTTATCCTGAGGGTAAAGGCAATAAAGAGGAAAAAAAAAAAAAAAAAAGAAGAAAGGAGGAGGGGAAGAAAGAGGGGACATTAAGACAAGAATTATCAACCAGAGACTGGGATTCCTTTTATATCTGAAATTTGAGTTATAGCATACATCATACTGTAGGCAGTGAGAAACACAAAATGGAAGATATTCATGTTACTGTGCATGGGTAGTCATCTAGACTCCATGGAAGAGAAGTAGACATTTTCAGAGGTCAGATAGGAGTTTGTTGTGATTCTTCTCCCCTTTCAGGTTTTCATCTACAGCCCTAGCTACTTGCTAGGTTATATATTTATAGATTTTTCCATGTATGGCCATGTATCTGCCTGTTTACCTTTCCATAAATGACTCTTTCCTTGATTTTGAGCATGCTGTCACAGATAAGAATGGTCTGCCTCTCTGAACTCACCACTCTACTTGAAGTAGGGTCCAAGAGAACAGTGCATCCATCCTAAGACAGACATGAACAGATCTAACAGCTGGCCAGAATTTTTGAGCACGTAAGGAGTTATAGGAATTTAGGGATGCCAGCTGAAGTCTCTGTGACTTATGAAGACTGTGTCCCCTTTTCAAATAAAATAGAATATATCTTCACTGATACTCTCACAAATCCGTTTTGCCCACAACAGCTCTTGCTCCCTTGTTTTTCTGTAATCTTTTCCTAGTGCATACTTTGGCCCTGTTGCCTTCCCCTCGATTCCTTTGGAAGTTTCAGTGTGTTTCAGAGTTCATACAGCAGAAGCCTGGTCACATGAATGCACATCACGAACAGAAGGCTTTTCTTTCCATTGACTTTATGTTGTTTCTCTTTATGACCACTTTGCTTCATTGTCTGTTAGTTGAAGAACTCACCTATTGCAAAGCTTTTGGTACGTCTTCTGGTTAATGCTTTAAAATATTCTGTGGGTAAAGAGAGATTTTTTAGGAGGAGGTTTTACCTTCTTAACAGAGATTACAAAGTTACATATATGTATTTTTTTTTCCTTTAGATTAGAGGTGCAAGATTTTCCATGGTAAAGCTGTATATTAGAGGGTAATAGGGACGTACAGCTTCGGTGATGTAGTCTTGTTCCTTAGCCCATAGCTGAAGATGTCCAAGTTTGGAGAGTTTGAATTAAATTCATTTTTTGTTTTGTCTTGTTTCCTTTCTTTTCTCTCCCTTGTTCTGAACCAAACACTTCTTTCCCATGGGAAGAAATATGCAAGACAGGACAGCAGACAGGAACTTTAGCATCCAAAGCATTGTTCCTGGCTCTTCCACTAACTCAGGAAGTGGTCTTGAACTAGTGACTTAATCTGTTGGGAGGAAGGGGTGAGTGCATTATCTGTCAAGTGGAGAAAACTCTATTTTAGGTATATACCTCAATCATTTTGTAAATTTTAACAGAGAAGTATCATTGACATGCTAGTGGTTCTTTTTATGAGAAGACCTGGAGAAAGCAGATCTCTTTTCTGTTTTGAATTGGGGCTGAATTTGCCTTCAAAATTTTATTTCAAATGTCACTCACTAGGATGTAATAAGAAGAGCTCCAAAGTTTAGCATAGTGAGTAGAGAATTGCTTGCACTGCAATATTTTTAATGGAGTTTGTCTTGAGTGGGCCAGGCTGAGGAAATGTACAATTTTTTGATGGAACTGGAAAAAGACAGGAGTAGGCCAGAACATGCTGACTTTGATAGGAAGGGAGTTTTATGGGGTAAGCGGACTGGAGAAAGGCAGTGGAAAAGTCAGAAGTGAAAAGACTGTCATTGGTACAGAGGTTTGAATCTAAGAGCTTGCCCAAGTCCTGGAATGCAGTAATTTTGCCAGCCTTCCTGTAGAAAGTTTAACAAAACCCCCTAATTTCTGGAACCGCTTTTAGGATGATTATTGCCATTTTAGTCTCAAAGAAAGGAAGTAGAACAGTAAAAAATAAATTTTTTCCCCACTCCCAACTCTGGTGTATATGATAATATTGGTTCTAATGAGATATGAAGTTATTGATAATTTATGTCTTTAATGGGTGAAAATGGGCTAATAAATAAAAGAAAAAAGTTAACTGCATTCATGGGTGCAGGAAGATAAGAGAAGGGGTTTTTAAATATTAATATTATTGTTTTGCCGTCAAGATTTTTTTTTAATAATGTGTGCTTACATTTACTCACTTAAGCATCTGCCAAAGACATAAGGAACTTTTTCAGAGAGTTACAGAATTATGCTACTTACAGGCAGACTGTATGAGATACTAACTGCACAAGTCCTGCTTCTGAAACAGAGTTCCAGGTCATATTGCTTTTCCCAGTTACTTGTAAAAGGTATTTTATCTTTCCCATGGTATACAGCTGCTTTTGAAATCAAAACTTTCTTGCCAGTCATGGCTCTGCAGATACTTGAGGATATTTATCCACTTTCTCAATACTTTCTGAAACTCAAATCATTGTCTATTACATACTATTTGTATAAATGTTTGCCTTTGTTAGTAAATTGTGAAACAATGAAAATGAAGGTTTACTGTCTGTCTTGAGGTAAAGGTATAGTGTCTGTGCTTTTCTTCCCCACAGCTGTTGAAAAAGAAAGGAACATCCTCATTTCTTCAGAGACTGGAACGAGGCGGCCCAACCACTGTGGCAATACAGCTCAGGGTTAGTAAACATCTTCTGGACAGAAATTTATGGGCAGGGGGAAAAACCCAAAACATTTTAAAGGCAGGATTAGTCTCTACAGATTGCAATGGAAGAAAGAAAAATCATACTCTTGAGAAAGCCACTTGCATGGCCAGGTCAAGCTTTTTGAGCAAATGATGTTAAAACATTCGGAAGAGCATACATGTTGAACAATTGTTTTTACTGCACACTAATGATAGATAACTAATTTTTTTCCCACAGAAATCGCTCACAGATATTATTGGGAAGCTGCAGAATTGCACGCCACATTCTGTTCACTGTATAAAGCCTAATAACTCCAAGTTGCCAGATACTTTTGACAATTTTTATGTGTCTGCTCAACTGCAGTATATTGGTGTCCTAGACATGGTCAAAATCATACGGCATGGATATCCAATACGTCTCTCTTTCACAGACTTCTTGTCAAGGTAAATTATTTTAAATTTCATAAAAAATTTCCTTAAGTACAGTACAAAGCCTTCTGTCATGTTCTGGTAGTGCTTGCAGTATTGTTTTGCTGATGAGTCTTTCAGACTTTCTTCAGAGGAAAATCATGTCTGACAGCAAGGGTGTAGGTTTGCTGTTTTTTTAATTGAAGGAAATATAGTTTGTAGAAATATAGAGATCATCTGTAAAACTTATTCCATTTAAAAATATGACTTCACAAAATAGTTATATTTTTATAATTTATGCTATTTACATGATTTTTAAAATACAAAATATCACATGCTGTGTCCAGGTAATTAAAAAGCAGAAGGAGAAATAGTCTAATTTTTCAAGTTTATCAGTGTAGGTGTCATGGATTCAGTATCTATATTTCATATGCTAGGATTTATTTCTGCATGGTGATGAGTTATTAATGCTGATACTACAACACCATTTTTATTGTTGTTGTTAGAAATTTTGAATTAACATGAAAAGACAAAAAGATATATGTCACTGCATCTGGCTGAAAGCAAACTCTCTTCCCTCATCCCCAATTCAGTTTTGAGGTTTTGGCTTACTTACATTCTCAAACGCTTCACCGAAGAAAGAGCACCATCTTGTCCAAGAGATGTTCTGTTAGCGGCCTCAGGCACTCAACACATGTTCCTCCTTTCTGCATGTTCTACTCCTTGACATGGAGTCTGTCATGATCTGGCCTGTGTATTATTTTACTTCTGAAAAACAACAGGGGAATATCAGCTGCTTACACACATCTAAACTTTCAGTTGCCTTCTTGGAAAAAGTTGTGGATGTTAAGTTACTGCTGGGACAGGATCATACTGTCCCTGGCAATTCTGTAAATATTCAAAAAGTGCAGAGGAATGGGAGTTTGTCATCCCACATGTTTCAAAAGTAAACCATCTCTGTCCTACCACAATATTCATCCTGCAGCGTGAATCCAGAAGTGCAGGCTGGCTGAGGAGAAGATGCAGATAATGTGAGATTTGGAAAAGCAGGCTGCTTTCATATTCAGAAATGGTAGGGGCAATCTCTATATGGCCATTTCTATATTACTGAATTGAACTTTTCAAGGGACTATTACAAACCCACAGACTTTTCTGCTGTGAAATCTTTACAATGGTTCCTGGCAAGGATTTGGTCCTTGTGACCTAACTTTTCTCACTGCAGTTCCCAGATATGGGTTGGAGTTTAGCACAGGCCTGGGACCGTTCCTGGTGGGCAGTGTGGAGGTAGCTGCTCTCTTTTGAGGATAAAAGAGAGTAACCATGTTTACAAAGGTAATTTTATTCAGTTGGCTTCAGTGCCAGAGAATGGTACCATGCGAGTTCACTCTAACAGTGTAGGCATGAGTTTGGCGTGTTGTCTTTTTTGGAGAATCTTTATTTAAAAATATCACTAAAAGAATGTTTGAAGATTCAAATATAATTTCCATCTTTTTCCTCCACTCCCTCAAGCATGTTCCAAAGTCAAATTTTTACCTAAAACTCTAGAGGACATCTGGTGTCTTACAATAAATATTTATTTGCAGTAATGATAGTAAAACAAGAATAGGGAAAAAACCCAACAATATGATGCCAGCAACATTTATGCTATTATTTTAAAGTGTTCTAGTTTTGTTACTGTCCATCTTTATCCCTTTTCCTCCACAATAAATTATCTTTATAGTTTTTTTGTAGCTGACTCCCTGCCTTTTTACCTATTTGCACCAGGTCCTAATAATTGTATTATTATACATAAATAAAATTAAACAGTGATGGGGCTAGCATGGTGTCACTGAAAATTAAGTCCATTTTATAATATTTCCTGTGAATAGATGTTGAACCTACTCAGAAGTTAGCAATAATTACTCTGCATACATGTCTTGACATTACTGATTTTTAGATTTGTGTACAAATAGGAAGACAAAGCTCTTGGCCCAGCAGTACTGAAAGAAACTATCAGTGTCTAAGGCTTTTTACAGGAGCCATTCCTGTCACACAGGCCAAAGCTTGTCTTACTTTGAACAGCAAAACATGAGAATTCTTCACTTTATCCACCATGACCAGTTAACCTTTATATTCACATTCAGTGTATTCAATAATTCTTTTCATTTCAAATAGTACAAGCACGTGGCTATTTGTTCTGTTATTGGCTGAAAAGTACACAATTTTTAAGCAGAACTGATAGTATTAGATTTCAGTTCAAAAGTACTGTCAATTCTTAATACTGTATTTTTTTAGCCAATAGACTACAGGTAAGAAAGAGTGAAGAATTATTGAATTCAGAGATTATGAGCTACTTTTTCAAAAAGTCTTCTAAAAACCTGTCACTTTTATTACATCTCTATATAGCCTTAGTGACTGGACAGCATGGCTTTGGAAACCAGATAATTATTTTTGGCGATGTTCTTGTAAACTGGATTTGCTTTGTTGGCTGTTCAGCCTAACTCTGGTCTTGTCCTGCTATTCATTGATTGGAATGAGAAATTATTTTATCAGATTTCCATATATGCTTATAGACCTGAATCTGATAGACTTTCTCACCTTGCAATTTTTTATCTCCTTTGGTGTCAAACTGGTATTTATAGTGTTCTAATACTTGGGAAAATAGTATCTTCTCTATTCATGCAATTATTTGTCCTCCATCGTGGCTCTTCTTCTTTTGCATGGTTCAGAATCGTTTGTGATTTCCAGCCCCCTAGGTGGGCAGCAATGGTTGCACTGGTATGCATTCGGGCAGGCTTTGAGAAGAGTCACTGAGCTGCTGAGTGCGATGGCTTTCCAAGAGCTGCTTCTTGCAGAACAGTCAGGACGCTGCACAAGAGTCTAAACCTTTCCCTCTCTGAGGTACTGGTTATTATTCTTCAAGTTGCAAAAGACAGAAAAATGACATCAACTTAAATTTTACTTTAGGGTTCCTCAATCCCAAACCAATACAAATACCATACAAACAGGTAAAATATAAAATGTCAGTTATGACAAGTAGTGATCGCAACAGGCCACAATGATACGGGTGTGTATGTGAACAAACTCCATTCTGAGCTATCCTGGAACCAAGAAGAAAAAAAAAACCCACAAAACCAAAAACAAACAGAAAAACTATTGCTGTTGATAGACATGGATAGTTAGAGGCTTAGTTAAAACCTCGTAATTAAGAAAGGATCATGAGCAGGAATAGGATCTGAAAGACAGTGAAGGCTTGCTTATTACCTTTCAATATAGAAATATACACCAACTGAGAGGGCAACAATGATGACTGGGGGATTGGAGCACCTCCCTTATGAGGAAAGGCTGAGAGAGCTGGGACTCTTTAGCCTGGAGAAGAGAAGGCTGAGGGGAGCCCTTATTCTTGCTTCTAAGTATCTAAAGGGTGGGTTGAAGGAGGGTGGAGCCAGACTCTTTTCAGTGGTTCCCAGTGACAGGACGAGGGGCAAGGGGCACAAGTTGGAACATAGGAAGTTCCATTCAAACATAAGGAAAAACTTCTTTATGGTGAGGGGGCCAGGGAGGTTGTGGAGTCCCCTTCTCTGGAGATTTTCAAGACCTCCCTGGATGCAGTCCTGAGTAATGTGCTCTGGGCATTCCTGCATCAGCAGGGGAGTTGGACTAGGTGATCTCTCGGGTTCCCTTCCAACTCTAAAAATTCCGTGATTCCGTGATAGGGTCTCCGTTTTCTGTGGTATTTACACATCCAGAAGGAGCCATCATACTCAGAAGCGCAGCAATAAAATACAGCTCTATCACAGTGAATGAGGATTGTGTTCTCTTATTTTCATTTTTAGTTTTGGTTTNTTTGGGGTTTTTTTCTTTTTTTTTTTGTTTTGGTTTTTTTTTTTTTTTTTTTTTTTTTTTTTTTTTTTTTAGTAGGGAATAAATGTATTTGTTTAATATTGTACTGATTATCTTGAGGTGGGGGGAGCAGAAAATCAGGAAACAAAACACAAGGAAAAATGAAGGAATAGTTCTTTATTCACTGTAGGAAGCTGTAAACAAGCGAATGCTCTTAACAAGTGCTCTTACTGGGCTGAAAAAGTTTAGCCACCCCATGGCTTGCCCCAAAGGACAAAGGAATTACTCCCCATTACTCTGGGGAGAAAGACCTTGACAGCTGACAACAGAAAAACACAGAGGGAGAAAGAAAAACCACATAGTTTCTGTCTCTTCCATCTCTTAACTCAATGATGCATGCACCTGAGAATAATGCCTGCACTTTAATTTTTTTCTTTAATGTTTTGCATGAAATGGAAATATAAGCCATTTTTGCTTTGTTCTGTCATGCTCTGCTGTATCCTTGTTTGTAAATACTAAATCCTAGTAGGGCTCTTGATTTTCATGCAGGTTTTTCTTTTGAAGAGGAGAGTATCCTCCCCTTTTTAGTCATGCTAACTAGCAATTTGACCATGTGGCCCCAAAGAGGGAAAATTATGCTTACAGATGTAAACTGCAAGATATCCTGCTATCCTGCTATAATTGATGTGTGACCCTATGAACTATCAATCCAAGAATGACAAGACTTAGAGGTAGCAAAAGGTATCCCCAGATGGGTGCCTGTGAGAGGTTTACCCATAACTGTAAGATTTTCACCTTCAGTTTGTGTCTTGGAGTCCTTCTGATGGGCTGAGTTTCAGCGAATGCAGCTGTGTGGTTCACAGCTTGGCTTAGCTCAGCTGCAAAGTGTTTTATCGTAGTGATGCAAGGAAATCTCATTTTTCTAGAGCTGAATGTACTATGCAGTTATCCCTGGCTTACCTGGCTTGAGAAGTAAAGGATATTAATGGTAGGTCTGAAAGCACTGTTCAAAATCAAAGAGGAATTGTGAGCCGGATCCCAGTTTGAATTCCGAAAAGACAGTGAATTGCTACCCTCCTCCACCCTCCCTGCAGTTTTCATGCATTTATTTTTGGGGGCTTCTTTATCATATAGGTAATATGGTCAGATTTAAAAAAATTAATTGATGAAAAAATTAAAAACTTTTTTTTTTTTTTCTGGCTAATAAAAAGACAGAATGTATGAAGTAGTGGCCTTTGCGGTGAAGGGACAGAATATCAGAAAACCTGGATATTCTATCAGTACTACAGACAGTGGCATTACTTTCTTAATTGGATAAATTTGAATAAATTTATATTAATATCTAATTAGGGATTAATATGACTGGTCTCTAGCATATGTTTATGAGTCACATTTAAATGCTTACAATGACTAAAGAAAGACAGTAGCTAAGGGACGGTCATGTTTTGCAAGAGCACTTCTTCCTGGGCTACAAATCTTAATCATTATTTCTATTGCTATCCTTTTTGGATTTACTGGTTCTGCTTCTGTATTATTAAAGTAAAAGTTGACAGCTGCTAGGTGAACCCCTCAATCACCAAAGTTCGTAGATCAGAAAAGAAATCTTGTGGAAATTCTGGTTCTTAAGTGGAAGCTGTGACAGTTACTGTCAATGAATATATAATAAAAATGGGAATTAATAAGGTCAGATGCTATTAAATGCTGTAAAAGCAGGCAGCACCAATATAATTATGAAATGATATATGTGATTTCAGTGGATTTGCCAACTCCAGCTGCAGTGTTTCTGCTCAATTTGCCTGCAGTGTTGGCTCAATTTCTAAAGCTCTTTGAGTGGAGAGACAGAAACCAGTTTTTACCTTATCTTTAAAATAGAAAGCCTTGGGTAACGTGCATTTTAGACTCCTGGAAAAGTTTACCCATATATTTTTCATTAATATCTTCAGAATCATTCTCAGTGGGCTAGATTTTGAAATTCGAGCTTTACTTTTCAGTCAAGGCAGTTGCACAAACAATGTGGTGAAGAGTTCAGTTTCCAGTTTGCAGCCCAAATTGTACGCATAGGTAAAGTATCCTCAAATATCCCTTTCCTGGAAGAAAAAAAAAACAGTAAAATAACCATGGAATTAGGAACTGTCTGTAGATGGCTGTTTCTTTCCAACATTTAGCATTTTGATATCTTATTTAAAATGAGGATAATTCCACCCAAGATATACAAAAAGTTCTTTAGTAGGAACGTAGCAATTTGTTATGTTTTTGGTATTCAGTGCAATGGCAAGAAAGTAAGTATCAGGATGTGCTCTATTACCAGTGTAGAACAATAGGGCTCAGAAACTCTCTGGGGCACAGACAGAGCCCAGTTGTACAAGCTTAATATCTAGAACTTAATCTCTTTGCATCAATTAATAAAATGGATCCTGGCTGACTTTTGTGTCATTCACCTCACTTGGTGCTCAAGGAAGACATGTAAAAGCCATTTGGAATATAAATTTTTAAAAATAATGATAGCGATCAAGGACCCATCTAGAGTAATGAGGTAAGCTTATATTTCTTGCTTAGTGAAGTACAAGAATACAGCTGTTCAGGCATGTTCAGGTAAAAATGAGGCAGTAAGATGCTCTGTTTCACTCATTCTGAACAATATTATTTTGGTACCATCCTCCTCTACAAACACTCCTACCATTAGTGTTTTGTAAATTGGATTAGAAATTAAAATAAATTTTTCCTCTCTTTCTTCTTTGATGTGGTTCACCAAGTTGCTGAACAGTATCCAGTGCTTTGCTCTGCCTGCGTTTTAGTTTCCTTGGTCAAGGAATAATTTATGAACTACTACCTTAAAGATGGAGGTTCACGTGTTACACATATTTCTTGTGTTTGGGACATTTCTTAGCAATGGAGACTGCAAGGTCCAGTTGTGCAGATCCTGAGACAAGACATCTGTGTTAGCCGTCTCCACCATTTGTGGCAAACCTTCAGGGCTGTTGAACCTCAGTATAACCTCTGTGGATCATGTGAACTCTAAGGAAATTGAGCCTTTCACTAAGCTGATGCTAAGTTCAGGATTTCTATGAGAAAAAACATGTTGTTCAGAAAGCCCAAATAATTGTCTAATAGCACGCTATTCCTTGTGTTCTGCACTTTTTAAGTGTTTCTTGGAGTTTCATTACTGTCTCTCAGGTTTCTAGGCTATCTTTTCTGGATTTAACTCCTTCAACTCAGTCTTATGTTTTCCATCATTGAGCTCCCGTCCTGGCTTCCGTTGCTGCTCAAGGAACAGCAGAGAAAATTTCATACTGTGAAGGAGAACACGAAGGCTGTCTGTAGAAACATCTCTTACAGTGTTGTTGCAAGAAGATTTGTCAGTAGATTGTTATGATTCACCATTTCCAATTCTCTTTAAAAATGGCTTCAATTGTATCAATCTAGTCTTTAGGTTTACCTATGCATATGCAGACATGCAGGTTTGATTATAAGCAGTTGTTTGTGCTAACTGGTAGGGACAGTATCATGTGCAGGTTTGGAGGTACAGTATTAGGCCACGTTCTTTTTCTTCTTCTTCTTCCTCTTCTTTTTCCCCTTCTTCCCCTCTTCTCCTTCCTCTCCCTCCTTCTTTTCGTTGGCTAACTTTATTCTCTTCTGTGGACACAATATGTTAAAATATCTAAATTATAACATGTAAGCTGTATGGAGTCAATTAAACATAAAGAATCTCTAAGATTTTAAGGTATTGAAAATAGAATGTTAAAAAGAGTTAACATTCTGCTTCTTTTTTGGTTTTAAAGTAACTTAAAAAGATGGCAAAACATCCATTTTAATAGGAAATATTAGGAAGGAAGATATGAAACACAATGGTAATGGATTCTTATGATAATCATAGCAGTGAGGGTGAAAAAAGTATGTTTGAAGCCTATTTTAATTACAGGTTTTCCTCTGATTTCAGTATGAAGTTATTCTTAGATGAAATTCTTCTTAGAAGTTACCTGTAACTGCAGTTCCTGAAAACTGCAGTTTTACTCAGGGCAGCGTTCATTGATACTGAAATGCTCTTAATTGTGGATTTCAGGTCAAAAATAGCTTCAGAGCACTTAATTGTTACTAACTCTTCCAGACAATTGGCTTTGCTTGGAGGTCATTCTGAAGAGAGACATTTTTTCCCAGGCAGGAAAGTTTACGTTCATGCTAATGTCATTGCTTTGTCAAATAATGTCTGTCCTTCTGCCACTGGCATAAAGCCATTGTTAATAACTATCGTAAGCTTTGGATCAAATATGACTATTAGCTGATACTGCATTGCACAGATGTGTTGTTTATGTTTGCGGATCTTGCGTGGCACTCATCATTCCATATCTGAACTCCCTTTGTCCAGAAGCTTTTTGGTGTTCTTTTTTTTTTTTTCTCTCTCTGTCTTTCCTCTCTCTTTTCAACCTCTTGAAAGCAAGGGAAGTTATAATATTTGTAGTATATCATTTGTGAATTAAAAAAGTGCATCAAAACATTTCAGAGTCTCATGAGCAAGTTAGGCAGGACATTAGGGAGAATGATGTACTGAGTAGATTGCAAAGTGATAGGTCATCACACTGGCCCTTTTAGCTTTATTGTCTGCTATACAATAATATCAGTCTTCTCATAGAGCAGCGCATTGGTATGTGCCATGATACCTTAAATCGTTGCAAGGAGAACAAGACGTAATCTTACTGGTGTTAAAAAGCAATATCCCATTAAAGTAGATGTAATGATATCAATTTATACCAAATGGCAACCTCACCATTGTGTAGTTTGTTGCTTCAGACCTAGAGCTGGAAGTGATATTTCTGATTGAGGGTAATAACTTTTGTTTGTCTTTCTTGTAGATTGCAAGAAAAGGTGAGTAAATGAAGTATTTTGAAGCCATCACTTTTGAAGGCACCTTAAACCCAAATTCATAAACATGGTAATGACTAATTTCCTGTGACGAATGAAGGTCATCCACCTGAAGTTATTGTGGGTTAACCCCACCTGAAGTGTTGTGGGCAGTGAGCAGCTCAGTCACACACAACCACTCGCTCACTCCTCCCCAGCAGGGTGTGGGAGAGAATCACATGGGCAAAAAACTCATGGATTGAGATAAAGACAGTCTAATAGGGAAGACAAAAACTGCACACGCAAGCAAAGAGAGATAAGGGATTCATTCTCTACTTCCCATCATCAGGCAGGTGTTTAGCCATTTCCAGGAAAGCAGGGCTCCATCATGTGTAATGGTTACTTGGGAAGAAAAATGCCATCACTCCAAACTTCCCCTCCTCCCTCTTCTTCCCCCAACATTTTTTTTTTTTTTCCTTTGCCAACATTTCTGATAGTACGGCTCAGTTTGGAATAATTTACAGCAGTCTCAGAATTATTCTAAATTGCTAATCCTTTGTGAAAACTTGCTGATGTAGAAGACTATTATGCTTTAAGGGATGACCAGAACCCAGAGTGCACTGACATTCTCCCTGACAAGCCACATTTATTAGAATTGGTGTACATCACCTGGGGAGTTGCATAGATGTAAGCAGGTATTTGGGGCTGACTTAGAGGCTATAGGCCATTTGACATGTATTTGTACAATGTGATAGTATAGTAATAGTATCTGGCCTATTCATATTATGAAGAAACGAAATAGCTCTATATGTTACAAATAGACTAAATGTAGATAGAGTATTCTGGTTTACCCCCATTACGTGTTTCTTTGTAGCTGTTTGGCTTATTTTCTCCATTTCCCCCCTTATATCCTCTTCAATACTCAAATGACAAGAAATATAGTAGATAACTTTAGATGCCTGTGGTGGCTCAACTAATGAGCCTGGACTTAATTTATAGTGTCTAGAGAAAAATTATCATTTTTAGGATATGATTCAACTGACTTATTTTACATTTATCCATTTTTGTGAGTATTTCACAGTCTCAGCCTAGCTCCCATCTATGGCAAGGAACAGAATTAATGGTTTGTTACAGGCTCCAACAAAAACCAGAGAACAACATTTTAAACTTGAAACAGAAGCAGCTTTTGAAGTTATACTATGGTATCATCAGTCCTCAAGCCCACAGAATAAGTAGTATTGTACATGCAAAATATCAGTCCTTATGTTATAAGTCACAGAGTTGGACTGTGAGAATGATAAAGCTGCTAGTGTTTTGGGGGCATACTGACCACGCACAAATGAGTATAAGAGAAAATAAAGTTTCTTTTTTGACTGGAGTTTTCAGTGGTAGATCAGACATCTAGCTTTATTCTATATTTAGACATTCTATTTTTAGAAGGCAAAAATAAAAATCAGTGTTGTTTGCTGGGCATCTTCTGAGTTTTATAATGCAACCCTCATTTGCTAAAGCAAATGGGTGTAAACTCTGGTGCCATTCCACTGAAGTCAGTTGAATTATTCATGTCTGTCACGTACTTAGAGTTCTGCAGTATCGACATGAAAAGGGGTCCCTTGAGCAGGGGGGTTGTAATTAGGTCATAAAATAGACAGATACAAGGAAATAAAGCTGGCATGGTCAGTTTTAAGTTTGGCAGTTCTTAACTTCAAATGTTTGGTGTGCAATCTGAATAGTGTTCCAGCGTTACTTATATTACATTTAGTATGGAATGTATAAAACTCAGTTAGTGTAGCTTCTTATAGGGGGTTTATTGCTTTGTGCAATAGAGAATGTCCTGGCTTTTAGGCAGTTTCAAAGAGAATCTCAAGGGGTTGTTCTCCTTCCACTACTATGGGTATGTGAGGTATTTTTCTGCCCTTTTTTTTTTCCTAGCTAGGTTCATTTTCTTAGGCAATAATAAATCTATTGGGCACACACAAACATAACTGTGGCTGAACTGTTTCAGCAGTTCCAGTGGTGTTCTTTGTTTTAACTAAAGGAAGGATCTGTGAAATTTTAAAATGTTTATTTTATTTCCAGAGTTAAGTGCCACCATTGGTAGCTCTGGACTGACATTCAGTTTCCACTAGCATTTTGACATTTCTTATCCCTCAGGGTTAACTAAACTTTTATTAAATCACTAAATAACCCTGTTACTCTATGATATCCTTATAATATCTATGCATATTTCATATCTTGAATTTAAAAGCTTGTGCTGTTTCTAAACACATAGAAACGTTCCCACAGAGTACTAAAATACCTACCACAGTACTGGATTCCATCTAAAAGCTTGGATTATAAAAATAGATAATATTATATTTGTGTACAAATAAGAATATTGAAAGTTCTTGACCCACATCTCACAAGCTGAGTTCTCTGTGCCTATAACAAGCAGATAATAACATTAAATGATTTCAGAACCTTGATGTTTCAACAAAAATAATTTTTGAGTACTTCATAATTTGCTGACAACACATAATGACAAAGATAATGGACATAGATTTATATATGGTAGTAAGAAGTTCAGTTAAGTGCCTGCCATAGAAACAAACCTGTTAAAGGAAAATATTATCAACCACTAATATCTTCACTAATCCTTATATATTGAAACCATTTTAAGGAAATGCCTGCTAAAATAATAGACCTTTTAAATTAATACAAACAGCCTATCTTTAAAATGAACATTTTAAAGAATTAAGTATGCAACACATTAGTTTATGCTAATGGCACTATGCAGGAATTTTGAATTATCTAATTAAGGCACAAATTGTCACATGGATAGGTTAATTTTACTGTATAGTTTTAAAATAATTCCTTTGTATTCATTGATTAATTAAGTATAACTGTGCTTTCAGTGCCTAGAAAAATATAATTAGTTGCTCTTTACTGCTTTTTTTTTTTCTGCTCATAGGACTTGTATAAATGCAGTCCAGCTGCTCCACACTCAAAAGCGACTGTGACCCTCCTGCTGTTTCTTCTTTCTGTGGTTCTGCAGCTGTTAAATTCTTTCCGCTCAACTCAGACATTCATGGCACCTTTTTTCTTCTTATCTGCATCTTGATACTCTTCACAACCATTTAATCTTCAGCAGAAGAACCTGGAACGAGACTTCCTAAAGCTAGATTTCCTAATCAGGCTGAATAATAGTAGGCAGTTAATACTGGTGACTTCTGAGACCAAACACAAAATCCTATGCAAGCATGCATGAAAAAGCCTTTTATGTATCTTAATCACTCGATCTTACTTTGCTTTTTTCCTTAGTCCAACGTGGCATTAATTTAACATCATCAGTTTTAGCAGAATTACTCCTGCTGTACTCCACAGTAAATGAGAGCAGAATCTGGTAGAGTATTGATATAGTATGCCAAGGGGACAGCCTTAGCCTATCTTGAAAAATGTTGCTTGTGTATGGTTTGTCTAACCATTCAGAGCCAAGTCTGTTACCCAGACTGATACGACTCACAGGGTTCAGAGGGCACAAGAGAAGCTCCCACAGAAGAGAGTACAGATAGACATGATCTTCCAGAGAAGCTATTTTGCCTGTATGGTTTAAGGCGGTCCTAAAAAGCAGCCTTATAATCCCAGTACACCTTGTCTGAGCTACTAGTGAGTATTGTGGGATTTTATGTATTCCCATTCCTCTTTGGCTGAGTCAAGGTTGCCCAGAAGAAAGAAAACAAAAGCAAGGAAGAAATAAAGCATCATCTAGATGCAACATCAAATTCAATCCTATTTCCCTTTAATATCAAATTTTCTATTTTACTCTGGCTTTTCTTTCTGCTTCTGCAATATTTGTCTATCTCGATATATTTCCAAATTGTCTGGGAAGAGCTTTTTTGGCAAACAACGAGCCAATGAAGTAGCAATCCCTCCAGGAGACCAAATGGGAAAGTGTATAAGCCCAGTTTGGTGTTTCAACTCAGTATCACATCACGTTTCTGAAAAGGCCTTGTGTATTTTTCAGAAAAAGTCATAAGTCACTTTGCTTTACACAGCCTCTTTGCAGTTATTTTGGGCATCTGATTCCAGGCTTCCAAACACTGGGACAAGAGCTGGGCCAAAACATGTCCTTTTCTGAATACCATTTCAAAGCCTTCTCTTAATTTCACCCCTTCTTAATATTATGCCCACCACTGCACCCGCAGATCTGTAGACCAACAGTCATGACCTTGTCCCGTGAGCCTTGAAGGATGACTTTCTATCTGGACCTATTTGAAGTCAGCCAGCAAGTTTCCTGGAGGCCAAGTGCACAATACTATGGTAATCACCAAAAAACTCTTGTCTTGTAGTGTTATTTTAAAGAAAGGGATGCATAAGAAATCTCTGAATTCCTTATAGCCTGAGTAGTGAGATGTGGCTTAGACTCATCAGGCACGTTTTTTTCTCTGTGGTAGGAAAGGGCAAAAATTTACCCATCTGTTCAGCTACCTTTTGCCTCCTACTCCCAGCCATTCCATTATCCTGGTCTCTGTTAAAAAAAGAGTACCTTTTGATTTTCAGTGATTTCAAACCTTTTAGATTTGCAGGAGAACTTTTAATTTTGACCCCCTATCTTCACATGACTACACCTGTGGGAAAGGGAAACTAGCTTCATTACACACCAATACTATATCACCTCGGTGTTATGTGGAATCAAATTACCAGGTTGATAAAGAAAGTTAAATTAGTTCTGCAGTCATATATTCTGCATACAGTGAAGCATTTTAGTGCTCTGTGTGCCTGTTTGTGGAGCGCCCAAGCATGAAGAGAAATTTAGCTGTACAGAAGGCCTATCTATCTAGAGGCGGAGTTAGAGGCAAGTGCTCATGTAATAGGGCTGCTTGGTGTTGGTTGATGAGAAGCTCAACATGAGCTGGCGATGTGCGCTTGCAGCCCAGAGAGCCAACCATATCCTGGGCTGCATCAAAAGAAGTGTGGCCAGCAGGTTGAGGGAGGTGATTCTGCCCCTCTACTCTGCTCTCACCTGGAGTAGTGTGCCCAGCTCTGGGGCCCCCAACATAAGAAGGACATGGACCTGTTGGACCAAGTCCAGAGGAGGGCCAGGAAGATGATCAGAGGGCTAGAGCACCTCTCCTATGAAGACAGGCTGAGTGAGTTGGGGTTGTTCAGCCTGGAGAAGAGAAGGCTCTGGGGAGACCTTATAGCAACCTTCCAGTGTTTAAAGGGGGGCTACAAGAAAGATGAGGAGGGACTTTTTATCAGGGAGTGTAGTGATAGGACGAGGGGTAACGGTTTTGAGCTGTAAGAGAGTATACTCAGATTAGATATTAGGAAGAAATTCTTTACTGTGAGGATGGTGGGGCACTGGAACAGGTTGCCCAGGGAAGCTGTGGAGGCCCCATCCCTGGAAGTGCTCAAGGCCAGGTTGAATGGGGCTTTGAGCAACCTGATCTAGTGGGAGGTGTCCCTGCCCATGGCAGGGGGGTTGGATCTACGTCCCTTCCAACCCAAACCATTCTATGATTCTATGATGCTAGCATATTTCTGAGTTAATGTGTAATTTTTGCCAGTTTCTTAAATAAATATATTTTTACATTGCTTTATCAAGATGGAATGGGAATGTCAGCTTTAAGTAAGATGATGCAAAAGTATTGTAATCCAAATCTTTAGCAGATGTTGTGAATTCATTTTTTTATTTGCATAGCTGAATCCACTAATCCCAAGAGCTGAACTGTAATTTATATTCTATTTATTATTCTGCTGCCACATTGTCTGAGATGAGGAAGCCCCTGCTTAATTACATGAAGTATATGAATAAATATTCTAGGATTAAGACACAAATATATTCATTATTTCTTCCCTCCAGAAACTGAAATTCAGATGCCTAGAAAAGATTTAGAGTGGCAAAACCTAATGCAAAAACATAAAATTTAGGAAAGAAAAAGAATAGATCCTTCCAATTCATATATCTATCACCCATCCCAAAGTAGTATCTTTAGCTGAGAAATTTATTTTACTTTTTATTTGATCTAAACTAAAATATGCCAAATGGCCACTTCTTGTGCAAGGCTATTCTAATCCAGTGGATTTCGTAGCCCTGATGCTGTCTCAAAAGTCTGTACTTAGCTCCACACGGGGTTAGTGGCTGACCTACATGCAAGTCACTGTAAAATGCTATTCTGGGGATTTTCTGAGTCTTTTCCACTTTTATTTCTTAGTCCTTAATGTTGCTCTTTTATCTCAGTTACATACCATATACTCTTAAGTACATTTTCCTTTTTCCATAGACATGTTAAAGCATGCGCCTCTACCTCTTTATATAGGAAGAAATGAATTTGTAATTGTTAACTAGAAAATCTGAATGTTTCATCAGCTGAAAAGTTTCTGGTTTCCAGTGGCATATATAAAAGCATTGTGGTAAAACTACGATACTTGATCAGTTTGCCGTAAAGTCACTTTTAGCCCTATTGCTTTCCAGGCTTTTTTCTGTCAGCAAATGTCTGTGTGACAGATTAACCCAGAGAGAATAAAACTGCTTGCAGTTTTTCCAAAATTACTCTAATTTTATTTTATCCCTTAATGCTTATGGTTTTGCAGATCTAGCCGTTTAGTCCTGTGTTGCTTGATATCAATGATTCTATGATATTTAAAAAACTAGCGCTAACATGGTAGGCAGGTACTCTAAAGTTCTGGTTCATTGCCATACATACTTATTCTTTGTTTCAAATCTGTCTGGCAAATTGCACTTCATGCTCACCTCTACACCAATTTGAATTATTTCTGTAATTCTGTACGAAGCTGCGTCAGTGCAAAATGTGTTTCATGTAAAGGTGAACCTTATGCCCTTCTTATACTATATTTTTGTACTTCTATAAAAGAAGCCCAAAATGCAGTCTGTTTGTCCACTGTAATCTGTTATTTATAAAGGCATCTTTTTCTTCTCCACATCCAAAGATTTATTCTCTCCAAAATTTTGAATACCTGCTTTGGTTCTTAATATTTATGCTGTATAACGGGATATTTATGTCATATATATTGTACAGAGATTGGCAGAATCAGTTTTCTTTTCTTCTCTTGGAAACTATAATAATCTATTCCCCCGTTTATAATTACCTGGAATTTCTCGTGTTCCTCATAGTTCAAAAATAATTAGGTTAGAAAAAAAGAATATAACATAGGGAAGGGGAATGACTATATATCATTTATATACACATAACTAATAAAAATTCCATTCTGTTCTTTGCTGCTGACTGCTGTTACAAGGTTTTTAATACTTGAAAATTTTCCCGACATACTTTTTTTTTTTTCCTTAAAAAAAACCCAAACGTTTCTCTCTTCAATAGATAGGTCCTCTAGAAATTTCAGCTCTCATTTGATAGATTTTTCAAATACAAACCATGCCTAAGACACTCTCCCCGTCCTCCCCAAATCCAAACAAACAAAACTAAAAATGCTGAGTTATGAGCACATAGTGACAAGTTTTGCAAACAAAGTCCATCTCTTTCACATACTTCACAGACATAATAATACATCAATCTGTTACTGGTTGTCAAAGGAAGAAAAGAGGAATTTTAGAAATGGAAAAAAAAGAAATTAGCAAGACAACACAACCTGGTTTTACTCCTTTGTGATGACAATTTGTACATTTCTTCTAACAGAAATACAGGGTACAAGTTAATTTTGATTGCCTTCTTTTATTCACTACCTTTTGAATAGATTGTACTAAATCATGCCATTTTACCTTGGCAAACAGAACACATCGTTGTAAACAAAAGAAAGAGAAAATGAAACTGCAACATAATGAATTACACTGGCAGGACTGATTACTTTTCCTTGCATAAACTGTGTTTGGGTATTTAAGGTTTAAAACTACATTACTTAGCACTCCTATAAAGCAGTTACATACCAGCCATATATGATTTTTATTTTGTAAATAACAAGACAAAGACATGGAGAGAAGAAGTTGCTTTTAGGAAAGATTTGCGTTCTGGTGTTAGAAGCTGTCCCCTTACTGAGGATGTTGGATTGCAGTCAGTAGCTACCTCTGACTTTGTCATTTTTCATCTTTCTTTCTCAGCTAGGCAAGAGAGAGATGAAAAAGAGTAGCAACAAATAAAGAAAGTAGTTCTGAGGCTTCGGTTCAAAGACATCTATGTGGTTTGTTTAAGCTGTTGATTTGGAGCTGCTTGTTTTTGTGCCCTTTGTACTTGCCGTGTTCTTTCCATTAGTATCTTCTATCATGTTGATGTGCTATTGAAATTGAGTGCGTGGTGTTTATTCCAATGCTTAAAGATTTACTCTGTGTACAGAACTGGCAGTACAGCCCTACAGCCTATTTGTGCACACTCTGTGTAAATCAAATAGCGTGCTGAGCCTGAGAATATTACTGTGGGTTACTGTGCCATAACCTGAACTGCAGAATATTCTGTCTCAGGGAAAAACAGCCTGCTGGATCTTGTCAGCTGTGCACTTAGGGAAGCGAGGGAGAAAATGATCAGATAACATCCTTATCTGTGAAGGCCCAAGAGAACTGCATTCTCCATATTCACAAGCTACCTGAAGGTATTGGCAGCAGTATCTAGTCCAAACAACCACAAAATCTCCCTGATGAAGAGCATCATTCAGAAGCAAAGGAAGAGAGGTCAGAGCACAGCTTCTGCAACACCAGAGGATCCTGGCCAGTCTGTACATGCTCACAGTGCTAACCTGTCTAGCCAAAAGTCTTTCTTCTGTTTAGGTGTGCAAAAATGACAAGTTAGGACAAGGAGAGTGCTAAGGACAAAGCTGGGGGAAATAGAGCTTCTCTCACACTCATTTCCTGTGGACAGGAGTTGGGGAGAGCCCTCCCAATGGTAGTGTTCCCTGTCTCAACTTGTAACTGGAAGAGGTCTTGCATTTATTTCCTAATCAACACTACACTAGTCTTGACATGGTGGTGGAGGGGTGTTGATTCAATTTAATCCTTTAAATTGTTTTGGATCCCTTAGTGAATGAGTTGTTCTGGCTAGGTCATGAAACGTTTTTTATCAGCTTCTTGACTTGGCTGGGAGAAAGGTTTACTTTGTCTAATATTAGATGTCTGTGCTGGAGTCAAGAGCATAGACGATCTTTGTACTCAATGGAAAGAAATGAGGGTCTTACAGTGCACAATTAATCTGACCTGTTTCAAGCATCGGTATTACAGTAGGGTATATGACACCTGAATAGTGTCTTCTACTGACTCTTAAGAAAGTCTAGACAACTAACTCATCAAGTTCTGACTCTTAAGAAAGTCTAGACAACTAACTCATCAATCCAAGTTTAGCTGAAGTGTATTTCACCTGATTAAAGGCTTCTTTTAGCCAGGTAGCACTGAGTATGCTGGCTGGATTCCTCAGGATCCTCTCTAAAGCCTTACAAATACACTCTGCATTACTTCCTTGGGTCAAAATATATGACCTGTCAGTGAGAAGAAGCCTGGTATTTAATTGGGTTTGTTCATTCACTTCATAGTGAACTAAGGCTGCAGTGGTAGGGGAAGAATTTTCTGGTAAGGGAAAGTTTCAAAGACTCTTCAGATTACATTTCTGCAGAAGCAAGCCCTGTTGTTTGCAAGTAACTCGAGTTTGTCTATACAAGCCTGCACCATAAATTCAGTATTTTTTATTACTATTTTCTGGGATACAGTAACTTTGAAAAATAGTAAGTTCTTTTGCTATTCTTGAGATCATGAAAGGGTTAGATTTGAGAGGACATTAAATTATTGTATCTACGTGGTAATACAAGCTCAGTTCACGATAGAAAGTATCTGATACACTAAAGACGTAATTTTGCATTTTGATAATAATGTCTTAATTAAAAGTTTTTATTTCTTTCTTTGTATCTTAGTTTATTGTCAATTTTGTTTTGCTTTCTTTTCAGCATAATTTTTTACTGAGGATAATAGCAAGTTTAAAATACAAAAAAATCCCTAAGTAAAAGCTATAGTGTTTGGTTATCTCCCCAAAAGGAAAAAAAAGAATGCAGTTTAAATATTTTAACTCATTTAAAATCAAGTATAAAAAAATTAAATAAGATTATGATTAGAACACCAGTTTTATCCAGGACAAATGTGGGCTGCCACCAACAGATGTTGTCTGCTCATTCCCACTTACCATTCCCATTACTTCCCTGGTGTTAACACTGGTATTTGCACAACTGGGCTGAGAATCAAATCAGGGAACCATTCTGGCTGAAAAATAGCTACAAATTTTGTGTTGTTTTTGTTTGAGCAGCCTTATGCAAGATAAAAGTGATTGATCTGAGGTAGCAGATGATGACACCAGGTTTAAAGGTGCTTTTTCGTCCTAGGTGCTTAGGTAGCCAGTGTATTTGAACAAGATAGAAGAAATAAGGAAGTTCTGCTAGTCCCTCTGTTAGTTACTCTGCAGATGGGTAAGTCAGTCAGACAAGTAGACCTAAGGGTGAGTTTCCTCCCAGCCACTCAGAATGCAAGCATCCAGCCTGGACTTCTCTTCCGAGTCCAGCTATGGTCCGTAGAGAAAGGCACCTCCAGAGGGCAATCTCTTCTCATGTTAACAAAAATATCTAGGATGCATAGAACAAGTCACCGCATGGAAATACCTATCTTCACAGACTGTCTTGAAAACACGATGACTAACTCAGGCTAGTAGTGTAGCTTTTCAGCATCTAACATGGGTAAAGGTAGATCATCTTCCACGCGGCTTGCTGTGTTCACAGAGGAAGTTTGTGGCAGAATTAAATTTCCAGTGAGCTCTTTCTCTGCTACCACAACCATTAGCCCACCCTCTTTTTTCTAAGGTAGAGCTTGCTTTACTGGATAGAAGGGAATTGTGAACTCTGATTAGACTTCCAGGATAACGTGGTGGAATTTCAGAGACTTTTAAAGCTGGGGGAAAGCAGTGGATCATTTTTGTCTGGCCTCCTGTATAATACAGATTGTAAAGAGTGTTTGGTTATCATTGTGTTGAGTCCTGTGATTTGCATGGTTCTAAAGTAAACCTGTTCCAAACTTAGATTTTCAACCTTTTAAATTTTAATTTGGCTCTGTTTCAGGAATGAAATATATTTCTTTGGGTTTCTGCTGTGAGTGAGTTTCAGGCTCACAGCTTTCACAGTTACTTCTTCATGCATTGTTAAGTCAATGCTGAATCATCTTTGTTTCAGTCAGCAGTTGCTAAGCTTTCCAGCAGTTGTCTCTGTAACACTTCTGATTCTCTATGATTTCTAAGAAAATCCAGTTGATACAAGTGTGGAAATGAGGTGGCCCCAGCTTTAATAATAGTCCATAAAACAAATGTCTTCATCACCATACAACTGGTTGAGCTATTGGGAAAGTAGGATCCACAGTTTTCTACTGCTAATCTGGAGTGTTAGACTAACTAAAAGAATCCCTGGTGAAGTTTTGGCCCCTTCCCATCAACATTTCTCCAAACAATTCCTGGGCACAATTTAGGAATTGAGACAGACTAGTGACTAATCCCAGACGGCAGCTTAGATGTGGTTACACTCTGTTGGAAGGTAACAGAATTTAATAGAACATAGCGGAATAGTTAATAAATAGATAGGCTGGTTTTTTGCCAGATGGTTTATATGCCAGAAAAAGAACCCCTCTCACATTTCATTTACTAGTATAGACTCAGCCATGGTGAGCCCAGCAGGACTGCTACCAGACCAGAGAACATTTCCAGACTGCAGGAGCTGAGATAGCTCTATCTGAAATTTGGCCTTAGAGCAGTTTGTCTGCAGATGTTGCTCCAGAGTTGCTACAGCTCCTGGGACCATTGATTTCCCTAAAGTCGTTCCAGCCCTGCAGCTTTGCCTGCCATGGTCTGTGTGAGTGGTTCCAGGACAGCACAATTTTGTGTTGCACCAGAGCTGTAGGTGAATTCAGCTGTTAAGGAACCAAATAAATAAAATGTCAGGAAATGTAGTTAGTCTGCAAACTTCAAACCTTACCCCTGTTTCATTGAGAATTTAATCAAAAATGACACTTTTGCAAAATCTTTCCTTTTCAAAACCTGGCTTTTTATAATGAAAAAGCATTCCAGCTCATTACATCCAGCCAGATCTAGACTGAGGAATACCTTCAAAAAAGTATAGTAATGATATGAAGCATCAAGATGTATAAAATTCATCCGTTTCTTTGGTAATATGTTGTAATTAGTCCACAGTTAAAATTTGGATTTTTTACTTTATTTGACCTTGTATGACTTAAGTTTCCTATATTAGTTCTTTTATCTGGTATATCAAAGAGTCCTTTAATATCTAGCTTTTTCTGTCTTTGAAGGTACTTGAAGGTACTTGATGCTGTAATCAAGTCTCCTCTTGATCTTCTTTCCAATAATGTAAACCGATCAAGTTCCTTAAAGTCTCTTTGCTATAAGACTTTTTGTTCAAAATGAAGAAAAAATTATTTCAGATTGATATAAAACATTTTTATTGATGGCACTTTCTTATGAATTACTCCTTAATAGGCATATGTCATATGATACATAGTGAAGAAATATTTTCCTCCTTTCAGTGACCCAATTCAGTACCAATGCATTCTTTCTGCACTGGTTTTCAGTGAGGCATCTAAAGAACTGATAGAAAGCAAATCTGGGTTTTAAGCATCACTTGCCTTACACTGTTATTAACTAAGGTCATGTCTAATAATGTAAAGATATAAAAGTGATTGGCTGTTTTGTTTTCTTCACCCTTAGCAGAATCCTAAGCTTCCAGTTCGGATATCAAAGATTTGAGAGTCAAAGGAAAACTAAGAATGTCTGCAAAGACATCAACCAGGCCAACATTAGAGTAACTCTACTTCTGCTGATCTTTCTAGGTATAAAGATTTGGCTGACACAGCTGCAGGGGAGAAGAAGAAATTATCTGCCAAGGAGAGATGTTGTCTTGTTCTTCAGCAGTGTAAATTACAAGGCTGGCAGGTTTGTGATCTACAAAGCAATTAAAACATCATTCTTTAAACAAGCTAGCTGAGTCATTTCCATTGTGGCAAGCCACCAGATCCTTTGCAGCAAGTATTCTTTTGACATTTAATATATGCTTTGGGATAGAATCAAACTGATTTTCTGAGTTTTCTAGCATATGAGTAGCTGTGATCATTGTGTCAAAAAATCAGTGTGTTCTTGTGGGAAGGAAAAGATTTCAATTAAGCATGTACACTGTGTAAATTTACATGCAGGTTTTTAAAGATATCTGATGTACACATTTTACTTGTTGAATGGTTTCTGAATTACAAAAAAAAACCCTGCACATTTTCTTTATGTAAAATCCTATACTAAATGCTATACTGTCACGATACGGGAGACCCAAACCAACTACTTAGAATTTCCTGTTTGGTCAATGCCTTTGTAGGCACTAGAATGCTGATTCAGAGATAGACCAAAATACCTAGGTTTACTGTACATCAAGTAAAGCAACAAAAAAATAGAGCCAAACTGAACAGGAAGCTCTCAACTTCCTATAGCATCTCCTTACCATATTTATATCCTAGTTAATCCCCACCAACGTGAGGATTGCAAGGTGGATGTCTCTATTTGTCCAGAGTACTCAGTTATCTCCTTTGGGTAGCTTTGTAATTGAACAGGACTGGTTTCTCTGACATATGCAATTTCTAAAGAAAATGGTGTTTCCTTGCACACTATGTAAGCTGTTGTACAGAAAGGAAGCCTTCTGTGACTTAATGCATAGAGCATTTTCCCAGGCAGTGTGAGCTTCAGGTTCAGGTCTTTTCCCAGCCTAGGATGACTGAAGTTTGTTCCACAAGAGAGCATCCAGACCAGTTTCAGGGACAAGTATGAAGTTTAGGGATTGGACGGTGGTTAGGGCACTCCTATAGTCTTCAGGAATATTAGTTTAAAGGAAGGGATTAACATAGGTCTTCTAATTCATGCATGACCTCTAAGCATTAAGATGCCCAGAAAAAGTTTCTGCAACTGTTTATGAAGAGCAAGGACTATGTTGGACTTTCTGCTATGGGTATTTCTTAGTGGCCCAGATTTGTTAGTTATAACAGAAAAAAAGGTAGGCCTGCCACTAGGTTGGGAACACACTTGCATGATCACCTGCACTTGGACACAAAAAAAGATTTTTCTTTGGTCAAAATACTCTTCAAGTCTCTTTTTAGTCACTAGAGTAAGCAGTGGGCGTATACAGTCCTACTCCCTCAACAGCAAAGAGCAAAAGGATGGTCCCTGAAAAAGGTAACAACATGAAAATAGAGTTGCTTTCCTTAGTCAGGTTTCTTAAGTCAGCTCTGGGGTATGTTCTGCATCCTTGCCACAAGGTTCCTTATAAAAAACAGTCATTAATATCTAGAAGCTGTACCTTCATTTACAAGTACCTGGAGCTGACAGTACCACTAACCTTCAGAACTTGTGTGGGGCTACAGGCTTGACATTGGGCAAAAGCTGTGTAACAGTAATTGCATATTGTGCTCCAGTCACAAAACACAGAGCAGGATGCCTGTGGAGTCTATTTCCCCAGGAGCCAGTGACAGCATTACAGCCTGAAAAAAAGCAATTGGCTATCACTGAAAGCCTACAGCTCAAACCTAGTGATTCTGTAGTGATTGGCATTTGAAAACAAGCCTGAAACCTTGAAAGACAAAAATGTAAAAAGGAAATTGCCGAACAGAATCCTTCCATCATGCAGGGGACTGAAGCTTGTGATCACAAACAGATTTTAGAGGTTTTGACTCCAGAATCTCATTAACACCAGGAGAAGTCAGGTGTGCAAAACTACAGCAGTGCATGACGCGTTGTCCTTCAAACCAGAAAGGAACAAAACTCTTAAGAGATGCCGATAGGTTAAATGGAATAGGAGGGTGTGGGGGTGAGAGTTACACCATTGTCACTCCGTGACTAAGGAGCACATGGCGACAGACTAAGCTGAAAGGAGCAAGATCTGAAAAAAGAGTGACCTTCTCCTTACACCTTTTTCAAACCACAGAGAGCTATGACAAATAGATGGAAAGATGATAATTCTAATTTCTAGGAGAAAATTCACTCTGAGTCCAGACAATTTCTTACAGGCAAATGCACAATGAATACAAGCTTGACACCAACACATTTTGTATAGGTGATACAAAACCATATACCCAACTACCAGCAGTAGTGACTAATGTCTGTGTCACATAATCTCTCTCTCTCAATTATCTTTTTGATTCATTTGACTAATCATGAAAGTTGAACTTTAAATAACAACCTAAATGAGGAAGCTTATACAATCTGCAGTTGTCATGGGTGCCCTCCTCTATGCTTTTACAGCAGAGGACTCTGAAAAAAAGAAAAAAATATAAAAGGGAGAAGGAGGGGGAAGAAAGGGAAGGAAAAGAGGAATTAGGAACCCAGGATGATGTCAGCTAGCAAAGCCAGAGGAAAAGAGTCATCTGTAGTACATCATTAAAAATCATCCAAGAAGTAGGGGGTTGCACACATAACCAGTTTATTCAGCCACTGTTGCCAGCAGTAACTACTTCAAATGAGTCACTGCTGGAACTGAAAATCTATTTGATGCAGGGGTTCATGAATAAGTCAAAAAATGTCTTCCCCAACACTGTTACCTGCACTTCCCTGAAGAGCTGTTGCAGATTCAGGTAGATAAATTGACCTAAAAAAATAGATAGCTAAAATATCCACATCAAAGATGATGAAGTTTAGGAAAAAGCAACACACATCTGAAATCAACCTCCTGCTTATATGTCATCATCAGAGGATGAGGTTGCCAATAAACACCCTAGGAGAGGGGGAGAAAGAAAAATCTGGACTTTATAGCTGGGTGAATCTGAATGATACTTTATTTAACTTCCTTCTGGTAATGTACCACACCATCCCATTTTATGAAAGGTGATACTAACTTGGGGGAGGGGAAAGTAAATCTGTGTTCCAAAGTGACAGCTCAAAAATGAGTAAAGAAAATGGTTTCTTTGTATTTATTTCCTGCTTGACAATTTATCTTTTCTTTCTCACATAAGTTGTGTTTGGAGAGTGTTTTATTAACCAACAAAACAACAAAACCCAGAGCCTACTCACAGAACAAATTCTTTCTCCTCTTGTAAATACTGCAGTCTGTTTAAAAATGGAGGACAAGTCAAGAAGATCCAATACCAGTATCCAATTTTGGTTTATTTTCTATTGTTTAGTAGAGCATAAGAGCAAACAGTATCAGCTAGCCAACGTCTGGTGCTTGATTCAGCAGCTTCTGTGTTAGAAGAAAGTATTTATTAGGAAAGCGTTGATAGGTTTATGAGATGTTGCTGTTACTTGGGTAAGCTGAGCTGGAGATAACTAAACTAGGACAATAAAATAGCTATTTCATTGCAGCTGGCATACCATGCAGTTTCAGTCATGTACTTAGCTTAACTACTGAAATTATGAAAGTGGAGAGCTACTAATGGAAGGCAGTTTTTGCATCCTGACTCTGCACAGCCTAGATAAGGTGTTCTTTCAGCTTAAATATATACTTGATCATGACAAGCTTAGCTAGTTGCTGGGACTTTCAAACACACCCGATGTAAGACAAAATCAGATTCTAAATCAAAACAAACCATTCCTACTCCAGACAGAGTGAAAGTAATAGACTTGTTTAGCCCCTGGAGAAGTCAGTGAGAGTTTTGCTATTAGTATTAGAAAGAGCAAGATGATATATAGTAACTTTAGAGTTAAATTGAGCGGACATACTGGCTGCTCTGTGTAAACCAGAAGAATCTCCGGCCTTCCAGAACATCTGAAGGCCTTTACATTAGAAAACCCACATTTTCAGTGCTGTGTTCATTTATTGTCACACAGTCATGTATTAGCTAAGAAAAACCTACCATCCCAAAAGCATGACTAGCTTGCAAACATTATCATGCTTTGGGAGAAGTACAGGACACAAACAGTCCTTGGCTTTTTCTACTGACATAAGGGAACTTTCATTTGTTTGGATTATCATTCCTCACACTGTTAAGCTTGCAAATATAAATTCAATAAAGAAGAGTTAGCTCATAGCTTACTGAGCTTTCTCATCAAAACTTGGAGCTTTACATTCTGTTTAGCTAAGGTCAGCTAAGGTCTGCAATTAACCCTTCTCAGTTACTTCAGATGGAGCTTGCTGAAATGCAAACAACTTGTATTATACCAGAAGTAAAACAAAACATCAGTTTAATTTGCTCTTGCTATACAGTGCAGCTGTTACGTACAAGGGCTGCAAAGTCCAGATTTCACTAAAAGTGAATCCTTCAGCCTTTGCCTGATAGAAATGCTTGTCTGTTTAAAAGATAGGAATCCTTAAAAATGTCTAATAAAAGCTTTGTCTTAGCTTATCTTTCCAGCTTTTTAGCCTGCTTCTAATCTGCAATGATTCCTTCTTATCAGTAGCCTTGAATTCTGAACACAAGAGATCACTCATTTTCAAGAGTAAGACAAGCCTTAACTTTGAATGGGGTGATCCAAAGATTCATCAGGTATGAAATAAGCAGAACAGGAAAGTCAGTCAGAATGTTTTTATGAAGCTCCAAATCAGCATCAGGTAGTTGCATGAGATAGAAACTGTGTTAGTGCCAGCTCATATTTTTACAGCTACAGACGCTGTGAAAGAGTTGTTTCAGGACCCTGCAGTGTTTCTGGAGAAACCATACTTGCCAGAGTGGACCTGTATTATTAAGCTTCTTCCACTCAGAAATAATGTTAAAACAGAGAATAAGCCCTCAATAAATGGACCAGAATTCCATCTAGACTTTTCAGATTCTTCTAGCACTTCTAGAACTGCAGAAGGAAAATTAAGAGTCAGATCCACAGGTCTTACCAATCACAAAGAGAACCATATTTCATTACTGACCTACAGGTGTTTCATTTACTGGGTTTGATACAGCTGTCTAAGTATTTTTTTATTTCAATATATTATTACACAATGTTAGCATACCAGGGACCTTTTTGGGAAAATTATATCTATGATTAAACAGAAGAGTACAGAACATACGTGGCATACATATGTTAGTTGTATGCTTGGTTCAGAGAGACTTTTAAGTTATTTTTTAAACAGAACTGTTTATTTTGGCTTAAAATGAAAATGGTTATTCTGTAGTGAAATACAAATTACTTTGTACATGATATGATAAAGTACTAGAGAACTTCACAAGCAATGCAATATAAACAGGATTCTTAACTCTTTTTTTTTCTCAAGTATGCCAGTTTTTTCATTTGTCATTTAGTAATTTTAACTGTGCGGGAAGTCCATGTTCCTTTTTTGTTTGAATATCTTATTTTAAGAGTCAATTTTCTTTTAGGCAATTTTAAAACTAAGTAAATTATGAAGATCACATTTTAAAAAAAAAATCCCAGGAGGAGTTTCCAGACCAGCAGTAAATGATTAGAACACCAGTGTCTATATTTCCCTCATACTTTGAATTATGTCAGCTAAATTACATTGTCCCATTATATCTTTGTTTTACTATAACATCCCATTATATTCTTGGAAATAATTTACCAGTAGCAGAAATCACCACAGTGTGAGTTTGGACCTCACTAGTACTACCAAATGGCTGGCCTGGGCCAGCCACCACCTGCAGTCTTTCTCAGCAGCTATTTTGTGGCATACAATACAAGTCCATCCTATCCCCTTGGACAGAGAATAGGATGGATGGTTCACTTCAACCTCAGAATACTCAGAAGCTCTCAGTCTTTCAACACAGAACTCTATTTTTGGTTCCTATTTGTATCTTTTTTTCCCTCTAGAAAATATTCCTCCCTCTCTCTGTCCATCTTTCAGGGTTTACTTATGATTACTAGTCTTGCAAACTTTCTTTTCTTTCTGACATCTTTTCCATCTAGATTTCTCACATCTGGATTCCAAGTCTTCCTCTCTGTAATTCAAAGTTGACTTTCTCCATTTGTATCTCTCCACACTTTTCTCTTGCTTTCTTCGCTTTTTTTCTTTTCTAGATACTTCACTTCGTATTTGGTCCCACTGTTCATCTCTTACTTGTCTGGGTTTAGTTTTCCAGTCTTCTTTCTCTGCCATTGTTGTTCCTGTTGCCTGTTGCCTATATTTCTCAGTTCATGCAGAGAGACACTTTCATGATGTTTCTTTTGGTGATGTGTCTATTTCTAGAATTTTGAAAGACTAGAATGGTAAGTCCAGTAAGTACAGAGATCTCATGAGATAAAACTGGGGTAGGGTTTCCTCCACTGAGTATTTCTTACATGCATCTTATATTTCCTGATCACTTCTGTTGCTGTAGAGCAGTCCTTTTTGTCGCCTCACAAGTGCAAAGAGCTGTGAGGTTTGTACAGTTTTTGGAAAAGGAGCGACCATTTTTCTGCCCTTTCCCAGAGAGCTGAGTGGCAGTTTTTCTCCCTAAAGTTCAACTCCTGACAAGCGCTTACATAAATGCTTAATGTCACTTGTGTGAATACTGGACTACTCACATACTTTACATTAAGGCCATACATAAGCTATGCTAAACTGTGGGTTTATTCAGTATGTATCATGGTGCAAGGTCACTAGTTTGCCAGAGACAAAGGAAGACTCTTAAAATGTGTGAATAAAAGCTAACAAATAAAGCCGAGAGAGTAAGCCTTTAAAAATAACGTTAGAGTCCTTGTAAAAGATCAGTACCCTGTAAATGTGTTTGTCATTACAATATTTTTGCAGACATGTACACTGCAAAAAGACACATTTTACAATAATTTTAAGGCTTTTTTCTACATTTCATTAATGCACTGTGAAAATGTGTGTCATTGTGTAAAATATCATTAGATTATAGTTCTCTGTCTTTTGTAGGTAGCTATTTTGAAAGTACTGCCAGAAACACACAGCACTCCCACAAATTGCCTTTTTTAAACTAAAGAACAGCTTTACAGATTCCCTTGACACCTATTAAGTATGAGCTAATACTGCCTCCATGCCACCTACACACCATCTCAGCATCCATTCCATAGTTTTGAATGTCTGTACTTCTACATCCTACACCTTTTCGGTNAAAAAAAAAAGAAGAAGAAAGAGAGAAAGAACAGCTCCCTCCCATCCTTTCTCCTTCCTCCCAGGAAAAAAGGAGGACTGTAGCAGTAATTGAAGCTTTGGTAGTCATCAATGACAATTTTACTTAATCTTTAAAAAATGTGTCATTTTGAAAAATAACATTTAAAACCCTAATGCTTTTCTAATTAAAATAACTATGACTGTAATTCACAGATGGTTTACTTTTACAGGAGTCTGAATGACATTAAAATTTCAGACTCAGATGAGAGCACTTTGTAGTCCAGAAAGTATTGAAAAGTGAGTGCTTTAGTGGTAGAACATTTTAACCTTTTTTTCCCCTAAGCAAGCAGGAAATGTTTTGTGATTAGATAAAAGACCAGAATGAAGACAAGTGGCAGCCTTAGAAACTGTTTTGATATCTGGCATATGAAATTCCAACATTTTCCAGCATTATTACTTTCACTGAACATCAGGACTGTACAGAGTGCAGTGAGACTAGCTTGTTCTCGGTCAGCTTTATTGGCTATCAGATTTGGTTTGAAGACTGAGCAACACAGATTTCCAGCCATACTAACATAATCAAATGTGTTATAGCAGTTTCTTCTATACGTCTAGAGCTCTACTTTCAATAGAACTAGCATATGATGTAAAATCTATAAATAGCTTTTATCCGAATGTAAAAATGAATTTGTATTGTGATTTTGTGTTCCTTCATTCACTTAAAAATTGTAGCAGGCTTTTACTAATGAAGTTCTTCGCATAAGTGATGCCACAATAACTCCATTTATATTGTTCTTAGCGTGCAGGATGGGAGAAAAGAACGCTAATTCTTTGCATGTCCCCTAGCGGGCTTTGTGATTCTACAATGGCAGACACTTGTAGCTAAACTGACCATAAGTTTAAGCAGTTGTCTTGGCTGTGATTTTGTGACTACACATTGCAAAATAAATTGCAACTCAATGTTTAGTTAATTTACACATTTTAAATATAGCCTAGATGTTAATTATGAGACTAATTGAGAATGGGGTTGTTAATTTTGCCACAGGCATTGCTGGTAATCAGTGCTTTTTAAGGTTTCAAAATGTAACTTTTCATCTTTTCTACTGTCAGAATACCGTAATATCATCCTTGTGGAGAGGAATGTTTTAGAGCCTTCCAGTGAGGAAGTAAGGGGAGAAACAACCATTTTGAGGAATGGAGGGAAAGAGGCAGAAATGAGGAAAAAGTGGATGATTTGGCATAGGCCTGAGGCACAGGGAGGGAAAAAGGCTCCAATGTGATGTAGAGGCTTGGTGAAAAGGAAAAGTGAAGTATAAAGAGAAAATGTAATCAGAGTAGAAGAATATGATTTTGTTAAGTATTTCTATCCGGGCTTTGGTTGTCTGAGAGCTACTCAGATACAAATGGTAATTATAATAACTACCTGATAATTTAATTACAGTTAACAATATGAATAATAATTCAGTTATTCTTATAGAAGAATTCTGGATTTAAGGTGATGTGAGCAAGAAGATGGAGAATTTAGTATCCAAAGCTAGTAATAAGGGATGTTCAATATGTGTTTTGACAAGATGGATGGAAAAAATAGTTGTTTGATGAGCAGTTATTAAAGAATTCACAGGGTTTAGTGACAGAGTGGATGTGGTAGGAGGAGTCAAGGTGGAGTTCTGGTGTCCTGGAATAAAGTTGAAGGCACCAAAATAGAATACTTGTTGGGAAGAGAGGAGAAAATTGACATGGTTTGCTGGGAAAACATGAAAAGTTTGCTTGTTCATGATACAGGATTAGATGTCTAAAAGAGAAGCTAATTTAAACTGAAGAAGGAAGTGGTTGACCTCTTTTTCTTAGAACTTTTTGATGAAATAAGGAGGAAAAGCAATGGGGACAAAAGGAAAGATTCCTAAGGAAATTTAGGAAGCCCTGGGAAAGAAGCAGATTCCAGAAGAGATGATGGATGAAGAAGGAAGTCAGTGCTAAGACAACTGGGCAAAGAGGGAATTTCGGAAGCACAGGAAGAAATGTGAAAACTTGTTGGAAGTCACTGGACGGGAAAATGAGGATGAGATTGTCCCTAAGAGCAGAGTATGGGAGCACAAGGAGATCTAAGTGAGATTGCCTCAGATGAACATGAAGTTAAAAATTGGAAGGCGTCAGGCATGATAATCTATTAATTAAACATAAAGACAACATTCTACCAGGGTAGCTACCAGTGTAGAAACAGGATCTAGGAAAAGGTAATATTGTTCTGGAATAATGACTCCAATTTGTAAGCACAAGGATTATTCCAGAATAGATGGCCTGAACAGAGGCTAAGTTATGCTAGAATCCATAGCTGCACAGTTTTCTAAAATAGCTGTTCCAGGCATTTTCCACCATTCAAGGAAAGCCTATTTCCTATATATGAGTTTCTACAATGGCAAGACAAGTAAAGTGTGGTTTTTATCACCTTGTCTTCACACACTTTGCAATAACACAAAAGGCCTGTT
>VYXH01006193.1:675412-751247 GCA_013397275.1 Burhinus bistriatus | reverse complement strand
GGGGACATGGGAAGTGGGGGGGGGGGGGGGGGGGGGGGGGGGGAGCATTATAATTTTGCTATTTGAGGGCATCTGATTTTAACTAAAATACTAACAGTTGCACCATCGTTTTCTGTCAGCTCAAACTTCAGAATCAGAGACTTTTTAAAACATTTGGTTTAAAACAGTTTCTCTCTAGAGTAGGGCAAAGGGAAGTCGGGGGACAAAAATGTGCCCCAGTCATTTCTGAATTTTGTTAATGGAGTTCAGACATGGTATATATGTCCTGGCTTTCTGTAGTTCATCGCTACCAGTGATGTACATTTGACAATAGTGTTTGGATTAAAAACAATTAATTGAAAAGGTGTGACAATCTCCCTGCTGATATCTGTATTATACTAAAAAAACAACAGCAGAGCAGGATGGTGCAATGAGAAGAGACTGAGCTTGTGAGCTGCAAACAAATAAAACTTGGAATGAGTTTCTGCACCTTCAGCCAGACTTCTATTAATTAATCAGTATGCCTATTAGCCATGCAAAATTAATAGCTAGAGAGAAGCTATAATCTTCATGGGATAGCACAGTTCTCAGGTACTGGCCCTTTTATTTCTAAGGAGTGAAGGAAAGCTTCTTCTACAGAATTCCTGAGAAGAAAACGGTATTAAAAGGCCATTATTTATTCAAAATTTTTAGTTACTTGCTGTTTGTAGAGCAGCTTGCTTATGTGTGGTGGTTTTTTTTTTTAAAGGCTATTAGAAAGGAATGCTTTTGAAGCTTATACAGAGAATTTTTAAGGGTTGTTTCAGCATGTTCAGAAGGTATCAAAAGGAAGGCGTTTTCTTTTGGTCCAACTAGCTAAATGTTTCTGTAAGGGGGGAAGAGCGTCTAATGATTGTTATTAAGAACCTCAAGAACTAGGTGAGTTAAACCAAGCAACTGGTCAGCACCAGAATAAGCTCATACACTCAATCAATACTTAGGAGATTATTTTTCACAAATGAGTCCCTCTGACTTCTTAGGCGTGATTGTAAAAGGAGACCTGCGGAACAGCTTCAGCAGGCAAGCCTGGGAACTAGGATTCATAATTTTGCTGGACTTTAGGAATCATTCTCACTAATAGCAGTGAGTTTCTCTCATCCTCCAACTTGGGCTAAATTTGCCCTTTTGCACAGATGACAGCTATCTGTTACCATTTTCTGCTCCACATGGGTTTATGGCTTGTCACCTTTCTCCTTGCCCACATTCCCCTGTTTTATAAAAGCTAAACCTTGTTTTCTGTTATGTTGTCTAACATATTAGCAGAATTACATTCAGAATGTTTTTTTTTCCCCAACCTGTATTTAACTTGAAGATTGTAGTATTTGTTCTAGATGGTTTTGGAACTGAAGGGGGCTGTGTGTCTGACAGCTTGCTTGTCCTTTGCAAATACATCTTTTATTCAACCAAGTGATACTACCTCTCTGTACAAGTATTGGCATTGTACTTAAATTGCAGATCTCACCTCAACCCTTAGCTGGATTGTATACATACTATCATTATTTACCTGTCATTGTTTTGGCCTTTTTTGTTGATGGTGGAGGTTTCCCTGCTGTTTGTATTCTAGGTAGGAGTCCGAAAAGTGTTTCTTAAGTACTGGCAAGCTGACCATCTCAACGATTTGTGCCTTCAGCTTCAGAAGAAAATTATAACCTGCCAAAAAGGTAACAATTACAGAACAAGTATTCCTGAGCTGTCACTTTATACACTGAGCAGAATATTGCATAACAAAATTTTTTTTTCCTCTTTGAATAGTTGCTGTATTTTATATATTTCCCTACAGACATATTTCCAGCTAACTACTTATACAGACTTTTAAAGATGATATTAACATTGGTCATGCTTGTACTTTCTGTCTGTCAAACATAATTTTATGGCAAACTGTTGACTGTAATTAAAACTTAAGGATCTTGAATATTTCTTTTTTAAAGTCTGTTCAGTGATTTTTCAAGGCATTAATATCACTTTTAACTTCCTCTGCAAATCAGCATAACAATGATACAAAACAGCAATGTGTTAAAATATATCAACAGTGAATACAAAGCTAATAATTTAATATATTTATCCCCTTTTCTTACAGCTTTCATATGTGACTGATAGTTTTTTATGTTTAAGCATTTCCCCTCGTCCCCCCCCTCTTTTATGCCTGCATTTTTACAAAGGTCACACTGACATTTTTTGGCACATTTTTAAAGAGAGGTATTATCCACTGCCTCCTGATTTCCTGTTACTTCTGTTCCATTTCCTATCAAAATCTCAAATAACTTCTGAAAATGTGAATATTGCTTTGTTTGGAGAAGCTTCCTTCATATAATGCATTATTTATCTAATTGGCTGATGTCTGCAACAATTCCCATTATCACCTTTTTAAAGGAAATTAAAAAGAGAAAGATTTATCTTAGGTTTTTTTAGTCAGATACATAATATTGTGTATAAGAATATATAATTCCCTTTCATTTTAACTATCTGTTCTTCACTGTGAGGATATAGTGAAAAAGAGGAAACCAAGAGAAAACTTGAAGCAAGTGGAATCAAAATCATGGCAGCTCAGGAATTAATGTGAAAAGTGACAGTTAACGCAGGCTGAGTGTATAACTTGTTATACACATTATATATATGTTCAACTGACTCTATATCTTGTGCCTGATTTTTTCTGTGAATCACTCTCTTTTATTGACACATTTAGAAAAACAACAGGGATTTATCTTCTTTCACTTCTCATGCTGACTTACCAAAAAAAGGAAACGTTGACCTTTTGGAGTCCAATTCGCAAACAGAGTGCTTTAATATAACCCTACACCAAAATGTAAAGCATCCTCAGATATGTCCATGTTTTGCTGAGGTAAGAGAACAGACATCTGCCAAACTCTACCTGAAGAATGAAGATAATAGGTCTTCTTGGCTCCTTACACAAATATTTCTTTTGGTTTTGCTTCTAGCCCTCCTTAATTAGGCTAACTTGAAAAGTTATTTTCACCAAAACTATGTGTTCAGAGCTTTTATCAAAGCTATCACATATCTGCATGTTTTTTATGGGAAACCTGAGAAAATCAAGAACTTGCATGAATAAGGAGTAGCTAGACTACATTAGCTCATCACATAAGCTCCCCTTTGCAAAGAAGTATAATTGTAAACTTGCAGAATTTGTGTGCCAAAATGCTTTGGAAGGTTGGGAATAGCACACTGTACCTGGGCATTGTTCTTATGTAATCCTGTAGACCTTTAAACTGGGGTGGTGATGTTTAGTGAGTAATGGTATTAGTCCTGCTGCCTATTCACTTTTTTTTCCCATCATCCTTTACATCCAGAGGACTTTGGAAGCTAAATCTATCTTGATAGTGTATTGACTAATAGCAAAACTAGTCAATAATATCTGTATCAGGCTTAAAATCTAATATCATGTACCCATATAAGGACTTAACTTAAAGGGCAAACAGCTCTTCTCCAAAATTGTTATCAACTATTTTCATTTCGTTCTTACTAGCAATCCCTTCAGCATTCCCATAAATTTGGGCAAAACCAAACCAAAACAAAACAGATAAGTCTTTTTTTATTATCCTGAAAGCTAATTTATGCAGGCAAAGAAAGGGGTCAATCTAAAGTGAAAGCATGTATAGAAACACTTTTTATTTAAAAACAGATCTGTGAGTTTAGGGACTTTGTCATTTTTTTTTCACAGGTATGAGAACTGCATATGGGAAGTTTTGACCTTATTGAATCACTGAAGAAAATTATTTGTACCTGTAGGAAGATCCGTCATGCTAAAGTTCTTCCATTAGAGTTTGTGTAGATCAGGGATTAACTTTAATACATTGTACACACAATAGTTAATACATTTCTCACATAACCCAGATCCATGAATTTCGATTGTTCTGATCTTTATCCTTAGATGAACTGTAAAGAAGTAGATATTCCTCTGCCCTGTGGGTGCTAACCTCAATTATTTTAATTTGCATAAGTGAGAATTATTTTAGATCTACATAAATAAGGAGCAAGTTCAGAAGACAATCTTAGTACCCGTACATTAGTAGATGAAACTGAGCAGTAAAGGTCTAGGAGATGACAATTTCATTTCACAGTGGTTTTTGAGGTTATGAAATTGGTTTTTTGTTCTGTGTTGAACTGAAGACAAAATCTTTCAAATGTTCTCATAGGGAAGGAAATGTGGTGAAATATCCATATTCTAATGAAAACCTGAGCTACTCAGTTCCTGAAAATGTGTGCAAAAGAAAAAAGAGGTGTCTATCTGCCAACCCTTCCTGACAAAACTTTGTTGAATGTTTCCTCAAAAGTATCTCAATTTTGATGAAAGTGTACGGTTCAGAGTAGCTGTACAGTCTCTAAGCGCTACAGCTAGCTGTATTAGATATCATTTTACTGGAGGACCCTAGTAGGCTGCTCTGCATCGTTCATGCCTGCTAACAATCCTACCAGAGGACTGACCTCTTTATTTCCTTTTCCTAACCAACCTTAGTGGTGTTACCAACCCTTTTTTTTTTTGTCAAGGTAAAAGTACACACATACACACACACTTGTAAAAATGTTACTTTAAAATACAGGCTTTTTTCCAAAGTCATCCAGGTTTTGAAGCTTAACCATTTGTCAAATGCCCTATTTGCGCCACAGCAGATAAGTTTAGAGAAAATACTGGAAGTAAGGGAACAATTTTTTATTATTAAGCTCTTTTGAATTTTTCATACTTGTGAGCAGTGAACTCTGATAATGTTCTATGCATGTATTCATTACCTTTGCAACAGCAACATTATGAATTCAGACTCAGTAACACGTATATCCAATGTGAATACTCTCATAAAATTGTCAACAAGTAACTGTACTATTAATTTCCTTTTCAACTAGATTGGGTAAGTGCAATAATTTTTAAGGGTTTAAAGAAGTCAGATTTAAAGAATGTAACTAAAGGGATTGAAAATGGCATAGCTGGCTGTGATTATAAAAATGTAAACCTTCAAAGTTGTCCATCATAAATAATCTCAAAGTACCTGCACTTGAATGTTTCCAAAACCAGTGGTTTGGAAAAAATGGAAAGGAGCAGTTATTAGTATGTTAATATTTACCTTTCTTATATTTCATCAGCTGGACACTGAGCATCCCTAGAAAAAAATCTTATTTTAAATATCTAAACAAGGTCATAGAAGGTGGTAGAAAATACTTTACATTGCCCTTTGTTTTAGTTGTTTATTTTATTTAATAACATTTTCCATTCATAAAAGACTAATTGTATCTTTCTCTGTTTAGTTTTCCTTTAGATTAATTCAGCTTGACTCTTTGTCATTTGATGTTGTTCTGCAGTGTTCCCAAGACTGAAACTTGATTACATTGTTAAAAAGGCCTAATGCATTTTAACGTTCTTTTACCTTCCAGTCTTAATATTAACATTTTCAGTATTTCCCCCCAAACTCAAACCAATATGTTACGCAGGCTATTGCCTGCTGACTTCACTTATGAAAACCTTTCAGTAACCAGAATGAAAGTAACCATAATAAGCAGTGATGAAGTTCGGCCTACATTTGATAGGTGTAAGTTGATGTACTGAAAATCAACAATATTTCAGGCAACAGGCAAATAATTCTAAACCAGGTTCTTCCCTGTGAGGTACACAGCAGTTATTCCAGATCTGGAAAGAATCAGGATCTTTTGGAACTTAAAAAAAAACAAACCCCATCAAATAAAGCACCTTTAGTTAGCGTATCTCTTCCTTCTAAGCCAAATCATACACTCAGAGAATACTAACACCACCCTATTGCAGGTGGAGTGATTAATTTGGTGCCAAATTCATCATGGCCATGGACGTCCCTGTGCCTTGTGTTTCTGATCAGCTGGGTACTTCTGAAAATTCAGGGGACTAGCTGGTATCTAGGTTGAGTAGAATTTGTTGTAACGAATCTACATACTTAGGAAAGTAGTACAGAAAGCTATTATAGGAGATACACCAAAATCTCTTCCCAACATAAGGCTGACAAAGAGTGTGAAAAATAGGCCTAATAGAAACATAAAGCTGATGCAATGCAGATGAAAATTTTAAACTGAAAAATGCAGACATGATGTGACAGACACACTTGAGAAATTTGCATTAAAATAATCTAATTGTTTTTGCTGAAAGGAAATGAGCAACAAAAGGTCTGTAAGTCTCATTAAAAAATCTTGTGTCATTTTTATTTATTTTAGATACATCAAAAATATTAAGCATTTCTTTAAGTTGACTAAAAACCAAATGATCATTTAATTTCTACTACATTCAATGCAACAATCATTTATTCAGGATTTTATTTTGAAACAAATTATCTTTTGACCTTTGCAGTGTAAATGTATTTCACAATCTGTAGCATATATTTGTAATGTAGTAAAAAACGTTCAGTGAAAGTAAACATTTTGAATTGTGATAGCTCAAATTTATGAATTAATTTACTATCACTACTTTGTTCTAAGCACTGACAGTAGAAAAGGGAGTTCCATTTTAGTATGTCATTTATATGCCATCATATTTCTTTCATTCTTTGTGTGAGACGTTGACTGAACTTATTTGCTCATGTTTACAGCAGAACACAAAATAATATTAAGTTATTCACTAATTAATTAGTTGTCTTTCTTTGGTCCATAATTTTTCCTTCTGTTATGGTAGTCATAAGAGGATTTCTAGCTCGTCAGCGCTTGCTACAGAAGATGAGCATCAAACAGCAAGAGGTCACCTCAATCAAAAGCTTCTTGCAGAATGCTGAGGATATGGGATTGAAAACATATGATGCCTTGGTCATTCAAAATGCTTCTGACATCGCTCGGGAAAATGACCGGCTCCGCAATGAGATGAGCGCTGCTTACCACAGGGAAAAGTTAGAGGCTAGAAACAGACCAGAAGAAGGCCACAAAAGGTAAGATGAGGTAACATTCGCTGTGAAGAATTAAAGCATTTCTTCAATCTTAGTGACTTCCTTCCCTGCTTAGAAAGTCACAGAACTGACGGAGGAATTGCAAGAGGATTCTCAGATATATACTCAACCCAAATAAATATTAGACACTATTTTTTTCTCTTTATCTGCTAATTAAGTCTAGAAACTTAAGGACACCCCTTATATCCTATTTAGGGGACACTGAGCTTTATAGAAACTTATTCAAGTCTCCGAGGCATTTATTTTTTACAGAAATATTTTTTAATTCTAAGATAAATAGATTATAGTTGGACTTTCATCAAACCAAACAAACAAAAGAAAAATTCCTCTAACTTAAAATTCCAACATGGGAAAATTGCCAAGGTAATGAAAAACAGCTAGGAAGGTGTTAAAATGCAATAAAGTCCAGACTAAGAAATCTTGATTACTCATTGAACTAGATTGATTGTGAGGCGGATTCTTTCCTCTTATTTAAAAATAGAGAAATGGGGTTTGTTTAACTCCCGTCACAGTTTTCAGGGGTGCCTACTTTACAAATCCAGCAAATGCTAGAGAGGCTTTCTCCAGGAACTGAGTCCCTGATCTCTTCTCTCAGACACCTGAATGGGCAGAGGTAGCATTTGCAGTTAACAGGCACGTGCCTATAGCAGGGCTGTGTCTATAACTTGCTGGACATATAAATGTTTATTTTTCCACAGGAACTTAATTTTCATCCAGAACAACTCCCTTTGCTTTCATTGCTTTTGTCAGTGACTTTTATTAAAGTGAAAATGGCAGTGCATCTGCTTAATTAGCTCCAAATATCCCAGTGATTACATATTGAAGGAAATGCCTTTGTAGGAAAGACTGTAATTAAACATTACAGTGAAAACAAATTATCCGCTGAGCACCATGCTTTCATCTTTAGCTATTTCATTTACTACATGGGCAGCTGGCTATATCCTGTGCCTGAATCCCAGCTCTGCTGGTGATTTGCCATGCAGAAATACAATTTTAAAAAACAAATGCTTGGAGATCTGTTTGTAAAATCACAGTGTAGATGTATTCTATCTAAACATTACCACTCAAAGTTAAAAGGTGTTCAGTGTTTAGATTTTTGGAGGAATAAAATGTTAGAAGAATTTTTGTTAAAAATCAGATTGTTGGAAACAGCTGATAGATGTAATTTCTCAATACGTATTGGAATAGCAGAAGAAAAGGAAAAAACTGGAATAAGTAAAACTCCAAAACTGATTGAAATAACTAAACATAATGTCATAATTAATATTATTAAAATGATAACTAATAATTAAACTTAAAAAGGAAGTTATGTAGATATCTGGGTGGAATTGTTCAAGCAGCCAATGTAGCTGCTTAAAAAGGTCATTTAATATTTTAAAGATTTGCATTATCTAAATAGAATTTATAGTTGTCTTTTTAGAAAATAATGATAAAGGCTCAGCATTTACTGCCTCAGTAACTTTCTATTAAAATCGATTTCCCTGAAATTATCATTCAGATTGAAAACCCAGCTTTTGATTGTGTGTAACAATCAAAGTGTGAACAATGCATTCAGTGAATGTCTGATCAACAATATGAAACTGCTTAAGGAAGGCTGCATTTGTGTGAAAAAGGGCCAGTGTCCTGATTTATCATGAAACAGGAAATGGAAGAAAGCTAGCAGCTTGCTCTGGATTTGTTTGTCAAAAGATTACTACACACATCCCCTCGACACAGTAGGGGAGTTGTGAGATTGTTTACCAAAAAGCTGTTGTTATGTTTGCATGAACAGGTTCATTGTTATCGCTTGAATAATGCATCTGGGCCTCTTTTCCGTGTTTTCAGAGCTGAAGACAGGGGTGGGAAGGTCTCTGAGGACAGCTTTGCCGGCTGTCGAACGCCAAAGCACTTTCATTCCAGCTCCGTCCCTGTCCCCATGGCAGTGGAGGGCTTGGTACATTCTGCGACTGGGTCATCCATCAGATCCCCCTCCCTGCACTCTGTATTCAGCATGGACGATAGCAATAGCCTGCCGTCACCAAGGAAACAGCCTCCTCCCAAACCAAAGAGGGACCCCAACACACGACTGAGTGCTTCATACGAGGCTGTTAGTGCTTGCTTGTCGGCAGCTTCTAAGGAAACCGCTAATGAAGGTTAGGCATAAAGGGAGAAACAGTTGCAAATGTTACTCTAGGTTATTGATTTATTCTTTTCACTTTGATCCTTTTAAACACAGTCAGGCGCCTTTGAGAAGTCCCACTTCCCTGAAATTTTTCAGTGGCAGTAAATAAAATCAGTCAACATGCCATTGGTTTCCAAATCAGCAAATAATACTCACGTGTTTTAATTGCCTAGTTTGTCAACAACCAAAATGTATTTGCAGAGCTCTCTCTAGAGACAAATGATCTCTGTCAACTTGAGCTATTCTACCCCACTGACCATTTTATTTCACCTTTTAAACCGTATGTTAGAATATCTTGCATCACTAAAACAGAATGCTTGAATCTTGAGTTTCACTAAGTTAAACATTAAGCTTTCTCTTACTTTTTCTCTATGTTCACATGAATAACTTATGCATTCAGTGGTTTATGTTCGTGCCAAAACTTGCTTACAGTGAGTTTTTTGTTTAGAAGGAAAGTGCTATGAAAGTCCCAAAGTGTCTCAATGCATTATAGTGCATATAGAACGGTTTTGAGTTCAGTTGTTCTATTCTCCTTCACCCTTGGAATAGACAAGTAGTAGATGCAGGAGGGAATGCATTCTGCTTTTCTTTAATAAGCCTGACTTGTCATGTTTTGTGTAAAGGATCCTCTAGGCTTATCAGGAAAGATCCTTCAGGTTGAGTTTAAAGCTATGTATAACCATTCTGTAATCCTGTGTATAATGGATGAAAACCTTCGCAGCTCCCTCTTGCAAAATAATTGCTGTTCTCCTGTCCAGTTCATTAGATGCAAGTCCATTTTTCTTAACCTCTTCCTTGCTTGTTCAAGCTCCGTGTAAGGAGAGATGAACTGTGTCCAATGTACTTTTAAACTAGTGTGGCTAAAGGAGCTCTGTAGTGGTTTCAGCTTTTGGTGCCCAGGTCTGCAAGAGATGATTGATTTAACCAAAAACCTATAGCAAAGGCTTTTGAAAGAACAACAATTTATATATGTAGGTGTGGTCTTAACATTAATGCTTGTATACACTCACAAAACAACTTTGAAATTCTTCTCATATGTATGAAACAATAGGGCCAGTTTCCCTGCTGTATACTCATTTTTCCAAGAATTATGTCACTTTCCTGAGTCTTTGTCCAAAATCAGCTCTGATTTACACCACCTAATTTTGATCTTAAAAGACCAATCACTTAGGTATCTAGTCTCTCCACTTCATATGTGCCTGGAGGCTGTGAAAAGACATCTAGTTTAGTCAACTGTATACTCAGTTGAGGAATTGCCCTTAGGCTATGGGATTTCCTAACTTTATTAGTTATTTCCACTCCTGCAGTACAAAAGAAGAGATAGGCATAATATCTGCCTCTAATTAGATATAAATAGATATTACATAAAAGGGGGATGCTTCAGTTACTAACAATAACGTGTGTCAAAGCAGCACCATGCTGAAACTCCTTGTTAAAAGCATGCCTCTCTCCCTTGGTGCAAAAGGAATATCAAGCACATATTTCCATGTGTTACAGACAGTAACAGTGAATGTTGGGATTCAAAAGATAATTCCTCAGGTGTTAGTTCTCATCTTTTAGTGGCAGTAGAGGTTACCAAATCAGGTTATATGCCCAGGTAGCAAAGGCCTGCGGTTTGGAAGATGAAAGTTCTGCATTTTTTTCCTTGAAATATTAATACTTTTGACTGAATCCCTGGGTTTGTGACTGCTGCTTATTGTAAAACTATATGGGCAACATTTGAAGGCTTAAAATACTGGACTTGTATAAGAAAAAACTGACTTTGATCTGTTAATAACACAGACCTTTCTCACTTTCCTAGTACTGACCCGTCCAAGGCCACACAGTGATGACTATAGTACCATGAAAAAAATACCTCCCAGAAAACCGAAACGAAGTCCCAACACAAAACTTAGTGGCTCTTATGAAGAAATACCCGTCCAAAAGCCTTCGGATGTAAAACAGGCAATCACAGTAGCTAAAGCAGGTGGCTATGACACTGTGACAGTACAGAGAGCAGCTTCTGCTGATGGGCCACAACATGGCGTGTTGAGTCTCTATATGTCACAAGAAGAGGAGGAAAATGAGCCAGTCTATATTGAAATGGTAGGGAATGCAATGAAAAGCAGTTCTGCTGAAGCAGAAAGCCCAGAACAAGGAGAGTCTGTATATGAAGAAATGAAGTATTTTCTACCAGAAGAAGGAAGCAGTGGTAGTGGAATAATTCCAGTAGTGACTGGATCTCCTCCTCTGTTGTTTGAAAGGAAGAAGAACATTGACGTTGAAGATGGAACATTGGATGGAAACAGTCAATCAGCTTTGATCTACAAAGACTCATGTGACATTCCAGCCCCTTTCCCGAACTTGCTTCCCCACAGGCCACCACTTCTTGTGTTTCCTCCAACCCCTGTCACATGTTCACCTGCTTCTGATGAATCACCTCTAACACCACTAGAAGTCAAAAAGCTTCCTGTCTTGGAAACCAACCTAAAATACCCTGTGCAGTCCGAAGGCTCAAGTCCGTTATCACCACAGTATGCCAAAAGCCAGAAAGGGGAGAATGAAAGACCAGCATCTCCAGGCTTGGTTGTGTTCAATGTTTCCAGCAAAGTGACTCCTCCTTCCACACCACCTCCTCCTCTCCCACCACCCCCTCCTCCTGTACCACCTCCTATTTCCTACCGGGCTTCCACACATTTTGCATTTCCTCCAGACACTTGTGCTAGTTTTCTGATTAATACAGGGAAAACAGGTACAAACTCAGACCTGTCAAAAGTACCTCAGAGACCAAGTCCTGCTCAGCTTGGATGCTCGTCTTCTCCATTCTCCAAACTGCCTTACTCTCCAAAGGTGGCAAGAGCAGATCACAGGAAATTGAACTCAAATTCATCATCTTCATTTCCATACAGCCCTACAAACTCAAGGTCATTGACCAGTCCCCTTGATGAGTTAACTAGCTTGTTCAACTCAGGACGGAGTGTGCTACGAAAATCTGCAGCAGGACGTAAGATCAGGGAGCCAGAAGGTAAGACAAATCTCTGTGCATCTGTATGGTGTACTGATTCTGCACCAAAAGTTTCATACATTGGAAGCTGATAGAGTAGGTAAAAATACAAAACAAAAGTGTTGTTTGTTGTTTTTTTTTTAAAGAAAGATCTGTTGCAGTCATAAGAAATACATATATAAAATACATTGCATATAAAAATAATAGGTCTTCAGGATTTCTCTGAGATGTCAACTTTTCTTTTACCAAAGTGTTTGTATGACATAAATTTAAATGGATTATTTTTAACATTCCAGCAGTCTCAGTAAAATAAACACAGATGTTACGTCATGTGAAAATGAGTTTATGGTATCAATCTACAGAAATACTTCGAATGACATATATGTCTGGTAGATAGCATGTATTTTAATCTGAAGATTTTCTTTTAAGGTTTCATTGACAGGATGAGGGGCAACGGGCACGAGTTGGAACAAAGGAAGTTCCATTCAAGCATAAGAAAAAACTTCTTTACAGTGAGGGTGCCAGAGCACCAGAACAGGCTGCCAAGGGAGGTTGTGGAGTCCCCTTCTCTGGAGATTTTCAAGACCTGCCTGGATGCAGTCCTGAGTAATGTGCTCTGGGCATTCCTGCGTCAGCAGGGGAGTTGGACTAGGTGATCTCTAGAGGTCCCTTCCAACTCTGACAATTCCGTGATTCTGTGATTATTTCATTTCCATGAAATAATGAATTTAGTGATACAGCCATTACAGCCTAAATAAAGCTGAGATAGAGAGTCATGCAGCAAACTATATTTATTTCCCTTTTCTATCATTTTATTCTTACCTTTCCTGTCACTTACATACACTTATGTACATACCCAGAGATTACTTGGTGTCCTGGCTTCCGCGCATCTGGAGAACATCTTTTGTATCTAGTGCAAAAGCCAACTATAAAAAGAAGCAAACTTGCCATTTTGCTAAAGGTTTTTAAGACCACAGTCCTCAGACATTATCACTTAATTATTTGGCTTGTCCAGGTAATAAAGAGTTTAATGTTGTTACTGGAACAAATCTATGGATCTTATGAATACTGAAAATTCGTCCTGATGTTAACAGATTCAATTAGCTGCTCTGTAAGGGTGAGATGCTTCTGACCTAACTTTGTCCACCTAAAAGCTCGATATGTAGCCATCAGATCCTTAGGTTATGAAGAGACAGTCATTTTGCGGCTTTAATTCCTCCCATATATCTTTCTCCCTTGGGTATGAGGAAAGCTTAGATGATCAAATTAGTAGTTGTAACTTCTAAGTGATTGAAGTTGAAGTAAATCCCCGTTCTGCATATCAGTTACAACACTGACTCCAGTCTTCACATTACTTTTCTGATTTAAAAAAAAAAAAGTATCCTATTGAAAATAGTCACTGCACTGTATACAGAAACTTCTCTCCCTAGTAGCATGTCCCAAACACAAAATTCTGTGAATTTAAAATTCAGAGTGATAAAACCTCTAGCCTGTTTTCTCTGCTTCTTCACTTCTGTCTGTCCAAACAGCTTGTCTTCATCAAGAGCTGCATGCAGCATATTCAAAATGGGCAGTATGAAGTCCTGTTTTTGAAACAGAACACAAACCAGTAGAGAACAGGATAGGTTAACTTCTTTTTCATTGTCCATTTTCTCAAATATATACTGTTCCATTGATTTCAGTATCATATTCTGGTTTATGCAGCTATACCTAGAACAGGAGCAGGTGTTTGTGCTTAGTCTGGTTATGTGTGTGTCTGTCTGTGTGCCACCCTCCCTCTCTGTCCCCATGAAGCTTGGCAGCCTTCAGCTGAAACCCCTTTCAGCCAAATACAAGGAGATAAAGGTCTCAAAACTAATTGAGTTTCTACAGGTTTCATGAAAGTTAGTGGCTAGGTGGAGACAAGAGACTTATACTGAGAAAGGCTCATACCAGGTATCAGAGAAACCATGGTGGACAGAACCCTTTTGAGTCCTCGAGACCTTGAAAAAGCTTTAGCTGGACCTTGCATGTTCCTAGATGCTGAATTCAATCAGCCATGAGCTATGAACTGAGACTTCATCAGTTCTCAATCTCAAAAGAATGCCTTGTTCTGAGTATATGAATTGATGAAATTTGTAAAGGAGATGTTGGAGTAGTTCTGCTTGCTTTGGCAAAATTACTTGACAACATTCAATGCCTATAAATGTATGTAGAATGGGTTGGGTTGGTTTGTTTTTTTTAAGTTGGGGGTCTTTTTTTGTTATATAGATAATACATTTTTATCTGCTGGGATGTGACTATTAAAGTCAGCTCTTTGGGTGTATCTTTGCAAGGTTCTCTCAATGTACCTGGTGAGGAAGTGTGGTAAGCCTGCTACAAGCAAGTTAAGAACTGACCTTTACCTTAGAAAAAAAGTGTTTCTTTGGGATGGAGGGTTTTTGTAAACTCAATTTTCAACTAAATGTGACCAAAACAGAGTTCAGCTTGGGTCTCCTGTGGGTTGAAGCTAGTGCATTAACAGAGGTTACCTTAAAAAACCTCTAAATTTACCTTTCACATGGAAAATGTTGTACTTCTAAATATTTCATCAAGGCAGCACTAAGTATGAAAGATCAAAGTTCAAGAAAGATATACAATAAAAAACCTGAATCAATATTTTATGAGCTGAGAAGGTACCGTATAATAATACTAAGTGCGGTCACATATGAATAGTTCAATGATGAGCAGATGGATTGAAAGTAACAAAGAAATACAGACGAATGTATGTGTGTGTTTTTACAATTTGCCTTTTTTTATGTACTTCATGTGTTTAGTTCATTTTTAGGGTAACATCTGGAAAAAAAGGTCTTTTATTTAACCTCTGATGCAAGGTAACAAGATGGCAATCAGCAGAGTGGACTCTGTTATGTAAAACTAAAAGTTATCCTTGTCTTACCTCCTGATTTTTTATCACCTATTGCTTAATGCCTATTAAGTTCCTGGAAGACTCCTCTATTTCTTCTTTTTGTCATTTGTAGTATTTTATTTATAGGAGATGATATGGTAAAAAAAAATTAATTTAACTTTAATAGAAATTCATTAAAATTGAAGACATGGCCTAGAGCAGCACTCTGTAATGTGCAATTTCCTTTATTTCCATAAGTTATAACCTACCAACAACCTTAACTAAAACCAGAAAGTAAAATTGTGGGCCATTTTGAAGTCAAGGAGAGTTAGCTATGGGAATCAGTAAGTTTCTGTATGGGATCTTCAGCCTTTGAGGTAAAGGCCTCCTTGCCAATAAAAGTGCAACACAGACAGATCCCCCAACACGCCTCCCTCTTGCCTGGGGGAGTAATTTCAAGGCCTGAGAACACTAATGTCTTTTTGGCTCCTGACCCCTCCGTGGGAAATGATCATCCAGAATTACAATAGAATGGATTTGTGGTTTTCTGATGAACGGCAGACTTATTGTGAACTGAACTGAGACCACTCTTCTTTCACACAGGCAACAAAACCAATAATCAAATGGCAACAATTTTCATTGGCTGGTGGCCCAGCCCGGCCATGGGTTTTTTATACAACAGGTTCAAGCTGGTTCAAGCAATGATCAGGATCATATAATATGCAATTTCTTGCAAAATACTTTACACGTAATAGGAGAAGTTTTCTGCTCTGCAGAGCTTATAGTTTAAATAAACAAAACTGTAACAGGTGAGAACTGAGATAAAGTGATTTCTGTAGGGTTGAAAAGAGTTGCTGTTGAAGCTACATCTGTATTGTTAAACAGGGATTTCCTTTTAGTCCGTATAAAATGAGATTTGAGTGCAGATAAGCGATAATACACGCACACACTTTTCTTCTATTCTCCCTGATTTCTAGAAGTAGAAACTTTAGTTTGCAAGACAAATAGAAACTGAATGGTCTTGTGCAGAGGCCCTACTCAGATATTTCTAGACAGGACCTTAGGTTTGAAACTAGACTTCATGAAACCAAATTTAATGTCTTAATCACAAAACCACACTCTCTAGCAGAATGTATAAATATTTTTAACTATTCAACATATAAGCCATTCCTCTATAAGCAAGAGACAATTACATGTTTAAGCATTTCATATTAAATATTTGTGGAGCAAGGACTGAATTTTCTTCCCCTTCACATGGATGAATGATAGATCGCTAGGTTGTAGTGTTATTTCTCTTGATTGGTACAATTGATACTAAATCATTCCATACAAAGGGGAATTAGTTCAGCTTCAGAACAAAAGATGGAATAATTCCCAGCCCATCATCCATGCTCAGATTGGCAGAGTGAGTATTCATGTGGATTCTAAAGCAAAAGGAGCAAAGGAAATATGATTTTCCCTTAACCTGGATGAATTTCCCTACCATCAGGCTATTGAAATAAAGACTTAATGCCTTCTCTCCTTCCTGCTTCTTGAGAGAAGATTGGCATAGATGCTTGACTTCTTTTTCTGAGCTAAAGAAATTGTGCAGGCTTGCAACCCTGGATTTAGGTGCCTAAGAAATAAAATTAGGAAGACCTTTCCTGTATGTAGGTCATCAATGTATAGGCTTCCAAGTTTTGTGAATTATTGTTAGTGTTTCAATACAAGTAGATCTGTATATGCATGTCTATACACGCTTCAGTGACTTATTCCTTTCCAAAACAGTTTAGTAACTTATATAGTAACAACAGAACAGGCATGCAAACATTAGATTGTTAACAAAATATCAATACTGTTCAAATGTTTGCCCAAAATCTTTAGCATCCATTAACTATATGAATCCCTTCTTTACCTTCTTCCTCAGTGAGGTATTTCCAAGGCAGGTAGCTGCACAGATCAGTGCATTACTCCACATTCTCCAGTTTAAGCACCAGAAGTCACAGCAAGATAGTTACAACTGACAAAAGAAAAATTTAGACATACTTAGTTGGCACTAAAGCTTCCCAAATACTCTTTATTGAAATTGGCTCAAACTTTGAAAATAACAGGATTTTATGTGTATGTATGGGGAGTACTGTCCTGTCAAAAGTAGATATCCCTTTGATAGCTAGTAAATAATTTCCCTCTATCAGCAGATTAGAGTAAGCTATTTTGCAGCTAACATCTCAACAGTGGATTGCAAATTAAATCCTCACTGGGGTTTCTGAGATGAAATCCCAGTCCCTTATCCTCTAAGCCACTCAGCTTTTCCTCTTAAGCAACTTAATAAAGATAATATTCATATCTGCATCTCATTATTCCTACGTTATATGGATATAATGTAATAGTTTTACTTTGTGGCAAAAGCTAACAACTTACAAAACATGAGTAATACAGAAAGCTGTGCTGTCACCTTTTGTCTTCTTTTACCTGTGAATGCTGGAGAACTGATTACATGAGGCATTGGATTCCTATAACATCTTTCAAGTAAAATTCGCAAAGCACTAAAATTTTGACGAATTAAGTTTCACAACACTTCTCAGAAAGAGATTAGCATCTGTTTATATAATTGCCTTAATTACCAGGGAGCGAGGGTGACTTTCTGTGACTAATTTTCAGATTAGATATCTAAACACAGGAGAGTCATCACTCTCTGATTCACTATGGACTGCTTGCGATCCGAATCTCTTGCAGTAGGTACAGAAAAATGGGTGAAAGCCAAAGCACTGCTAGTAAAGAGCTTAATGCAAGTCATAAAAAAAGGCCCATACTTGGCTAGCTGTAGATGTCCTATGCAGAAAATTGCAAAGGAGGAGACAGAACTGCTGGCAGTATGGTTGCCATCCAGCCTATGCTGGGTGATTTTCCTAAGGAAATAATTGTGGTTTGCATTACTGCAGCAGAAAAAGGGGTTAGAAGAGTCTAGAGAAAGTACCCTCCATTCCTGTTTGCAGATATCTGCGAACTTTTTTACAGCCTGAAAGATACCACCTGCAGTCTTCTCTATAAGTTTGCATCTCTATAGTCTTCATCAATAAGTCTGTCATTATCTGGATAATTTCTCACAAAAAAGATCTATTGTTTTAGGATAAACACAATATACCAAGAATAATTTTCCACTTCAGAATCTCTGAAAACTAGTATATTTTACCACTGAAGAGTTTTTTGGGTTTCTGTTATGATGATTTTTTTTCACAGTAGCATTTCTCTTCCTGGTTGATTTCACTATGTGCTCTTAAAGACTAAAATCATGTAATGTGTAATTTGCTTTGGTTTTCTGTTCTGACATGGAAAAGAGGCTTTGTGTGTGATTACCATAAACAATTTTAACCTGAAGATTATGAGAAGAACAAATCAAGTCTCATTTATATTTCAGGTGAAAAAATAATGGATATTGTCATAAACCATTATTATTTTTATTTTGCATTTTAAATGCTTGTATTGAAATTAAAATAAAATCTTTAGCACTTCTCCACCCATTTCCAAAGCCTATATCCAGTCAAATAGAGGTTGGAGGAGACTGTGCAGCCTCAGGATCACACAGGAAATATCACTGAATTTTTTACACGATCTTACACTGGAAGTATCTACAGCTGTCAGGAAAGGATCCTGGAGTTGACTGACTCTTGGTCTGACTCAGTACAGATTCTCATGTTCATATGTAGTCGCTGCTTAATGGGAATGAAGCTGAGGAAAAGTAATTGCACTGATTTTTCTGTTCCTTTTACATGGTCCATTTCTGCGATCTGCAGGCATTCCTTTTAAATACTGATTCTTTTTTGCTTTCTTTCCATTGGGTTGGATTTACTTTGCGTCCCCTTCATCCTGTCTGATACTGGAGCGCAATAACCACACCATACTGATTCAGCTTAAGGCATATCAAGCACATAGATTTTAATAGTATCCCATCTTTAAAAGTGACTTTGATCATTCAAGAAGACGTTTACAGGATTACTATTTTCGTAACAATGGGTTTTTTTCACCATCTGATGCAACATCATTGTTCCAAATACAGCGATGGTTCAGGAAGTTGTCTCATTACTAACAGTGTTGTGGGCTGCTTTAAATAGTAAACAGTCTTCAGTATTTTCATATGTGATCCAAGATGCAGGACCACAAAGGACTTTGTTTAGGAACCACTGCATCACTAATTTTAAACCAAAGATACATTAATGTGAGAAATTAGCCATATCTGAGAGAACAAGGAAATTGAATTGTAGCACACTTTTGTTCCTGATACCATCCAAGGATATGGTTATTTGGCAGTAAACTTCATATCACTCGATTTTACAGGACTACAGGCATTTGGGACATAGTGAAGACTGAAATTGGAACACACATTTTAGTGAAAGTCTCAAATTGAGTGAGAAATCTGTTCAGATGCCTTTAACTTATTTACATCCATCTCAGCATTAAATTGTCTTTTGCATAGAGCCTCAGTAGAGAACAATAATTCCATTTCACAGAAAATGTCAAGATTGTGACATTTAATTTTGTTTTGCCCTGGAATGAAGATCAAGCATTCTGAAATCCTGTGCAGAAATAAATATTCTTTCATGTCCAGTCTTTCAAAAATGTTTGGAAAGTATTGAAATGCTTTGCTTCACACATAGTAAAATTTGTCTTACTGGAAATGTTAACAATTAAATGTGTTGACTTTTTATTTTTGGACGTAGATAAGTTCAAGAGTGGCCATTTCAACACTGTTCAGGTTGATATTTAGGGATATGTCTACACGGCAACCAAAGATGTGTTATGAACAAACCAAGCTACTTCCAAACTCACTGGCTCAGGTATCCAAGAGCAATGCAATTGTGACTGTGCAAACTTCAGCCCCTCAGTGATGACCCAAATTCTTGACAGGACTTGTGCAGTTCTATAGACCCTCACGTGTGGATTGTATTCCAGTTCCAGCATCGGCATTATGTGGGGCTGGATGGAGAAGCAAAAGAAGACAGTTAGAAAAAGATTGGGAAAAAGATTTGGTCATAAATATGAGTGTGCCCTGACACTCATGCTCTCTCCGCACCTCTGCACTCTGCTGTTGAAAGAGCAGGAGCGCGTTTGGCAGTGGAGCTCTGGAAGTAGGAGTAGCAATTTAGGGCATCTGTCTTGTCCCTGGACTCGCTATTGAGTGGGAAAATAAAGAAGCCTTCAAGTTCAGCGCTCTTTTGGGTTGAGTTTTCACTCTATTTTAAAATTAAAAACATGAAAATTAATTTTATCCTTTGTGTGGTGCAATTTTTAAAAGAAAATACATATGAAAAAATTAAACCTGAAGTTCCACATTTCATTTCTTTTAGCTCTTTCCTTAAGGGCTAGTTGCAGTATCATGCTGACATACTAGTAGCATGTAGTGACAGTTTTTAGCCACAGGCTGGCTATATTTGTGCTCAGCATAGATGCTTATCACACTGCATCTGTGATCTCCGTATGTTCTTGCTTTGAAGTTCACAGAGGTGTCATTGACCCTCACTGTATCCCTTCAAAATGAACTTAAAAACAAGCTAAAGAAATATCTATGTAATTTTTATTTTAGAAGCCCACTTCAAAAGCAAATAAAGAACATTGTCTGAGAGGTTTTCCAGAAGAGCTGACCCTGCTTGATGAGCAGGATTGCAGTACAGGTGATCCAAAAATATTCCTTGGATTGTACCTCAGGATCTGCTCAAACAATTTATCTGCCCAACGCAGTCACGTATGCTAAGAATTCTGCTCTGCAGTTGATGCGAGAGCTGGTATGGGAGAGATCCTGAAAAATCTCTGTAGAAGTATTCTGTGGGAAAAGTAAATAGAACTGATGTGATGCTGTTGGCATCACCCTGTCTGTTTGTTTGTTTGGGGTTTTTTGTTTGTTTATTTTAACAATATTTGGAACTGTGTTTGAGGGGGAGGAAGGTTGAGACAGTGTCTGATCACATAATTCCTTCCAACAGCAGCTAAAGCCCAGCAGTAATGGCTGTTCTGTTACTGAGATACCACACACAAACATAAACAAACTTAAACGTCTGCCTTCAAAAACAACTGCTGCATCCACATGAGTTAGAAGAAAACAGTTTAAAAAAGGGAAGCTCTGTTTCTTACCAAATTGCCACCTCCTTTTCCAGCACACCAGCAGTTTTTTAACCACACAAACACAAGAAATAGACTCTTTGGTCAGCCAGTCAACACACCTAACAGTAAACAAAACTATTACAGAGTAAAATCAGCTAATATTTTCCATATTAGACTTGAAAAGTAGGGAACCTGAGAACATGGAGGGAAGAAATGCTTATCCTAAGGCAGGAAATTGTTCCAAGCAGTTCTGCCCTCATTCTTGCCCTTCTGTGGTTAGTAATGGACCTCAGAAAGGCCTACAGAGATCAGTTCCTAGAGCAGATGGGGTGAATGAAATCCCCAGTCTCTGAAACACGTGCACTGACTGGACTGTAGCACACTTGCTGCATTAAACAGATATTCCAAGTTCTTGCTCAGATACTACCAAGTAGGAAAATCAGCAGCCTGTCCAGATATTCTTCCTCCATTACCAACATTTAAAAAAGCTGTTTTCTACACTTCATCAGCGGTATTCTTTGTCTTTTGTTGGGAACAAGCCTAATTCAAACAATCTGGAGTCCTCCAGACAAGGAAGAAGGTATTTGCGTTATCTATCTCCCCCATCAACTCTGAAAGTTTACCTGACTCAGGGATGTCCCTAACATTACTTCTAGGAAGGAGGGAAAGGTTTGTACCTTGTAACGGTTGTCACTGAAATAAATATAAAATAAGAGCACTATCTTTCCACCAGCACAAGACCATCAGAGAAAAAAACAGAAGAAACCTTTTGTTCTAGGTGTATACTTTCCATAGCTGTGAAGTGATTTACAAAAAAGTGATTGAGCTGATGGTTCTTAAGGGCTGAACCAGACCTAGGAGTTCCTGCAGTTGCTTCAGCGGCGTCCTTCTCACTACCAGACTTATCTTCTGAACTCTGGCTGATCGGTGTCAGACTGACACAATATTCTTCAGAGGAGCTCTTTACCTCCAGCAAAGTTTTGTCACTTGATGTTCTTCATGGCCTGCGCATCCTCTCTTTGCTTTCCAGCGTTCATATGGAGCTTCCATGAATGCAGCTTCCCAGAGCAAAGAAGTGGTCTGTTTGTATATTTACCATCTCCATTGAAGAACACAGCTTTTGGAGTGGCTCATAACACCATCTGATAGCTCCGCTTACACAGCTCAGAGAGAAAGGGTTCTAGAAATGACAGCACAAATTCATTGCTGCCTATCCTAGGAGCATCATTGCAGGGGGAAATCCTAGACAATAGTTGCTGTGAGGGCAGGCTTTGTGAGGTGAAATAAATCAATGAATAATTATTGCCTCTGATGGCAGCGGCAGCCGGCAGCACAGCTATGAGGGTGAGACAGGCAGTACACGCTAATAGGCTGGGGGAATCCTGTCCTGACAGTTTTCATCCTGCTCCATTTCTTTCAGCAAATAAGATGCATCTGTTTGCCTCCAGCTCTCAGCAGACAAAGTAAACAGTCGTGCTACAGCAGGTCACAGTGTGACTCCATGTGGGTAAACGGAACTACTCTGAAGCAGTATGCATTTATCCAGTGAAAGGACACCTAAGACAACGCGTGCTGAGGGTAGCTAGCAAATGCCACGGACAAGGAACATATCAACAGTAAGTCAGAGCAAAAAAGGAAATGCCAAGTGCAACTGTCAAGGTGCAACAAAACACAGTGATAAACACTTGAGCCAAAATAAAATGGTCTGTTTGTATTTAACCTTCCTCTCCCTTTCCTTCATCAAAAAATATCTGCATAATTTCTGCAGTCGCCATCCGTTTTTTTTTTCTTTTCCCCTCCATTCACAATGTCCTCTTACCACAGTAAATGTAATAAATATTCAGGGATGGCCACTAGGATTCAGTGTATTCGTGACTCTCCCAAGAAAGAGTGAGAGCACAGATGAGGAATCCCTTCTGTCTGCAATGTCTTGTCTTTCATATGCCAGCTAATAGGGTCCATCAGTTCTTTCTTATTCACATGTATAATGACAAGCTGCTTGATTTGAAATTTCCCTTTTGCTGGATGCCAGCCACAGGTTTCAGGGAAATCAAGCTTTTTAGCTTTTAGATTCCATGGTAGCCTAGGTACAAAAGGCTTCTCCTCCTGTATTACATTAATTTATCTGCCAGAATGTATGTGTTTTCCAGATTTCATAGTTAATAAAGTGTGAACAGCTGTGGATCTTGATAACTAAAACCATATATTGATTACTGGTTACAGAAAGGCATGTTTTCCATGAGTGGAGAAATAATGTTTGACATTATCCTGGGATTTATTAAAGACATTAAATGATAAGAAGGGGAACTATTTCCCTCCGTTTTCATATATTTCTTTCCACAATTATGTGTGTTACATATTTTTGTAGGTTTCATTCCTTTGTGGAAAAGCTTTTAAGCTTTTCCTATAATATTTGTGGTTTCTGTTTTATGGGGCTGATATTTTTGTTGACCAGGACAGAGATTGTTTCTACTTTAGGACCTAGATACCTCCTGCCTAACTTGTGGCACTGAAATTCCTCAGCTGGGAACTCAGCCTTAGCTCTCTTTTTCATTAATGAAAAGGAACATGTGCCTTGAAAGAACGGTCCAGGTACTAGTCAAATCAGATCAAGCGGGGTATATGACTTCCATTTACACTAGGGCAAAACTAGGGAGAACCTGGTCTCCCCGTACAATCAGGATGAAACTTTTAAATGTGGCTTCAGCAGAAATTGTACAACAGTTCAGTGCCCCACTAGCCCCATCTGGTTTGAGGTTGCTTTTCTTCCATATTTTTCCTGTTTTTCCTGAGATGGACATAATATTGGCCACTTATTTCTGATTGTGGTAACTAGTGCTGTCAAGGTGAAGGGCAATGTCAGTTTTAGTAAATGAGCCAGTGCCAGGGAATGCCCTGGATATGGCAGCTCAATCCTCTGTGCAGTCAAAGTGCTAGAGCAGTCCCTGGCATGGTTTTGGACCTGGCAGGCTGGCTCCCTTCCAGACAGATCTGGGCACAGTTCAGGAGATGGCACAGGCCAGGGACTATTCCCAGTGGACAACTTGGATGCAGCATCTCTGCTATGGAGGGTGAGAAAGTGTAATAGCATAGACATGGGTCTCTTACCGTTTGCCTCAGGGCCAGTGAACAGCTATGATCACATTCGAATTACCAGGATAGACAAAGCAAGAGGTCCTCTGTATTTATCCTGTATTATGAATCCCTTGGTGCTTTGGCAGTGCTGCACAAAGCATCCAAGGTAAGCATGAATCTGATCCAAAACCCACTGAAAGCAGTGGAGGCCTTCTGTTGTTATTAATGAGTTTTCAGTCAGACTGTAAATGAGCACTAAATGTTAAAAGGAGAAGTATTTGAAAAAAGAACATATGGGGACAGATATACATTACGGATATACCTACTTTTAAAGAAAGGAAAGCAAAACCAAGGACTTTGATGGAAAAGAAAAATACAACCAGGTTAGTAACTGCTGGGCTTTTAATAACATACGGTTTTTTCATGTCTTGCTGCACGAAGAGTCTATGGTGATTCCACCTAAATGCTGGTATCAGTCATTGATTTATACTTTGCTTTAGACTTTATTAAATATGCTAAACATATAATTTCTTTATAAAACCAATAGTTTCTCAAAATGTTTCAGTATTGCACTTTAATCTGTCATCTGAATAGAGCTTGTACTGGCCCATTTTCTAATTCTGTGATAACAGCATTAATTCAGCCTAAATACTACTTATGAAATAACTATGATGTTTGGGATCCTGCATATTATCTTTGAGAAAAAAGAGCTGTATAATAGGATATTTGGAAGTCATAGCTCAATTAAAAGAGTTTTGAAATATTCTTTTGACAAAAAAGTTGTATCATGTAGACTTTCAGTGCATTGAATTTAAGAGTGAGATAATGAATCAAAAAGGAAAATAAAGAGCAGATATATTAAATCATTTCCATGATTGCCATACTCTGACTTTTCTTTCAAAAATAAGTGAAATTTCAGTCCATCCTGTGCCTTATGACTTTGTCATGAGTTTTAAACTCAGCCTCTTCCAGGAACACTGAGAATAACAAGCAAATGTGGATTTCGTGAGCTACCTCTTTCACATACCTGTCCTCTTACAATTTTCAAGTAATGTTGATGTAATTAATTATGGGTTTATTGGAATACAGAGCTTGCTTGTAAGGAAGCAGTCATACTCTGATTAAAAACACTGTACATGTGATTGCTTCCAGCTATTAACTACTGCAGTTGAAGGGCAAATTATGCCCCCAATCCAAACATCCATACATCCTTGTAGTCCATGCATCCTCATTAACTGCAAGATTAGTCAGAGCAGAATTTGACTGAGTCAGAGATATCTTTTTGGCAATGTCATCTTACCAAAATAATAATCCAAATGCTGTTCGCTGTTGCAAAGAGTCCGTAGGTTTTCACTAAAGCTTGTGTTCTTTTTATAATCATGAACTCCCACCTTGCTCTCACAGCTGATACCCCTCTGTAGCTAGTCTCTCACAAGTAGGCACGGATGACTCGTCAAATAACATTTATTACTAGCTAGAAACTGTTAAGATGCTGTTACTTAAAAAAAAAAAAAAAAGTTGAAACCTGGTAAATCCATCCATCTGGTGAGAACAGCAGAGCACAAGTCTAAACAAAAAGCTAACTTTCAGCGTGTTGGTGAAGATGTTCAACTGTAGGAACCATAGTTTTTCGTTTTCCACTCTCCTAAAGTATTTATGAAAGTTTCAGAAAGTTAGTAAGGGGTGAGAGAGCACTGTATACTTGTATCTGCAGGGGTTCATGGCAGCAGGGCAGGTTGACATGAATGTGGAGAAAAGTCCAAACTTTTATATTAGGTGGCTGAAAAAACATGATGATGAAGTGAATTACAGAGCAATACGTGGTGGATAAAATAGGAATCAGTAGGAATTTTCTAAGTCTTTAGTGTTAACAGAGGGCTTCCCTATATCTTTTATAATTGTCCAAGTATTCCCGTCTAGATACCACTGTGCAATGATAAACTGTGTGGAATAGAATATTATGATAACAAGTCAGGAGACACCTTTGTTATGCTCACGGATATTTTGGGTAATGCTCCTGCCAGGAGGTTGGGGCAGGCCTTGTTCCCTCTGCCCAGCACTCATTAAACCACATCTGGATACCGTGGCCAGTTTGGTGCCCCCCAATGCAGGAAAGACACCAATAACCTGGCATGAGTTCACCCCCCGCAATGTTCAGGGCTGTGGGATGTCCCTGTGAGCAGAGACTGGGGCGGTGGGGCTTGTCCAGCCTGGGGCAGAGACAGCTTTGGGGGCACCTGACAGCCACTCCAGTGCCTACAGGGAGGGATGGAGAGGGGCCAGCTGGGCCCATCACAGCTGTGCATGGCAGGGCAACAAGGTACTGCAGGCATGAACTGAAACGACAGGGGTTCAGGCTGGGAAACCTCCCCCTGAGACGACAGTCAAACCAGGGGGCAGGCAGAGGGACTGGCTGCCCAGGGAGGTTGGGCAGGCTCCATCCTTGGGGGGTTTCAAGACCTGGCTGGGCAAAGCCCTGAGCAACCTGGTCTGACCTCACAGTTGGTCCTGCTTGGAGCAGGGGTGCACAAGGGACCTCCTGAGGTCCCTTCCAACATCAATTACCCAGTGATCCTCGGTAGGTTTTGCAGCACTGAGACAGTACATTGGTTACACCTGACTAAATCATCCTCTTGTTATCATCTTTATAGAAAATATTTTCTTCAGAAACTCACCCATTTTACACAAAGTCCAAAATAAATGAACAGGACTTTTTTGCTAGGGATACACTCTGGCTTCTCCAAGAGTCTTTTAGAAGTTAGCCAACATATGTGGTTACACTTTTTCCATAGACTCACATGAATCTGCTCCAACAAGGAGCTGAAGATGCCTATATATAAAAGATTAGTACAAGTACCTTTATATAATCCCGATTATTTTGAAACAAAATATAGGCTTCTTCCCCACCCCCAAGATTAATTAAATAAGACACTATGAAGTATATTTTCTCTATATAATCTTCTATTCAGAAATTAAAGGCGTGCATTTCTTACAATGACCAAATAGAGCAAATGGGTTAACAGATCTCTATCTAGATAGCTGTCCGAAAAGATATGCTGCATATCTGTCCACTACTTGTTTCTGCCAATTTAGGATGCTATTTTAGCTCAATAGTAGCTACCCACAATTCTTTGTAGTATTTCATCTCACAGATATAAAGGAGTAAAGATAACCTATTTTTCCAAGAGCCCTTCATGAATGCCATGAAAGGATATCAATGTACCTGTGAAACAAAAGGCTTCTGCAAATAGGATTGCGAGAAAAAGTCTTTCTACTTGCACATTCTCAAATGAATTGCAGATGTCAGGCAAATCAATAAATCTTTCGGATATCAAGAAAAATAAGGATCCCAGCCACTTCCCCCGAGACTCTTTATGTAAAAGGTGACACAATAATTATGTAGGTGGATTATGATCTATAGGCAAGTGCACTGACTATTAACATCTAAAAGTGACATTTCCTTTTCAGACAAATTTAATATGAGCTGCAAAGATGCATTTTGCAGTCAACTTGCTTGTACAAAAGCTAAATCAGGCATGCTTTTATAATTGTACTGTATGCATTTTCCAGCTCAGACTCTGGTTCTACCGCCTCTCCCAAGTCAGTTACTGTGGGTAGAGCTGGCCTAATTTTTTTGATGCATAGCACATTTGCCTAAATATGCAGTTTATGAAACAGTGCCACTGAAACACTCCAATCAGATCTGGCTAAAATAATGATCAGGGAATGAGGGCAAGGGAGGGAGCAAAATAAACATTGAAATGTTTCATTCTGACAGCTTGGAAATGAACTTTTTGACTTTTCAAGACAGCTTTTTTGTTAGAAGAGGAAATGGTAAGAAAGATTCAGAGTTAGATAACTGAAAGCTGAACAAAACTAAGAAACCCTTTTCAATTAAATGAAACATTTCAAGTTAATCAGAATGGATATATAGTTTCTGTTTCAATAATTCACTTTTAAAATGTTGGTACTTTGTAAACCAGGTGGGTTTTTTTCACTTCAGGCATAAAGATGAAAAATCGACCATGCAGTCAACATTAAGTTGGAAAATCTGCAGGCAAAGTATCTGTTACCTACTGAAAAATGTTTTTCCTGTCCCCTTGAAAAATGTTCACGTGCTCAAGACATAAGAATATATCGTATCTTTGGGAGAGCTGAGGATGTCTTTGGAAGTATGGATGAATGCTGTAATATTGGTTTTAATACCTCGTCTTCGGACCTCCGTTGGTTGTTGCTGTCATGACAAAGCTTAAATAGACAAAACCAAAATCAAGGAATAGCTCTTTGAGAGCTGTCATAGAAGAAGCATTTCCATTTTAGAGTGCTAAATGAGGGCCCCTGCACCCAGGCCAGCCATAAGATACCAACCCTCAGAGGTGGTGCAAAGCCTTAGGAAAACTGAAATGGAGCTAAACAGAGAACTGAATTCAGCTCTTCCATGGAAAAAAACTGATTATGGCAAGCAACAAGTATATTCACCACAAAATGAAGAGAAACACAGAAAAGAGAGAGAAATCCATCAAAAACTGCATAGCCTTGCCAATGCAGCATTTCAGGCAGCCTCATCAGCCCTGCCACACAGGGGTGGAATGGGGATGGCCAGGGATATCGCATTGCAGTGGGGGTCTCTCCTACCATCCCCATCCATTCACGGTCCTGTCTCCCAGCTCCAAGCCTCCCTCTGGCCCCTGAACTCCAGTGGGGAGCACCGCTTGGGCACGTCGGATGGCTGAGCCCTACTTTTTGTGGCGCACTGGGCTGACAAAGCCAGGCAAGCTCAGAGCCAGCTCCGGGCACTTTGCTGCGAGCTGCTCTGCTTTGCGTGGATGTGCCATCAGTCAGAGGGGGAAGAAGAGAAGGGTTTTGCACTTCTCTTTGGAGAAACGCCTGTGCACTGTACACAGCTTGGGAACTCCTACAGGATCAGGCCTCCTCTTGATAGCTTGAAGAAATTTAACTAAAAGGCTATGACATGGCAACCTGGAACTTTATAGAAAATGACAATTGATGTCTGGAGAGCCCTGAGGCAGGGTAAATGACGCCCATGGGGAGGCTCTGCTGGGAGGAATCTTGCTACATATGGTTTCATATCAAAGGCCATTTCATTTCTTGTGGGAGGAGGTAGGAACAAAATTAACCCATTATAGCTAGTATCAACTAATGCAATGGTGAAAGACATTGCGGTGGTGACAGCGGTGTATGAACTCAGGTGAAACAGAATAGAATTTAAAACAGGCAATACAAACATTTGTTGAGTTTTATCAGCTGATATATGTGTGAAAAGAAACAGTACAAATGAAATTTTGTTAACGCCTTTCACTTCCATAAACTTTAAATGACTATAAATGGAACACTAGCAAAAAAAAGAAAAACCCTGCAAAAATCACTGACTTAAACATTCTACATTTATCACTGGACTCGGGACTTTAGTGATTAATTAAATTAATTTGATAAAGTAATTCCTTTCTTTGTGTTAGTTTTTTCTACTTAAATGTAAAGGCTACAGGAAGCTGACAAGCTTTTTTCTGTTTGTATCAGGTGCTGAAATGAATCTGAACTTGAGGAGCAGGGAAGATCCAAATATATCAGATATTGGATCAGAAACCCAGGATAAAAATGCAAATAACCATGGAACTCAGTCATCTAATCCACTGTCCAGTTCTGTGACTGCTGAAAATGGAAATTCAGTATCAAACGGTAAGCAGTTTTTAATCCCAAAGCTCTTCTAACATAAAATTGCTGAAGTGTTTCCTTGAATGAGCTTTTTAAGATATAGCCAAGCTGGAATCTTCTGAGTTGTGAAATATCTGTGTTTCTGGAACCAGCTTAACTTTGTATGTGTGAACTGATAAGCCCCTCTCCAATAAAAGCTGAATGTGAAGAAAATAAAACAACCTCTGTTGAGGAATTTATAATTAGCTCAGCTCCAAGTCTATAAGCAGCCTGAGGCATGGAGGACTGAGATTTGAGATTTCTGATCCTGTAATCAATACAAATGGAACAGAAAAAGGAAAATCAGGATTTCCCTTTGCTACAGGTGCCGTACTAGTGAATGACAAATTGTATATTATTGCAAGAAGATGATGGTGCAAGAGCAATGACAGAAAGAATGAAATCTTTCAAGGTCCTAAAAGCATAAATCCTAAGCATGTAACACCTGTATTACATACAGTCACACAATACAAATACACAAGTGTGAATAGACACAAGAGAAATAGTATTTATTTTGATGGAATGTGGAGAAGCAGATGTCTAAATACTTACATGGCAGTGGGTACAATTATCTTCATGCTGAAAACTTAAGTCTAAATATGGTTTGTGTAAGTAGAACAGTTGTATAACCTTTACTGTTAAGGGTAGAACTGCACATAATGCAGTTGGTAGTTTGAGAGCTATACTGGAAAAATTGAAGGGAAAAAATATTAGGTCAAGAGAAATATTGCATTTTGTTTTCCAAATATGTTATCCTTTTATTTAAAAAAAAAAAATAAACAAAACCAAAAACCTACAGCTGCTTATTATGCAATGTTTTGAAATGAAAAATTGAGCTTTATTATCAAAATGAAACATTTAAAAATCAAATAATTCCTTTCTTTTCAAGAAAACCTATTCCTCAACTTTTGCAGTGCTTGGCCAAAATAACTCTTCCTGATCTCTCGGATAATCAAAACAGAAAACTCATCCAGTCTGAGAAGTTATACAAGTGTAAAGGTGCATTCATTCCTGTGACGGAAAAAAAAGGCATCTTTGTCAATTACAACCGTGTCCCCATTTGTATTGGTATAATTTGGAGAGGAAGGGAGCATATTTTCAGTATGTATAACAGTCAGACTGTTAAATTAACACAAAAACTGTGGGTAGACCGTGTCTTTGATTCCTTTCTATGTAGGATTTTAACCATATATTCTGATGTCCTAATGGGACCTGCGGGACATCAGCTGTTTGTGAGAGCAACTATTTTATCCCCAGACCCCTTAACTGGGCATTTAATCACAAGAGTTGTGTTTCTTTCAGCTTAGAAATGAAATGATGCTTTAAGTTTCTGATTTGTGATTATTATGGTTAAGTTAGTAAATGATCTCAGTTACTGAAATAAATACTCATTGCTTGAATAAAAGGCCAACTAATAGGTGAGACAGGTTCTTATAATTGTTTGTGGGAAGTTTTTATCAGTGTATTTGCAAGCACTAGTAGCCAGTGCTGTTCATATTGATAGTATATAGTATCTACTAAGCATAATCTAATTCTTTTCAAACTATTTGTATATGGAAAGTTTAATCATAAAGGTGTACTGTCATGCAATGGAATTTTCCAGTAAGATATTTTTTCCACTTAAAAACACTGATTCATCAAACTCTAACTTTTCATGGAAGGTTCCCAATTTTGATGCAGCTTTGATACGGAATGATTTTGATATTCACTGTATAATATGAGTAGAAAAAAACTCCCTTTAGGTCTGTCAGTATCCCACTGCTTAAGGAATTAGTATTATTTGTGGTATTTCAAGGTTCAAACCTATGTTTTGCTTATCAGACTGTTGTAGAAATGATGCAAGCTTTGTTTTTACCCTGATGCAGAAGAAAATCAGATTATAAATTTTGTGATACAGAATGCTAGTTTTCCAGCCACCCTTAATAATAATTGAAAGAGTTGACAATACAGAAAACTTTGGTGTGCTTTGATTACATGAATTCAAAACCAGTTTGCTTAGGAAAAAAATCCTTCCAGAATTCAACCTTAACATCTTCATGATTTTGAAATCTGTGTCTTGTTGGATATATCTAGGCAATACTGATATTTGAGAATGTGCCATGAGATGTTTCTATGTAAAATAATTTTTCATTTCTTTGTTACTGTATACCAAACTCCACTAGCTATGAGGAAAAGAAAACCTGAAATGCATTATTAAATAGTTGATACGGAGATTACAAAACTCTTGAATATAGAGTGATCTGCTTCCCACTGTTACACAGTGCAACTATATCACCTATTTTCCACTGATAGAACTAAAGTCTAGACTCATACATTACTCATATGAGTTAATACAGAAGCAATTTCTTAAATAAGACTCGTCTTTTGCTGTCATGAATGAAGTGTCAGCACCACTCTTCTGAAGCATCATGAAACTTAAAGTCACTATGGTCGTAAGAATAATCATTTTGATGAAGATGTTAATCTTACTTATAACCTGATGAATTCTTCAGAAAACCATTACTAAGCAGGTAAAAAGCTGCCTGGCTCAGCTTCCAAAGAGATTAATGCTGTGTTGCTTTCAGAAGCTGAGTTTAATTTCTGACACTGCTGTTAGTTCAGAATTTTAAAAGAAGTTGCTTTTTCATTTTATATAATGTAATCCTCTTCTTTAGTTTATCTTTAATATTAGGAATAACACCTTTCTACTGCTCTGTGCTAACAAACTGTGACTTTTCTTCCACAAGTCTTCCACACCTACCAGAGTTTTTAGTCTGAAAGAAAGACCTTTTTTTGCTATTTCTTGTCCAAACACAAAGAATAATCAGAGAGCCTATAATAACCTTTTATGTTACAATGCTGAAAGTTGTGATCCTAAATCACCCAAAACAGCAGATCCTTGGGGGGAGACACTGAAACACCACAGGTAAAAGTTTAGTGAAATTTGTTGTCATTTCCAACTAGTACCTAATAGGATATAGAGGAGTGTTTAATCGTTAAGTGAAATGTTTAAATATGACAACTATAATAAGTGACTGAGGTGACCTAACCTTTGGTTAGTGGAAGGGAGAAATTCCCTAGGTATCTGACAGTTCTTTACCCCCAGTGGAGCGTGTTGTAGAGGTACTTTGTGTAACTCAAGTGAAAATTAGGGTAGATATTGTATAGATGAGACAGCCCTATTGGACCGAAGGAGCATTGTGCTGCATCGTGCCGAATGGTCACACAGGCACATGCTTTGCACTGCGCTGTTCATCCAGCTCCATTGGCACACTGCTGTCCCTCAGGGGAAGTCTCTCTAGTTATTCCTGTTCAGTTATAACTGAGGTCCACAGCTTGTATATGGAGATCCATGTAAATGGACTTTATATATATAGTTTATGCTGATCGGCATAAAAGTAACTGTCAAGAACCTGCCTGTTTCACCAAAAGCCCTCTGCATTATTCAGGTAAGGGGATTAGTCTTGTCTAACTTGAGCTGTCGAGAAGGTAGCCATTCTGTCTAAGCGGGTCACCTGTGGGCTACAGTCTGCTATGTAGTCTTCTGAAACTTACCACCACATCTAAGCACATCAGGCAACAAGGTGCAGAATGGGAGAGGTGTCACAGAAGATAACCTGACAGAAAAGGGGCATGTCACCATGACACAGCCTACGTGCTGTTGAGCACAGAGCCTTACATCTTGCCTTTCCTGGTGATGCCTCTTTCACACTTTAGCAGCCAATGCATCAAGTGGAGCTGATCAGTAGATCCAGCCTGTGTGTGAACGCAGAATTGTGAAGGAAGGTAGAAGGTTTGGGGAATGATGTGTGGCCACAGTTGCGAAGACCCATAGACTCTACAGTGTTGCTGTTGTTCTGCAAATATGGATGTTGGAGGCCAGGAGGTGCAGGGTCTCCAGTTTGGGGGTAGTAAACCCTACAAGACTGGAGGTTCTCTGGAACCACAGAACCACTTCTAGATGTCCAGTGATCTAGGTCTCGATATTTGAGATGCAAGCTATTTATCAGAAGGATCCTAAGAGGAGTATCTGAGAACAGGACAGAAAAGGGAAATAGAAAGTATATGAAGAAGATCGAGTGTGGGATCTTCCTTTGAAGCAATATAGAAAAGGCATTACAGGGAGTAAGTGGGTAACGGATTGGGTTTCTAGTTTGAATACACATAGTGCTTGGGACAAGGCCATATTCCTGATTATGTGAAAAAAATGGAATATATTTCTTTCGTTTAACTTCTCTAGTTAGATGTTATTGATTGAATCAGATTCCTTGCTATCATTTTGACCACCACATATAATTGCAGGAATAATGTTAGCAAACATAATTTTTCCAAAAAAATGCCAAATTAGACTTACTTTTGATACCTTGAGAATAGTTGCAAGAAAGCCCGGTCCAGATGGTGTAATTTGTGCTCTAGCTTGAACCCCTGATTAACTTATGTTCTTGTAGTTCTGCCCCTGCCCCTGCTAAACTGATGCTTCCAACCTTGTGCTGAATTAAGCAAGGTCTTATTCAGTGCACAGCTGTGGTATCCTAATATTTACTTAGGTGTACGTAAAGGAAAACTCTCAGAATATAATCAACTATTCCATTTATCTTTCCAAACTTCACCAAGCCTCTGCTTGCCATGTTTGTGACAACGTGCTGTTGCTGTACATGGAAACTTTACTTACTTGATAAGACTTCTTATCAAAGTGCTTTTCGTAGAAATAAACAGAAAATCATTGATAACCTTATTCTTAGCTCAAGGCTGTCATGGGCGGTGATCATAAAGTGTATGAATATAGTGCAAAAACAATATCTTTTTCAAAACATGCTGCTGGCCTAGGAAACTATTTTCATTCATTTATGGTGGTCTAGAATCACACAAATATTTTACATTATGTCTTTTATTTGAATTAAATGAATAACACCTACTTTTAAAAGGCATTGTGCATTAAAACGTGGATAATTTTGTGTTACTTTGTTTGAGATGTATCCAAACTAAATCCATGGGAATAAATTACTAGTTCAGGAAAAAATTTGAAGAAAAAAAAAAAGATTTTTTTTGTGTTGACAAAAACTGGATTTTTGGAGGGAAATGTATTTCAACAATTTCATCTGACAAAAAATATGTAATTTTTGCTGAGGGGGAATTTAAAGTTGGATGATAGGGAATTTGATGTAGGAAAGAAAGGAATAGTGGTAACTCACATATATTTTACAAGCTTAGTATACTGGAGACCTTGAACATCAGACCTTGCCCCAGTACATAACTAATATATCATGGACCAACTGAAAAAGTGGTAACTCCACCTTGAAACAAGACATAGTTCAAATCACTGAGAGAACAGGATCAGACTCCCTCTCTGCACCAAGCAGAAAAGGACTGAAATGCTGGATTCTCACAAGATTTGACCTGGCTCCTGAGCCACAAGCAGGGGTTCCACCTTCTTCACTGCCTGTGTGTGTGTCCAGAGAAAGTCCAGATGATTTGAAGCTGTAGAAAAAGATCCGTATTTATGAATACTTTACACAAACTTCATTCAGAAGAGCAAATAAAAAAACCCAGCTGTCCCTAATTACAAAGCTATGGAGATGCACCGTTATAAGGGGAAACTAAAAGCAGGGTAGAGACACCAAAAAGGAATAAAGATCATTCCTTCTCTTTAAAATTCTTATTCTATGGGGTTATTTATGCAATTTATATATTCATGAGCTAAATCATATATCAGTAACCATGTAAGAGTTAATGCTCATTTATCAAAATAAAAAAATAAACTCCCCATTTTTAATACTGAAAATAGCAAGTTGGAAGACGAGCATGTTTCACAGTGTGTTTCTATGCCAGTTTCATGATTGAACAAGAAACTGAAGATGAACATGAAACAGAACTATGTCTAGTTCAGTACCTAATCCCATGAGTAACTTATGATTCATTGCATTTGAACTTTGAATTTCTTTCATCATGATTCTGTGTATGTTGTGTATAATATGCAAAGAGTGGGGCTCGCATTATTTTTTCTTATTTAAGAGTTACGGATCTAAGCCCAGGATCACCTTATCTAGTTTTAGCCACACAAAAAGTAGATGCCTAGTCTAATCAAATACTTCAGGTTAGATGTTATCCATTTCTAGTTAGTAAATCTCAGGTGATCTACTGAGAACAATTCAACTTGCTGTCCTGGTCTGAGGTAAAACAGAATAAATTTTCTGTTAAGTAATTTTACTTGTTAGCTAAGCCAAACCGCAACACTTGCATATCTCTTACTAGGATAAATCCTCTTCTCATGGTGGCTAGCTCTGTTCAGTTGACTAAGGAACTAGTAGTGATATGCTGTTTATGGATACCATAGTATCATGAAAATGTGGAATATATGCTATACGAAGCAATACCAAAATTGCTGGATACCAGGCCTACCATGGTGTCTGTGATTCTAATCTGTGAAGGGCTTAATAACACCTATCAGGGACTCACTGTGTTTCTGCTTCTGCCCTTGCTTCCTCTCATCCCACCATTGCTATGCCAATGATCTTCCCACTCCGGCAGAAGTTATGGGGAAGCGCCAGCAGTGAGCCTTGCTCTAGGATGACTGTGCAGAGGTGTTTGTTTCTCTTGACTACAGAGGGAGACTACCTGGCTCTTTGACACTGGATGACTGGGTTTTACACAGCTAAATTCTGGGCAGCTAATTCCCACATGGAGAGTGCACAATAAGTACAAGAATTAAAAAAAAACCCTCTGTGCTGAGGGGATGAAGTTGTAAGCCCTGGACCTACTATCGACTTTGAGAGCAGACTGCAGGCCTGTTTTCCATTGCCTGTGCATTGCTTCTGCGATGAAAAGGAGCCAGGGAGAAGAGGAGCCAGGGAGTTCTGCATTGCAGGAGGAATCCCTGGCCAGTGTATAAGTAATGTGTTATTTGCAGGCTATTTTAGTACAATTGCTCCTTCTGTAAACCAGCATGCATACCTATGATGTTATTCATACTTGGTAAACAATAATTCTTCCAGTTTCAGTAAGCATGGAAATAGTAAATATCCTGGCAAATGTGTGAGTTTTTTAGATCGTTTTTAGTAAAATATGTCAAGGTCTTTTGAATCTCGTGCTGAAATCGGCCAATGCATGAATGACAGATTATAAATTAGTATTGTTCTGCTTTAGGTTTACCAGAGGAAAATGAATATTCAAGACTGTCGGCCAGCACTACGGCAAGCTCATCGATTCAAAGACATAGGGAGAGCCACACTAGTCAGGTAAGTATTTCATTGATGGTCTACTAGAACCAGTAAAAGAAAAAAATGATAGTAGCTGCATGTTGAAAGCTATCTTGATTCAAATTTGTGTGTTGGCGCTGAAAAATGCAGACTTCTTTTACAGGTTTGTATTGAGCTAAGGACAATAGTGAATTTACTCTTAACTTTTTTTGCTGGGAGGATAATCATCCTGAAAGGGTCTCATAGAAGAGTTCAAAGTTTATGAAACTTGCTGTTGCTGGTTGTGAGGATGTTTTTTTCAGGCAGAAATACATCTCTTCACCCTGAGCAGACCATGATGTTACCTGTCTCAGGATACTCATTTATACCAGAAAGATTTGCATGATAATGAACCTCATAGAAACAAATACATAACTATATCATCCTTTTGTATATAAAAGCAGTGAAGACTTTAAAAGCAGTCTTCACTGGTTTTATGCAAATATCAATAAGTAAAAATTGAAATCAAAATATCTGTCAATTAAAACAGCAATAGGTACTGAGATAGTGTGAAGCTTGAACTTTGGGTCTTTAAAATTTCTGTTTAGTTAATGTCACTTTAAAGTAACACAGAATTAAGTTTGATGTGCAAAGTTAACAAAAAGAAATAAAATTTGTCATAATATATTGTCTTCATTCTTTTCTTCAGCATTTTATATGTAATGTGAAACACTGTACTTTCTAAGTAGCCAATTCAGGCATGAAGGCATTCAAGAAATTTTATTTTCTTTCAATTAAATGGTATTAGTGTATTCTCTTGTTGTCTTTATATCTTCAGTCTACTTTTCTAAAAGGGTAGTCCCAAGCCATTTTTTAATTTGAGATGACCATAAGAATTTTACTGTAAAGCCAATTATTGTCCAAAGAGAAAATATGTTGGAGCTGAGAGGAATTTCCTCAACAGAAACCTGTCATTAACCAATGGTAGTTTCCAAACTATTTTACCAGAAGGTAAGGAAAGTGTTTTTTATCACATTTAAAAGCTACTTTTTGTCTGCAGGGGACAGCTGACATTTCATTATAACAAAATACTGGCCCTAACCAAGTGAATGAATGTTTGACTCCCTTGACTCCAACAGGAGTGGGATTCAACCTTCATATTCAGTCTTAACGTAATTTTGAAAAACAATAGGTTTTAACTGGGTAAATATGTGAACAAACTAGTACAACACTCTTCACCTTTTGTTTTTCTGCTCCACTGTCCAAAGCACAGGCATAACCACAGCGCCTATTCTGAGCTGAAAAATTGTTCCAAGACAGCACTCGTCATTACACTAATCTCTTCAGATACATAAGTGAGCCATCCAGAGCTGCCCTGGCACACATAGGCACATACCCATCTTGCACACAATAACAAATCTTTGCCATCACTGTACCTCTCAGACTCTCAAAATGTACTTTGACCATATTGGGAAAAAATACTTACAGGTCTGCTATCTCCAGATCGATATACTGCATAAGGATATGCAATTATCACCCTCAGCACAGGAAAGACATGGACCTGTTCGAGCGGGTCCAGAGGAGGGCCACAAAAATGATCAGAGGGATGGAACACGTCTCCTATGAGGACAGGCTGAGAGACTTGGGGCTGTTCAAGAAGGGTAGGGAACTACTGGAGAGAGTCCAGTGGGGGGCTACAAAGATTGGCCCAATCTGGTGGAACGACAGATGCTCATTCTCTTTTGCTCCGCTCCCAAAGGGAGGCAAGAGAGAGAGAGGAAAAGAGAGACTTAAGAGTTTAGAGGCAACTAAACTACTTTAATGAAATATTAATAATAAGATAACGAAAAGAAAATAATGAAACATATACAAAACCGTATCAAGCTCCCAGGATGACAATCACATCACCAGCAGGCGCTGGGGAAGTCCCAGACTGGACTCAGTGACGGATGGGAACTGGATTCCAGATCAGGATCAAAGGCAGATGCAGAGACAAAGAAAGAAAGAGAGAAAGAGAATGGAGCACCTCTCTTATGAGGAAAGGCTGAGAGACCTGGGTCCGTTTAGCCTGGAGAAGAGAAGACTGAGAGGGGATCTTATCAATGCTTATAAATATCTAAAGGGTGGGTGTCAAGAGGATGGCGCCAGACTTTTCAGTGGTGACCAGCGACAGGACAAGGGACAATGGGCACAAGCTGGAACACAGGAAATTCCCTCTCAACATGAAGGTAGCAGAGCACTGGAACAGGCTGCCCAGAGAGGCCGTGGAGTCCCCTTCTCTGGAAATATTCAAAACCCACCTGGATGCATTCCTGTCCAACCTGCCCTCAGCGAACCTGCTTTGGCAGAGGGGTTGGACTAGATGATCTCCAGAGGTCCCTTCCAACCCTTACCATTCTGTGATTCTATGATTCTGTCATTCAGTCTGGAGAAGGCTCCAGGAAGACCTTATTGTGGCCTTTAAGTACTTAAAGGGGGCTTATGAGAAAGATGGGGACAAACTTTTTAACGGCGCCTCTTGTAATAGGACAAGGGGTAAGGGCTTTAAACTAAAAGAGGTTAGATTTAGCCTAGATATAAGGAAGAAATTTTTTATGATGAGGATGGTGAAATTGGAACAGGTTGCCCAGAGAGGTGGTAGATGCCCCATCCCTGGAAACATTCAAGGTCAGGTTGGACAGGGCTCTGGGCACTCTGATGTAGTTGAAGATGTCCTTGCCCATTGCAGGGGGCTTGGACTAGATGACCTTTAAAAGTCCGTTCCAACCCAAACTATTCTGTAATTCTATGACTCTATGATTCTATGATTCTGAAGACAACTGGAGGCAGCATTTTCAATTGTCTCTGCTACATTTTTTAATGATCAACCAAATACTTATTAAGCATGAGAGTGGCCAAAGACCCCTCTCTAGTGAATGAAAAATCCAAGTCCCAGACACTGCTCCAGTTATAAACCTCACACAGTGAGACACTTTTGTCCTGCTAAAATGCTTGCCTGGGATCAAGGAGGATCATATTTAAATTACTACACCAGTGCAGTACATGGAGAGTTAAACGAACAGGGTATAGGGGAGCCATTATCATCTTCTTATGTTTGCAAATGGAAACTGTATCCTTATGTGAAATTAGCCTGTAACATTTAAATGCTTTATTTTAGAAGCAAGTATTTAACCATTTGCAAACATGATTTTATCAAAACTACTTGCCAAAAGCTGTACACAATTTCAATTCAGTACTTTGAAATGTCACTTTTCAGTAAATAGATGTTTTGCCAGTGTGTTTCACAAATCTTTAAAATAGATTCCATGCCACGTACTCAGAATTACATGCAGGGACAATCCTTAAATGCAAGCTCAATAAGAACAGTGACAAGTTTAGAGAAGAAACCTACAGTTCTGTGATTTTTGATACAATTGCCTTAATGAATAAACATCTTCCAAAATGGTGTTGCCAAAAGGAAAAGAGAAAAATATTCCTCCCACAAAAAGAAAAACAAATCTTAAAAAAAGTCTGTGCTCACAAGGCTGAGAATTCTTACTGCAAAAAGCATTCCTCACCATTTCCAAAACATGACATATATTTGAAAATGATTGGTTTTAATTAAAGTTGACATTTCTTAGCATGCTGGTGGTGACTCTAACAACATACAACCCTATTGTAAAAGTCTTTGCCAGGCTTCACTGCAGTAACCTTATCACTTTAAAGTAATTCTTGCACAGACGTATGAAGTAGGACAGATTGTTTCACAGATCTGTGAAGGTACTGATTGACTAATTGCTTTAGAGAGAGAAACATAGACTGGGCCCTTGGATTTCTTGGCAGACACTCTGTCATTTCAGCTAAAGGAAACTGGTTCATTAGCTTTCAGGGACTTCTAATATGTATGGGTTTTTTTAATATCTCCCTGCTAGTTCCTTACTGAAGTGACAGGAGTTAATTTCATTTTTGTCACAAGATCTCAAGGCTCATCTACATCCAAGTAAAGTTTAGGCATTATGGCTTATGGTACCATCATGTTGTCACATCAGGTGATAATTACCTGCATCACTGCCTGATACTTCCTGAACACTGCAAACCTACACACTTCAGAGAGCAAATTCTTCAGCTCAGTATCTGTCGACATGCATCATAAGAATCAATCTTTTAACAAACACTTTTGGAAGCAATTACCATGTATAAAATATCATGCAGATGTGAACTCAGCAACTTAACTGATCATCTCTAAAGTTTGCTGAAAACAAAAAAAAAAGTTGACTGTTAGCCATAAATGCTACTTTTCTAGGGCAATGGTTACTTAAAGGTCAATTTTTATCAGAATGAAAAAGGACAAAAAATGAAAAAAATTGTTGAAATGCTAACAAAATATTTCTCATTTGAAAGTTATGGAATAAAATTCTACTTCCTTCTGCTAGAAAAAGGGGAAGAGTGTTAAAAATAAAGTTTGATTTTTGTCTCATCAGAAATGAAAGAACGTACATCAAAAAAAATTAAAGTCTTGCATGTTAAAAGAACAAAAAAGTATGTTTTTTTAAAACTACTACCTTTTCCTTCATATTGTTCTGTGGCTGTACAGTTGTAGATTTCCAAGTGATTGTATCTATAGGTTGCAAGTAAGTACCACATAAAACCATGAAGAACCCAACATCTGATATAACACTGTAGCATCATCTTCATTCTCAGTGAAGATGAAAACTGAACCATGAATTTGAGGATCAAACCAGTTATCAAGAAGTTTCATGTGCTTTAGTTTGTTCGGATAGTAGATATTTAAGAAACTAGTTGTTAGCAAAGAGCCACACATATTCTTTTCACTGACTCAGCACACCAGCTTCTTTGTATTTTCTGCTTTCCTTGTAAACCAAAGCATTCTAGTCAAGGAAATCTTTAAAACGTAAACTAGAAATCTACAGTAAAATGGTACTGCAAGAAACAATATCTTAATTTACCGTTACAAGAAAACCTACTTCAGTCTTAGCGACTAAGCCCACATATCAACTGCAAGGACTGCATCTAACTCAGCTTCTACAGAAAAGCTTTTGATAGCTGTCTGTGCCTCTTGCTCCCCAAACAGCAGAAAACTAGGAAACTTTCTTTTCCAATCTTGATTTAAAATTACTGATTTAAAATTATTTAAATGTTTATTGTTTCAAATTGCTTCAGTGTTTTATTTATACAGTTTGGGACTTCCAAATGTGCCTGGACCTGTAGTCATGAATTCTTAGCCCATTTCCTTCCAGAGGCAAAGAAACCACCAAAATGGAAGAGATGTTTCTTCTGGTCATTTGTGCCATAATCTTGCTTAGATAGAAAATTTTGTTATGACTAAGAGTCATTTCTATTCAGTCCCACTCCAGGAAGTGATCCCAAAGCATATTGGAGACTCCACAAATGTTTAAATCGCTGAGCAGGGTCTAAAGCCCCAAACCTCCTCCAGAATAAAAAAAGCTTTATAAAATATTACCTCTGTGCTCTTTTTCTTTTACACAAAGCATTTCTCAGTTCCTTAGCCAGTTCAATGGTCTCTCTTCTCCAGACTGTATTTATTGCTTCCTTTGTTCTCGATAGCTCCTATGAGTGTGTATGTTTAAGAGATAGAGCGTAAAGACTGTTAAAATATATACATTCTTTGGAACATCAGCAACAGCAGGAAGATGAAATAAAGTCAACGGAAGAAAGAGTGTATCTTTGGCACCTCACACAAAAGCTAAGCGGTCCTGTCGTCTTCTTTTTCACAGATCCAGGACTGTATTTCTTTATTTTTGGTAAAAATATTTTAGAAGTTGTTATTAACATTCACTACAAAGTGGGATGTGGTGTGAGAAAGATACAGTGGAATGAAGAAAAGCAGGCCAGTTAAAAGAGTCCTTGTTCCTTATGTGGGCAGCAAGAAGCAACATGGTCTGTCTGTACTGGAATGAGATGGACAACCTGGAGATAATGAACAGATGGGAAGTGAGGGGCAGATTAAAGACTAGAGTGATAATAAGTGTGTGTGTGGGGCGGGAGTGGGGAGTAAAACAGGCACCAGATAAAGGATGATTCAGAGAAGTAAGGCTGGAGGAAGAGTAAAATGACTGAGAGAGAAGGTAAATAATAAAACAGAATAGGGGATTTAGAAAGAGCAAAGATGAAAAAGCCAGAGAGAATAAAAAAGCCCACAGCAGATAAGTGAGAAAAACAACTAAAAAGAAAATAAGAAAAACAGGAGAGAATGAACCAAGGACAGAGCACGGGGTGCTGGAGTAAAAAAAGAGGGACTAAGGAGTAAAAAAGTAAAAAGTCTATGTGATGTTCCAGATATGATATCCATCTTCATACACGTATCGATGTGATCTTTTATGTTCCATAAAATAAATACAATTACAATAATCCACCTACATTTATAGGGTTGCTTTCTATGCAAGTTAGTTCACAACCATAGTCTCCTGAAGATTCAGCTATCCAAGAAGAAAGGTAGAAAATTTCCCATTAAAAGGTGCAAAGCCTCTTTTTGCAGCTTAGCTTTCTAATGGCTGAATGTTGGCTTATTTGTAATCAGATGATGCCACATGCGTTCAGTGTCCTATGGAAATACTCCCAGAACAAGACAAATAAGCGAGCAGCTTGCCATCCTAGTAGGTTAAGTAATAACAAACATACAATACACCCTGCTGTAATATTTTGGTTACCTGCTTGTGGTTTAACCTGGCAGGCAGATAAACACCACACAGCCATTTGCTCATTCCCCCCCAGTGCGACAGGGGAGAGAATCAGAAAAAAGGTAAAACTCACGGGTTGAGATAAAGACAGTTTAATAGGACAGAAAAGGAGGGGAAAATAATAATAATGATAAAAGAATATACAAAACAAGTGATGCACAATGCAATTGCTCACCACCCGCTGACCAATGGCCAGCCTGTCCCCAAGGAGCAGCCACCACCCCGCAGCCAACTCCCTGCAGTTCTATTGTTCAGCATGATGTCATATGGTATGGAATATCTCTTTGGCCAGTTCAGTCAGCTGTCCTGGCTGTGTCCCTTCCCAGTTTCTTGTGTACCCCCAGCCTCCTCGCTAGCAGGACAGTATGAGAAGCTGAAAAGTCCTTGACTCAGTGTAAGCACTGCTCAGCAACAACTAAAACATCAGTGCGTTATCAACATTATTCTCATCCTAAATCCAAAACACAGCACTATACCAGCTACTGGGAATAAAATTAACTCTGTCCTAGCCAAAATCAGAACAATATCCACCCCTTATTCTATACCATCTGTCACGCCCAGGTCCCACACTTTCCATTACATCCCAGTTAATCACCACCGCTTTTCCTGTCTTTTGATATATACACACAGATATCATGCCCTTAGTCTATGGGCCACCCCTCTAAAATGTCCATTGAGTTCATTTAGTCCATGACTTTGGGCTTCATCTGCCCTTCAGAGCAGGAGAGATGGTGTGTGGTGTTGAATTATTGCATGCTGAAACCAGTTCTGGTTCCATCACTGCTGCTCTTGTCCAGTTCTATCATCACTGCACTTTGCTCGGTTTCATTAGAATTCTTTCCTCATTAATCTGTGTAATTGTTACTGTAATACCATTGATATGGCATATAGCAACCATAGTAGTGATGACATACAGTATTATATAGCAATTAACATACAATTCAAATCATTGTCTATTCTCACCCAAAATCAAATCCCCTTGAGGTACACATTGGAATTCCCCATCCTTCCGCATCACCCATCAAGTGCACTCAGGTCCTTTAACAAAAACAATCCTATGGATGGATTTGGAGATTTGGATATTCCAAGGCAGGAATAACCCAGACTGTCTTCCCCCACGTATTTTTTATGTGCACTATACAGACTTTCTCCTGGTGTAAGATTTTGGTTACCCACTTCTGAAATATGTTTTATCTGTCACGTGCTCAAAGAGGTAAGATAAAAAATGATAGTTATTTTTTCACATATTGTTATATTAAAAAATCTGCAGTCTTATCTCTTCTATTTTGTTTAAACCCCATAGCACAGGTTGGCAGATTGCAGTAATATAGGAGCCAACATCTGACAATGAAAAATTGGAAATGTCTTTTCATATTCGTGAAGAATGTATTTATTGTTTCATTATAGCTTAAGCCATAGCTCTTATTTCATGAAATCTCATTGCTTTCAGCAGTCTCTCCCTCAGAAAGAGCTGCATATTCATTATAGTTTCAAGGGCCTTCTTTGTTCCTACTTGATTTAATATTTGTTGCCAATCACTTCTTTTGTTGACTGTTCAAAAGTTTAAAAAAATGAACAGTCAAGAATGCAATGTGTTGCTACCCCCCACCCATTGTCACAGTTCTAAACACTGGGCTCTTACATTCGTTATTAATGTCTGTCGTGTTTGCCTATTAGCTGGAAGAAATCTTTGATCATCTTTGAAGCACAACGTGGCAATCAAACAAGTCTGGTGTGATAAAAAAATCACTAACACCTTTGTAAACACATAATATCCAAGAGAGGACATAGAGTGTTATATATTTAAAATTGATCTGAATCAGTATATCCCCTTGAATTGTGTTTTGTTTATTGTTTTGACAGTAATATCAAAGAATTCTCTTTGTAATGTCACATACAGACAAAAATCAGGTCTTATAACACAGTGCAGCTTTATTTTTAGAAGACTTACATTCAAAACATGTACCTTATAAGTTAAATGGTATGAGGTAACGCATAGTAGAAATTCATCGGTAGGTACAATATCTCGTGTTTCTGTATCAAGGGTTTTTGGAGGGCTGATGCCTCTCTCCTCAGCAAGGAGAGATATCTGACTGGTGTGACCTCCAAAAGGGAAAATGCAGATTCTCCTCTTTGAACCAGTAGATGCCACAGCCAGCTCCCTGCACATCTGAGGCCCCTTTTCTGTCTCCACTCCTTCATCCTCATTGCATTTTCCCCTGGTAGAAGACTGTGATGAACAAAACCTCCTGAGTACCCCTGCACCCTCCCTAAGCGCGGGTGTTTGGCTAAAGTGTGTAGTTATTCCTCTTGGGCTGCCACAGTGGCCAATGGGTCACCTTAAAAGGCTGCTTCAAATTCAGTGTGGTCCACTACCCCACTGACAGCACCTGTGGCGAGTGACTTCACTTCTGACTTAGTCATAAGTGCCTGGTGTGAGAGAGAATAATTGGTCCCTCTGCCCTTCATTCTCTTGCTGTCACACACTGCTGCATCCATGTAGATCAGCAGAGATTTAGACTGCTAACAGACCGTAAATTAAGTGGTGTTTGCCTCTGATCTTGTTTGACCGTAAGGACAGTGTTTCTATACATACACAACATTAGCAAATTGTTTTTGTAATTGCTTCGAAAGCATTGTGGCAAACCTAGCCTCTAGCTGATTGAGTAAAATATCTCCATTAATATCACAAAGTAGCAGTGATCAATTAAGTAGCAACATGATTCAGTTTTTCAGATAGTTTTTGTTAGATTATGTACAAAGTGATATCAGCATTGTTAGGTCAGCTGTCCTGAAGAGCTCTACAATACATGATTTGTTTTCAGAACTCATCTTGAGAAAGGCACAGTTGCTGTTCTGAACATGATCTTTTTCTCAAACATCAGAGGCAAATTAGGAGGACGCTCTGAAGGTTTTAAAGAGCATTGTGTATCACCTTAAAGAAAAAAACAGTATATTTCAGTATTTGTTGATGTGTTAGTCACTCTGGGAAGGCGTCATTTTGTAGATGATATCAGAAATCTAGAGCTGAAACTCAGCCAAAACAAATAATAATAAATAAATAAATAACTGAAACCACAAGATCCAAATAAGTAAATAAAATACACCCCTGTTTTGAATGTATAGGCTTTTCCGACTGTATTCCCAGCTCAGATAATCAGAGTGCCTGACATGTGTGCTGTCATATATCATTGAACATTGCCTACTTTGTTGTAGTATTTTCTGCCAGATTACACATTACAGCTATACTCAGGATTCGTGCACTTATTTTGCAAAAATATAACATCTTTGTTTGATTGCTGAAATACCTCCAAGCTGTATGGAAAGATGATTAACCTAATTAATTGAGAATATTGTGGTCCCAGGCAGGTTACTACTTCACTGAGGGAAAGTTACAAAAGTACAGATGACCAAGCCCTGCATTTGCAACTAAAATGTGTTACTGCAAAAAATAAATAACATCATCCAAAACCAACCCCTCCTCAAAAAAATCCCCACCCCAAAATGCCAAACCAACAAGAACAAATCCACAGAAAACCCCAAGAGTATGAGAGAAAATCAGACAACTTACACCAGAAACAGAATTGCAGTCAGATGAAACATATAAAATCTTCTGTCTGAGGCACACCAAAGGTCTGTGTAGCCCAGGAGTCTCTTTCTGACAAAAAGGAGAAGGCGCTGCTGCCTTGGGAAAACAGAGAAGTTGTGGGGTGCCTCTTTTGCCAGCATGAACTCTGTGAGGAAGGGCCTTCTGGAGGCAGAGTTCATTTTGTAGCTAGTAATCCTTAGTGGATGTCCTGGACTCTTCTTTTTTCTGGAAAATCCTTTCATAAAGCCAAACTAAGGCAAACAATGGAATGAATTTTTTTAGGGTGAAGCTTGTGAATTTTCCAAATGCCATGGCATAGCAGAGGGCTGGACTGGGCAATCGAAGATGCCTGTGCCTGCATGGTCTCTGATACCAGAATATCTTGCTTCCAGCATCACCCCAAATCGGATGTTTGGAAGAAAATCGAATCTGTCCCTCAAAAAATCCAGATAGCTGAAAAATGCCTGTCGGAAGGGAAAGCATTTCTTCCTGACTCTTGTGGTGATCCAATTTTGTTCAGAAATGTTGTCCGTTTTTAGTTTTATTTTAAATACACAGTTACTTTTAAGATTACCTTCAATTTTTAAATATCAGCAAAGTTATAATTTCCTTTGGTATGTCATCTATATAACACCGGTTCTAAAGGTAGTTTATTCTTTTGATGTAATAAGAAATTTTAACTGAGAGACAAAAAATATTTTCTTGTTTAGAACAAAGCAAATGCAATATATGTATCAGTTATGGATCTCATGTCTAACTCTATTTAAGCTGGCATACCTCCTCCAGAGCAATTCAAGATTTGCACCAGATAGAGCACGTGTTGTCTTTGCCATTTTCTCCTTTCCATTTGCCATCCATTTGGAGAGTTTTGTTTTTGGAGATTGTAAGGTTGCTCCAACACAAAGAAAATTCATCAGCAGTTTAAAAGAATGGTTAACTAAAATGACTTCATTGTTGCATATCACATATCAAGTTGTTACATCCAGTGGGTCTGCATTTGCAAAAAAAATGTGTGTCCCAGCATTCACAAGACAATCACATGAATCAGCTTGGATCCCAGTGGTACAGTTGTATTTGAAGATTTTTAATTGGAATTTAGAAGCATGTAAACTCATTTATCATACCTGCTCTCTACTCCCTGCTGGGGTCTTATGTGGCCAATGCAGGTTTCCCAATCAAATACAAATTTACATATTGATTTGATTTATGTTGAATGCTTGCCTAGGCTTCTTAACACACTCTTGGTTTACTGTGTGCTTTCCCCTTGTATCTTTAAATAAGTATTGTATTGTATTAGTAAATAACATGTAGGCTGACAGATTTTTTTTTTTTTCCTTGATTCAAGAATTGGTGGAAAAGCAATCCTTTCCTGATCTATGCTTTTTTGTAACATATTAAAAAACAAACACATCTGTTTGAACCTGAAGGGTCAGGATTTTTTGAGAGGTTGCTCTGTGTCCTGTAGTTTGGAAAAAAGATGCAACACATGTGTTTGCAGTCCGCATAGGGGCTTATCAGATGCAAAAACAGAGAAAGATGAAGCCATTAAAATGAGTTAAAAAGATTTTTGTGAGAGATATATGCCTGTCACAGGTTGAATCAAAATGTCTTGGTCTTGCTAATAATCAAATACAGTAAGAATTATTTTCAGAATTACTGGATGAAATAGTGTCTTTAATTTTGAAATGAGAGGTGAGAACATCCTGATCACTTCTGTCTTTAAAACTGATGATCCGCAGGAGACCCACTGGGGTTTGTGAACCGCTTTTGAGGGCTCTAATAAAGATAACTGTGAGTCACCTATAGGCTGAAATTTGTTCTGCTTATATTTTTAGACAGCCTACAAAGATTAAAAACATGGGTATTGTTTAGGCGGTTCCATTTCTAAGATAATTATGATAATTTATCATCAACATTTTACATTTATTGCATAATTCACTTTAGATCCTGATCAAATTTTTGAAAGGTAAAGTCATGGCTGTTCTAGACTCAATCTCCCCATGGATTCCATGATGGGACCTCAATTTTACTAACAATATAAAACACTAATGGAAGAGAAACATGATAATGCTGTAATAATTAATTGTGAGCATCTACTGACAGTTTAAAGCACCAACATTGATAAACCTATTTAAGAAAATTCTCCGAAGGGAAAATATGGACTAGTTTACCTTGTGCAAATGTCTCAAGAGCACAGGTTTATATGCTATACGTGTCCTTAAATTGGGTTGTGATTTAAAAATCTGCTTTCTGTTGTGCTTATATGTCTGGATTCAGGAATTTTACTAAAACTTACAGAAGCCACTAAAACCAGAACTGTAATAAAACATGCAGAGCTACATTTCATGTAAGGAAAATTATTTTAATGTTTTAACATCAAAAAAATGTAACTAAATTCTTATTTTCATTTTCTGGTGAATAGTAGTAGAAAAATCCATGCAATCACAGGTGACCAAAAAAATGACTAGATTACAATACACATATTTTTGAAAGAGCAAACCCTACATTTAGGCAGGGAGAGAGCAAAATGAGATGAAATACTCAAAAGAATCTACTAATGCAAATTAAAAAATCTCTGTTTGGCAGACAGTTTAATGAATCCTTTAGCCATAGCTTAATGATAAAGACTGTGTTGCATTTGACACACAAATAGACAGTACAAACTCTTTGTTACTTCTGAATGTTACAAAATACCCTCTGTAAAGTAATAGCATTTGATCTTTTAATGCAGAATGAATTTCCTGAGATTCTAGAGCCAAATCTCTAAATAACTCAAAAAAAGGTTAATTTTAAATGGATCTGTTAATCTTTTTATCTGGCATACCTTTTGTCACAAATGATTTAGAAATGTGAAACCTTCAACTTTCCATAATTAAAAACTCACGGATTTTTTTAAATAGCCTAAGAAATAAGACTATAATTAAAATAATTTATTGACTTGACTTACAGCGACTCGTCTTGATTCTAAGACAAAGTTAAAACCCAGAATGTCTGCTTTATTCCATAAAGTGAAATTTAGGCAGAATTTAGAATCCTAAGTCCAGAAGGCAATTCAGGGGCTCATTCTCCAATAACTATGCAATACTTAAATGTGTATGACTCAGTAGGCAAAATTGTACTCCCAGGTTTTCATGGTTGCCAGCATACAACCAAAGTGCTCTGTCTCCACTATCTCGTGTGCACTAAACCCACAAGTGATTCACTCTGAATGATTTGCTTTAGCATACTTATCACACATGGACAGCACAAAGCACAGGAGCTAAAGTCCTTCCTTGCACTCAGAACCACCTCTTGTAGTCACAGTGTCCTCTCAGCATGTGAGAACTCAGTCTCTTCCTTAACCTGAGAGAAGTCAAATCCACATCTTCTGATTTCCCAGTATGCTCTAACCACTAGGTAATGGTGAAAGTCCTTCTGTGTATGTCCTGATGGAACTGAGCCATTGGTGCTCTGTCACCAACCAAAATCCCCAGTGCCAGGAGGAGAGCACTTGCTTCTGCAGTCTGATAGTTTGGACTGTAGGGTGAGAGGAACACATTTATTGTATTCGTCTTGCCATATTTTGCAGTGGAAAATATAGATCTTACTTAACTGCTTCATTCCATTGCAGTTTCCAGTTAACAGCTTTGGTAACTCCACATGCTCTTCCCTTGTGTGTCACTGTCTTTGACACTTCACCTTCTCTTGTTTGCTCAATAAGGACTCTGGATACCAAATACAGGGATGGCAAGGCTGCTAAATGCTAAGTATTCACATGCTATACATTTTTGTGGGTCTAGCCCAAATGCTATGTTGCCCATGTCTGATTGACCATTGACTTGGAGTAGGAAAATCCTGGTCTACACTTGGTACCATCTCCACCCCTTAATGGTTGAAGTTGTTTGTTCAGCATTCATTGAAAAGATTAGTAGTCTTAAAGTCATTACTTCCTACACACCTCATTCACCCTTCACAAAATACCTGTTCAGGATATAGAATAATAACAAAGAAATATAGCTTGCTGTTTTACATTTTGCTTCATGTAAAATTATTCAGCAAATCTTTTCTATAATGAATATGTATAATAAATCTTTAGCTTGTCACAGGTCTAATTATGAATGGAAAAAAGAAAAGATATCATGTTATTCAAATAGATCTAATTAAATTAATTGATTCCTTTAAAGCTTTGCCGTTTCTTGTGCCTTTTCCCCCATTTCATTCTCACTGCATTTCCATCGTGTCCTTCATCCAGGTTGACATATAAACTTTTTCCAGCTTACTTACCAGATCAATCTCATAATGAATAAAGATTTGAGATATTTTTCCATCTTTGTTTAAAAAATACAATAAAAGGTGCACGCTTATTTGTGGACTGGACCAACATTTGTCCACTATACACTGGAAAATGAACTCTATCGTGAAACTGCTGACCCAACATTAATTTACAGCTTGCATAAGCAGCATCCAGATAAAAAACCTTCTTCAGTGCCTATAAGCTATAAATAGGATACATTTGTCAATTGCCTTGCCCAGGCAAATTGTACTCGCTTTTCACCCTGCACCTGCGTGCCTTTATGTTCCTTAGAATAGCAATGGCGCTGCCGCTATTCAAATACTTTGTCCATCTTTCAAAACTGAAAATTCCTCCGTAGTTCATTACAGTCATACTATCAAACTTTTGTCACCTGGCCACATCCAATAACACAAAGTTTCAAAATATCTATTTTCTTACAAGTGTACTTATCTGCCAGTGTTCAGGCACATCTTTGTTTCTTTATCTCTGAAACTCTTTCATATGGAACTCTTGCAATGACAGTCTAACACAGCTTGCTTTTACATATGTTCCAGCACCTCTCTGAAAAACATGCCTAATACAGGTTTGTGAAATGCCTAAAATTTAGCTACAAATAAGATGTCTAAATTGGGAAGACTGGCTTCCAATCTATCTGTTTTCTAAACTCGGTTGTTCCCATAACTAAAAATCTGTAGAAATTGCCCACAGTAAGCTGCAGTGCCTCCCAAACTATACATTGATTCTATAGGATAAAACTCCCTCACCTGTCTTTCTTGATAAATCGTTTCCAATTACAAACTTTTGATTTGTATTCTAATCTTTCCTACCCACGCTGAAAAAAAAAAAGGTTATGTGTTTTGGTTCACAAGAAGTCACTGATATCCTTCTAACAGTACCCGTGGAACATTTCATTTTCCTTCGAGTTGCTGAGATGCCCGGTTGCATTTTGTGTAAACATAAAAGCAAAGAGGTTTTTGCTTTCATAGTGGTATGCAATTGGTATGGTACCAAAATGTACTTTAATGAAGTCTTTCAAACACTTTCCTTTTTTCTTCTTTTTTCTTAAAAAGGCAGAATTTACAACTGTACTTGAAATTATAATACCTTTTATTAAGACATTATATAGGTTAATGCATTTCCCTTTGAAGTACCAACCAGCCAGAAATGAAGTAGATTCCCCGTGGATCTTCAGGTATTTCCATGTGAGGGCTCATTCCGTCTCTGACAGCACGTATGAAAGGTCTGACTTGCACAGGACACATTTGAAGCAGCGATGTAAAGCCTGTGTAAAGCCTCTGTACCCAGGTACCTGCTATTCCATGAAGGAACAGCAGGAGCCACAGGCATAGCAAAGTCTTCTATCCTGGGAACCTCATTGCCCGTCGGTGACAAAAATGCCTTTCATGTCACTCAGCCCTCCTTGCAACGGGAAGCGACCACGTGCAGAGTGTCTCATGAGCATTTAAGGGCACTGGACATCAATTCATTTATCATGGTAACTAACATACAGCCATCTCTCGTTATGACAAGGAGTATAAATGCAACCTTGACAAGAATAGCCATACTTCTCACGTAAGGCCATGGGCCATTAGCTGTTATAGTGGGTTTGGTTCGTTTTCCCTAGATAGGCCCCTTCTGCTCCAGAATTCCCCCAAGCGAATAGCTCTCAGTACCTGCTCTAGGTCCTGCTGTACTGCATAGGTGCTAAGTAGGTCTTAAAGGACAGTGAGATGGGCTTCATAGCTTCGTGGACTTGTGCTGTCATGAGGGCTTCAAACTGACTTGAACAAAATAAATAATCATTGGAACAGAAAAGTTAAATGGGAGGGAATAGTTTCTTCTAGGTGGATTATGAATATAGTACAGAACTGTTTGGCTACTTTAAAATGAATTTATAAACAGTTTCAGGCCAACTGAAACTACATTTTAAGTTGTTAGTGTATTCTCTGGAGGAAGACAAGGGTCAGCCCCTGGTTCTAAGGCTAACACCTATCTGTGACAAGTAGCATCACTAATTCTATGCAGCAAAACAGGTTATATTTTCTTGGTTATGGCTATTTGGGTATTTACATTTAGGGGCAAAACCTTGCTAATCCTGCAGCTGCTATTTGCTTTGTGTAATGGAGTATTTTGTGAGTATGACAGTATTATATGACAACAGTTTTAAGACCAAGTTATTAGAAATATGAACTACTCATCACTGTAGGCAGTCTGGTTTGTGTGTTTCAGAGGATTGTGTTCATGTACCCCTTGCTGACATAGGGCAGGTTTTTTCCATTTGTTTCAGTTTTGGCACCTGCTCCATACAACTTCAGTTCCGTGACTTTCAGACATGAGACTGAAATAGGGCAATTCTAAATCATTTATTTTCTTTATTTTCAGTGTAAAGAATGATAAATGGCGAATGGGAGCAGTGAGTTAAGCACAAAGTTTTAAACCCTTTTGGAGGACAAGGTTGCTTCAAATTATTAACAGGGTGGTTTGATCTGTTTTCTTTTAGCCGTAGTTCAAATGAGAGCAGCTTTCCCTCAACAAAAGTGTAGAAACTGAGGGCTTACCAGCATGCATCTATTTATTTATTTAGTTGTAAATATTAGAATGGGAGTACTCGCAGCCACTCACCAGCTAACATGGCTAAGCCAGGGCACACTGTAGCAGTCTCAGGGTTTCTGTTCATCATCCTACTAGAGTGTGTGGGTAAGCTTATAATACTCCATGCTGTCCTTTGCAAATAATGGATGGAGAGCAGAAGGTGGTTCCCTCCTCGCACAGGGCTTGGCAGTATAAAACACCTCTCTTGAGTTTAAGGGAAGGATATTTTGCTGAAAGTCATTATTGTCTACACATCATTATACATGTCACTGAGCTCTTTACAAAAGAGATAAGAAAACAAGACCTGAATTTGCCCTGCCCACAGGCTTACATCCATGACAAAAGAGACAGAGGATCCTATGTGAAATTGCATTCAATATGGACATTGCAGTTTTACACTGCCAAGAGAATTAACTTTATCCACCGTTTTTATTATTATTATTTCCTTCTCACTAACAGGTTATTCATCAGCTTAGACTTTCAGAGAATGAAAGTGTGGCTCTGCAAGAGCTTCTAGATTGGAGGAGAAAGCTGTGTGAAGAGAGAGAAGACTGGCAGCAAATCTTGCACAACACTGAGCAAAGAATCACAGCCCCACCTCCACCCCCTTGTAAAAAGCCAACGCTGCTGAAGAAGGTAGAAGATACCTCCTGCAACAGACTCTCTTCGGGCATATGGGATACCACCATGTGATTCAGCTGTGTGTGTTTGCAGACTGTTAGGAATGAAACCACCTGATGACTTCAATCTGCACAATCAGCAAGTTTTCTTCCCTTCACAAAGCGTGCAGGGATATTTTATAAGCACTCATTCAAGAGCACAGGATGGAGGAGCTATTTAGATCTGTTGTGTGTGCATGTACATGTGTGTGTTCGTTCTTTTCATATATATACACACATACATATATGTGTGCATCTGTGAGTGTATATATGTATGCGTGTGTGTATATATATGGAGACAAACTGCACTATAAGTACTTAGTGTAAAAGTCCAAGACAGTCACTTGGAGTTCGCGCATGGACAATGAAGAAACTATGTTAAGCACATAGTGATGGGGAGAAGTGACTGACAGGCATTTTAGAGAGATCAGGAAAGTCTGTGTGCACACTGTACAGCTGTTTTATATAGTACAAAAATATGATGTTTCTTGTTCCCTAATGAATGGTTTTATTATATTACATGTATACATATATATATTTCTTTGTAGATGTCTGTGTTCTATTGGCGTTGCACACCTGAAGATTATTTACATGTTTATTACTGGTGTTTTATAACTTTATGCAATTGGTGCTGTTGTTCTTTCTTCAAAATACAGGTAATAAATTCAGTACTCGCATTTTTCTTTCATAGTTTATCTTTAACAACATACCAAACAGTTTCAACACTGTGTTGTTTTTTCAGAACTGGCAATATCCTTTTTAAAATCCAGTCCTGAAACTCTTGCAAAGCTCCTATACGCAGGTGTGATTTGATGCTGTTCACAGGGCGCATGACTTCTTTTTGGTGGACCTGTGTTTCTGAACATGTGAACTGTGAACTCTGCAGTTACACCTCAAATCTTATTTCATTCTGGGTTATGTGAAATAATGAGGCACTCATTTAGACTGTATGGTTTGAAATTCATACCTGATTATGCGTAAGGTCAGGTGTCAGTGGAAAGATACATAATGGTAACGAGGTATGAAAATAGGGCTGTGATTTACTGTTACAAGCCAGAAGGCTTTATGGAGATGGGTATACCAAAGGATTATGTACTTACGGTGGTACAGTGATGCATTTATACCTCAAATTTCATGTAATGAAATAGTTTCAGAAATTGGAGCATTCTAGTTGGTGAACATGAGTTCTGAGCAGTAATGTTAATTTATAAAAAACATACTGCTGGAAACTTGTTAGCTACTGCTAAGCAGTCTTTGAAATACTTCTTTGCCACTAAAAGGTGTAATTTATATATATACACAGGTATTTTGTCAGGGGCTGCTTATTTTAAGTTCTTGGAGTATGTAGAGCCAGTGTGAAACACTCTTCTTGGCTGTTTGCCCCATTCCTATTGGGAACCCAGAAAAAGTGCTTGTAATTTTGCAAGTGGATGTAAAACTATCATTTTCAAAGGTAAGCTTGGTTTAAAAAAGTGAGCTCACCCTTGCTTGGAAGTTGTCGGGAAAGGAAAACAACCTGCCTAGAGATGTAGCTTTTTTCCATCACGTTTGACAGAAGCTTCAAGCGGGCTGAATGGCAAAAAGCAATCACATGCTTGTTTGTTTGTTTTTACAGGGAAGCAGCAAAACTCAAATTGTTCTCGTGAATATCATCAAGCTGTAGGCAGAATTAAGCATCTTCTTTTGCTGGAGATTAAAATGGACGTTTTGAGCAGACAAGGAAGGGGAGACACCAAGTTAGCTCAGAATTTTACATTGTTACCACTGTTAGCTTCACAGAAGTCCTGTCTGTGAGATTGCCCATTTCTATTTCATGGACAAGCAGGGACTCCAAGCTCTGAAACTTACCTTCAGCTGACGTAAATGGCCATAGATCATGACTTTACCTAGGAGGGGCAGACGGCCACTGCGAGGTTACGCAGAAAACAACTCTCACCCAGTAAACAATGATGTCAGAATGAGGCTTTGCCGGGAAGAAATGAGGTTTCTGCCTTTTCACTCAGGTAACCAGGGACACACAGAGATCCCTGTGGGAGCACAAAATGAAGTGGCTCAAGAACTGGATGCAAGAGAGTTAATTAACCCGCCCTTGCAACGACATTGCTTCCAGGATGCAAGTTGTTATCCCTCCATGGCACAGCATCGCTATACAAAGCCATAACAACATCTACCCAGCTAGCTTAGCTAGATTCTGTGATTCTGTGAACCTTTTCGCTACTCCTTCAAAGTCTGTACCGTGCCCCGTTATGGCAGCATGAACCAAGTGTGGAAAAAAGGTATGTTGATTTTCTAGCAGTTTCATCAATACAGCTACACAGGAGAAGCCAGCACAAACCTGATCCAGGCAAACTGACTCTGCAAGCAATGAGCAAAGCAGATTATTCCCCCCTGTGCAGAAGGCCTTTGTTCTGTTTTTTGCAAACTTGGGTAAGACATATTTTCTGGGGCTCTTCCTTAAAGCATGTTACCACAGTGGAATACAACAAACTAAATATCAGAAGATACGACATGGGGGTTTTTTCAATTTTGTTATTCATTCCAGGTTATGCGATGGCTAACTTTTTACTCGGGAAGATTTTTCAGGATATTCCATTAAAATATAGTACTATAGGAATAAAGTATTTGTGTTAAAACATGTTTTAAATATTTCTCTAATGGCAGTAAGACACGCCAGAGTGTGACTTATGATGTCATAATTCACACCTAGTGTGTTCATTGGTCCCTTGGCCTTTGGCCTCGTGCCTAACAATGCAGTTGGTAGGGAATTATTATACCATAATTCACACCCTACTGTGTCTTATTGCTTAAATAACCATACCCCCAGAGGTGTCTTAAAACTACCATTAAAGTTTATATTGTGTATCAAAATGTGTTTACAGGGCTGGGAAAATATACTATTGACATTTTGAAATGTTGAGAAGTAGTTTTTGCAGAACTGTACAGTGCTTGTAAATTAATCTCCCCAGTGGAGTATGCAGCAGCCAATTACAGTATTTCTTGAGTATATGAAGTCCTCTCTTGCACATTAAAAAATAGCTTAGACAAAAAACCAGCCTTATGAATTTAATATTCTAAAGGGAAATATTAAACTCTATGAGAACGCTAATGCCCTTAATATCCAACGAACAGTCTAAAATATATTTATATTTGCAATAAAGCAATTTCAGGAAGCTGGGGTTATCATCAGATAATCACTCCTCCACATTGTGCCTTATTGCTTAATTTTTAATATGTGAAACAAACAAAACTTCTAACAAATCAGCCTGTCCTTCACTATAAGGTAAGAAGAATCAGATATATTTTACACTTTAAAAAGTCATTGGTCTTAAAGCCAAGAGAATGCTGAAACCGTATTAAACCACAATAAAAGAAAAACAACAGCTGTTGGCATGAGAAATTTTTAAAGCTTGTAAACCTTACTTGTTACTCCTGAAATAGTACTTGGTGTTTTTTAGTTGCTGTAGTTACATTCCTATTGCAGATTATAAGCAAAACTTTACTTTAAAAAACTGATTTAGAGGTTCGGAGAAATACATGCACCAATATTTTACAGAAGATCTGTGTACAGCATGAAGTGATAAGCCTTTTAAAAAATTGTATTGTTTACAAAACAATAGTATGATTGTTGAATAAGTGAATTACATTTCCCTTTTTGCCAGCAATCCTTTTTTATTCCTTCTAAAAGGTTGACTTATTTTCATTAATAACTTTATTATACTGCAGATTCTTTGTGTGTGGGACAAAGAATTTCATTAACTTGCTTAGTAAGTGTAATAGATTGTAGCATAGTTCTAAAGTGAGAGTAATAGCCATATTCATTGTAGTTTTTAATTCTGCTCTATAGTATTAACATCCCTAGTAATCCTGTTATTCTTATCTCTACAAAGCCTGCTAATATCTGAATGCTCTGAGGAACCTAAAGTAAGTTTTGCCATTCGCTTGTTAAATAATAAATGTAATTAAACTCTGTACAAGTCAGTTTTCCAGAATGGTATTAAACATTTCATGGTTTTGTGTTTTAAATACATAGTTTTTAAAAAGAAAACACCACCTGAGCATAACTATTTGACAGTATCTGAACAAAACAGAAGGGCGTATAAGGAAATGCTTTACTTCCAGTTTTGCTGTTCTCTGTATACTCAGGATTTTCATTTTGAGAAAAAATAAATAAATCCCAGTGCTGGCTTATACTGTGGCTGTGAGAATTAGATCATTAGCAAAGACTGTTTGTCCTCCCACCTGTGGTTTGGCCCTTTCCCTGACTACACGAATGCATGCTGGATCTGGCTGAATCATGGATATTGCTGTGAAGTGTCATAGGCAAAAGTTTTGTCAAGTCATGATTTGACATTTTGAGGATTTTTGATGTATTAAGTAAACAAAAAAACCCACCTTGAATTAGCTAGAAGTATTTACTTCAACTTTAAGTAACTTGTTTTTATTCTCATATATGTGAATAAAATCCCCTCTTAGCCCTTTCTTATGTCCTTTCCTGTCAACTTAGGTTAATTTTCAAAAAGACTTTTATAATGAAAAAAACATGGTTAAATGAAATTACAGCATAACCTTTACATTTAATTTTTGAAATGAAACATTTTCCTTTAAAAATACCAAAATAGAATACTTCAATATTTTCAATGTGTTTTTCACCTTTTCTTTTCCAGCTGAAATTGTTTGTTGGATGCAGTCTGAATTTACACATAATTTCAACTCTTCACAGACATACTTTTTCATAAACCCACTCATCTCTGAAAAGACCACGCTAATGAATATTTGGTTTGAGATGCAGGAGAACTGCTGAGGTCCATACAAGCATCAACAGGGAAAATTTGACAAGGACAGGTATATTGCCATCATAGCAATGTTCATGTGACAGCTATTAGCTAATGCTTGTGCCCTCACTGTTTTTATTTAGGCTCTAACCCCTTCTCAGTCTGCATGGATATGTAGTCACCTGTGTCCTGATATTCATTAGACTACAGAAAGAAAAGCGCTGAAACTGTCATACACTCCCAAAGAAAGGGGAGAAATATGCTCCATGCTCTTTCTAATTACTGCTTAATATAAATTACTTAAATATTTCTGAAAATTGGAATTGGAATACAACTTTCTCACTGTCCAGATGTGAACAAACCACTAGGCTAGAAAGCTGTGGCAATGAAATAGCCAACAGCTATTAAATGAAGTTATGGAGGTATAGCTCTTCTATCTCACAACATAGTATAACTTGGTGGTCAAGAAAATATTCCAAAAACTAGGGGAGCTGATTTTACATCCTTTCAGGAAGACAACTCCATGTGGATCATTAGAATTAAAACCATCTCTAGCTGGTTTTAGTGCAGACCCTCCCTAATAGAGTGGTCCGAGCCTCACAAATCACATAGGCCAGGGGATGTCTAGTGTTTAAGTGGGACAGGACTAGGATAAGACAACAGTCGCCTGTGTATGGGTAAGTTTGGGTAAGTGCTTTGGAAATGTCCAGGCATCATGACCTTCCTCATGGTTCTGAACAGCAGCCTGAAGCTAGATTTTGTCTGAATCCTTGTTTTATGAATCTCATCCCTATCAGTTTGTGCAGTTGAGAATATCTTGAACAGAAATTACTTCTCTAATAATCTTCATTTGTTATACTTTAGTAACCTCAGTACTTAAAGTATTTATGCAAGTCTAGCATTTACTGATATAGCTCCCATATGTATAATATGAACTTAGCATTGAAAAAAGAAAAAAATAATTAAAAAAGGACAATATGAAAATAAGTGCATTTGAAACAAGTCTTCTGGGTCCATGCTGAGCCTTAGAGTTACCATAAGTAACATGTTAGATGGTATATCATCAAAAATCAAGACAGCAACCCAAAAGTAGCTCTTGAAGTTTAAAGACTTAATGCTGCCTTGATTTTCTGTCCTATGTAATCCCCGAGTCCTCATCAGACATGAGCAGTTACCAAGGCCAAACATCATGCATGCAGCTTGAAAAAACATGCATCTTTTGTCTCCTGGGGGAGACAAACAACAACATCTAGACCCCAGCTTCTCTGAGGTGGGAAACACATTCTGTTTAGTTGATCAAAGGCACAATGATGGATGCCTTATATCAGACATCTCATGTAGATGTGCTTACTTTTCTATACCAGATACAGAAAGATATAGACAGATATTTCTATACCCTTAAACATTCTGCAGTAGGCTTATTTGTTCAACAGAGACATTGATTTATAGCTGGGGAATGTGGGTCTAGTTTAGGTCCGTGATTTTACAAAGACCTTCAGTTAAGTTCAGGATTTGACCCCAGCTGATTTTTAAGGCCGACAGATCACAGAATCACAGAATCACAGGGGTTGGAAGGGACCTCTGGAGATCTAGTCCAACCCCCCTGCCAGAGCAGGTTCACCAAGAGCAGGTTGCACAGGACGGCGTCCAGGCGGGTTTGGAATGTCTCCAGAGTTGTCGGCTCCACCACTTCTCTGGGCAGCCTGTTCCAGTGCTCTAGATTATTTACTTACTTCTGTATATGTACAAAAGTCCTACCTGAACATCCAAATAAGCTCTGCCAAAACCAAAAAAAGCAACAAATCATGGCAAATCTATAGATCTAGTGTTTTATTTAATCTCTGTATAAGAATAAAAGGCCAGATCCTGGTGAGGATTTGGATCTAGTAAGGAAGTTAACACAAGACCTGCCTTTTAGGTTCCTTGTCCCTGGAAAGGCACATAGGACTGAGCTGGGTTTCTGCATTGCCTGTTCTGAGCTTCCATTTCTGACTCCATCTGACTTACTTCTCACGGTGGAAGAAGCACTGTAGTTCAGGGAGAAAAGGAGAGGACCTCAGCAACCTGGAGCCCCTGTACATTATAATGGGTATATCTCTGCACACAGGAGAGGTGGAGGGAATGGAGACTCCATCTTCCTGGGAAGTTTGAGAATTTCTGAGCCAGCACAGTAAATTTTCCCAAAGTGCCCAAACCTCCATGTTCCTTACCTGCTAAGGCCCTGGGACACTGTGTTTAAGAGAAGTGATGCCTGACCTGTAAGAATGAGAGTACAGGCATGTATCAAGGTCAATCTTCTTGAAAATACTCCCAAGCAAAACTAAAAGCCTAGGCAAGGACAAAAAAGTCCTTGAGGTGAACAAACAGCTGCTCAGGATTACGCTGACAGCAATTGTTATCCAGAACTTGTGGAGTATGTGGAAGATTTTAAAAGATAAAGATGAAAAACATTGCAGGGGGGAGGAGAAACCAGAGTTCTACTAAGCTAGTTAGCTTTGTTTTATTTTATTTGTTTTGTTTTACCCCGTTCTAGTACTAGGAGAAAATATGTAAGAAGTACCTGGAAGATAAGAAGATTAACGAACAGCTCATATGGGGTTCCCAGAAAAAGTATGTATCATTCCACCATCACATTTTCTTCTTTAATAAGGTAACTAAACTGGCAGAGAGCATCAAAAATCGTATTAATATTAAAGGAGAACTCTGCTACTGGGTTGGGTTTTTTCTGTGTCCTCTTGCATCCTTTAAACAAGCTGAGGAAATCAGGGCTGTCATAGAGAAATTTAGGTTGGAAAGGACATCTAGAGGATCAGTTCTCTCTGTTTCTCTGTGGCTGCACTTCTGTTAGCAGAGGCCAGTATGGGGCTGGCTTTCTTTGCCACAAAGGCATGCTATTGAAACATATTCAACTTCTTATCCCCATGGACCTTCACGTCCTTTCGGCAAAGTTGCCTTTTATCCAGTCAGCCCCCAGCACTGCTGCATAGGGGTTTTCGACTGAGGATGTAAAACTTAAATTTGTTTTTGAACAATGTTAACTTTCTGCCAGCCCATTCCTTCAGGCTGCCAGCATCCAGTGAACATCAGCCCTGTCCTCCAGATCTTCACTGAAGTATTGACTCTTCTTCATCCCAGCACATACACAGTTTGCTATTATCCACAAATTTAATGATCTTTCAGCTCTCTAATAAAGACAGTATTTTCCCCAGTATTAAGCCTGGAGGAATGCTACTACTTGGCTGACAATTGAATTTTGTGCTGTTGTCACATGCTTTGAGCCCAATGGTCCAGGCAATTTTTTACCCACCTGGAAGTCCACCTACCCGAATCATATCTCATCAGTTTGGTTATAGGGTGCTGTGGTAGACAGCAACCTTGGTTCACAATGCAGCCGAAAGTAAGTTCTTAGAAAGTTGTCACTGGCAAACTGGCAGGAAAGTGGCATTCCACACAGGATCTCTTCTTAGGAGGCATCTGAGACCCACTTTTTTTCCAAGTATTTGTTATCTGAGTGGATAGCTGAGCAGGAAGAACATATGTAAAACCAAGGATGGCACCAAACTCAAATGAGCTTGTAAGAATGCTGGGGCAGAATTCAAAGTGATGATACAAAAACTACCAAAGGTTCTCCCACTGTGTGGGAAAATAAGAGATGCTCATTTCTCCCTCGATGGAGAAAAGCATGCCCACAGTCTCAGAGACAACAGAGCTTCAAAATTCATAGCTCTCCAGAGAGGGAAAGATCAGTTTTGGAAAACCATGTTTAGGAACTGAGTAGACTGGTGGAGTTTGTGTGTAGTGTGCTGAGCTGGTGAGCTGTGGCACACAACACTCGACATGAAAACAATTGTACTGTCACAATTGTAGTATGACACAGAGATATGCTTTGTGAATGTGTGTGTGTGCTTGTGTCTCTTTTGCTGTCTACGTCTGCAAATTTAACATGTGGTTCTTATTAGGTATGACTACAGATAAATCCCTTACAGGAACATTGGGATTCTCAATTCAACCTTGACAAAGAGTCTGCAGATGTTATTCCATTATATGTCTTCATGGTGTTAGAAATGTCCTCCTTTCCCTCTACAACACATGCATGATAGCTCTGAAAACTGTTATTTGGAGAAATAATACTTCCCATGTCCCTCTCTGCTTTTCACACACGGAAATAAAAAATGGGTGGGAGTTCTGGGAGGAGATGAAGCAAGATTTAGCTCCTTTTGGGTACAATATATCAAATGAACCACTGGACAAGGAACTAGCTTCGCAAGACCATGACAGTTGAAAATGAGGAAATAAGTGATTTTGTCTCTCCCTTTCAGTGTTGCTTTGCTTAGAGGAACAAGACTTTGTTTTTATGTATTTAAGTTACAAACAACAACATACTTAAATTGCACTGTGAGAGTGAAAAAGGTCTCGAAACTGCCAAGAGCCAGGAATCACTTTTTTACTCCAGATACTGCTATTAGAAGATCTGTTTTGCTTTGTTGCAGCCTTGACATGAAGATACCACCTTTAAAATATGATAAGATAAACCTCTGTCATCATTCAGCTTTCAAGGTCTGTGAGATTGCTAGCTAAGGGTGAGCTGTGATAGCTCTCTGGCAGGTGATGAAGCTATGCACTCATTTCCCCACAGGATTTCAAACTGCCAACAAGTTGTAGCAAAAGTGCTCACTTAGTTTAAGCATTGAATGTTGTCCCATATATAGAAGACAAAAGACACGCTGCTGCTTTCACAAATGTCCTTCTGAATTATAAATGGTTACTTAATAGATATGTCTCTCACCTTTACTGAGATTAGTTGGTCTTTAAGAGGCTACTTCACTACCAGAAACAAGTGGGAACCACCATAGAAAATCTTTCCCATAGCTTGCCAGGGTCAAGTGACTAGTTCTGAGAACTCATTATGGCCTCTAATAAAAGCGCAGCTCTTGCTTCTAATCACAGAACCTAGTTCAGCACAATTCCTAATTTAAACACATGTAAACACATAGAGGGATATAAACCCCACAAGTTACAACCCAAGAGCACTTGCAACTGGAAGGGGTCACTCAGACACATGGAAGTTTCTGATTTCAATCTGATCATTGACCTCCGTAGTAGTGAACTTCATGCAAAGTGTGCCCTGAAAACTTCTGTAGACAAGATGCTTGTGGTTTTGGAAGTTTTGCTTTTTCCCCTGATTACAAAGTAAGAGTCAGTAAAATAATCTAGTTTAAGACATCAAACATTAAAATGTAGTGAAGTGCAAATGAAATGTGGTGAGCAATCAGGTTCAGCACAGATAAAGAGTCAGGGCAAATCATGAGTCTTTTTGCTCTAGGTTGTGCAAGATAGGGCTGAAAATTACTGCTGAAGGACAGTTTGGTTCTGAGAGCTGACAGGAACATTCTTATTTGATAGATCTGTTCATGCCATATATTTAGCTTTACCTGCTCTTTTTAATGACAAAAAAACCCCAGTTTAGCTACTTTTTGTACTCCTGAACAGTCAACAAATAAACAAATAGCTGTGTATTCATTTTTCCAGTTGTACTTCATCATTTCACTTCAGTTCAGTTGGATCATTCAGACTTTTTGCAATGGGAATGAAGACCGTTACAAATGAAAAATTTATTCTTCAAAAGTTTAGGTGTACATGTGTCCAGTAAGGTAGGCTTAGTTGTTTCTGTGCTTGTGAAAAAACACTCCTTTTATTTAGCAACAATCTGATGCAAGACAACTTGTTTACCTCACTTGACTGTGACGTCCTAGCCAGGCAGAAGTACTCCTACTTCTACTGCGCTTTTCCTAGTGTAATAATAAGGCACCTACTAACAACATTTTTGAGGCATCTATTGAACACGCTTGTTGCTTCAGATTCTTTTTCAGTATAACAGACATAATTTCTGTAGCAACATTAGTAACATTAGTAAATTCGCAGCTCTGTGAACGTTACTGTAATGAACTGTTAGTATATATTACGGACCTAAGCGTTGTGGTTAGGATGAAAATTCTTTCCCAGCCATGCAGACCACCGTGCACTCACACGCATCATGTTAAGAGGAAGCAGAGTTTTAGCCCTGTCAGCTTGTAACTATTAAAGCATATCTTCACCTTTAATAGATTGTGATCTTTAAAAAGAAGCTCCATTAGCACCCTAAGGGAACTGCATACTATGAAATAAGGATAGAAGAACATTAACCACTAAGTCCTGGTGGTTTATTAGATGCAAGCAAACAGGCAAGCAAACAAATAAAAGCAACTTGGAAGCTTTCTGCTTTCATATTCTTATCACTTTTCATTCAAATGGAAGTTTTGGCCTTTCAGTATCAATATAAAATGGAGTCGAAGACACATTTCTACTTCATTATGTGCAGCAAAAAAGGATCGTACAATAGAGAACTATTTTCCATCTCTCATGTGGATATGGTCATTATTTACTGGAGGCTGTTTTGTAACACAATGACCATCTGTCAGTAAGCACTGAAAACACTCAATCATGCTGGCTGTTATTGTTAAAATGCCTCAATCAGTGACTGCTGTGAGGGATTAATAGATTTTTTTGCACTAAGAACAATTACATATTTAGAAGGCCAAATTAGCTTTCATTGGAGTTGGTATAAATCCAGAGCTACTCCACTGGAATCCAGGTATCATCTCCAGATTTATAGCAGGGTAGCAGATGTCAGACTTTGACCTAGACCTTTAATAGGAGGATATCAGGGAAGGAGCTCCTTTTGAATTGGTTATTTTTTGAAAGGTCTGTGACTGCAAAAAATATGTTTACATTGAATTGCATAATGAAAAAACTAACTGAGACCATATTTTCTTCCCATATTGAAGGGATAGCTCAGAATTATGTTCAGCTATTCTGCAGAAAGGTACATATAGTTGTTAAAGAGGTACAGTCTGCAGTTGTGTTCATCAAGCTTTTCTTCTGCATGTTGTGTCACATTTCTTTATGCACACTTGGGTAGGAGTGTAGGTGCTCAAATGAACCACCAGCTACACTAGCAGACCCCAGGTTTACAACTGGGTGTAATTCTGCACAAACGTGTATAATTAAACCCTTCAGGGAAAGTCTGGAATGAGATTTGTTCAAATGCAGCCATGTGATTACAAGTGCATCATTAACTTTTTTTTTTATATATAAAGGGAAGTGGTGCCCTCAGGGTGGCAGAATGAGTGAAAAATACAGCCTATACATTGAAGGTCATATGCTATACAGGGGTGGGAAAAACATTTCTTAATCAAAAAATCCCCTCTCCATATCATTTATTATGACCACAGGCTATAATTACTTAGCCTATTAAAATGCTTAACTCAGTTAATGATTTAGTTAGTAAGTATTAGACATTTCAACCGAAGGAGGAACACGAAGGCAAAAGGAGAAAGTGATGGGGGGAATCTAGTCTTGAAGAAGCCGAGTATTTCCAAGAAGTCTTTGGAAACCCTCAAATCCTTTTGGTTTCGTGGACCGCAGGAGAGCCTGTGGATGCTCAGCATTTTACACAGAAGGCTCTGACATGTGGTGGAGCTGGTCCTTATGGTTGCTACCTCAGAAGTCTCATTTGCTTGTTAAATGCCACCCTCCCTGCTTTCCTACTTCTCTTTAGCACCTTGCTGCTAAATGTCACATGGCAGCCAGACTTTCAAAACAGGTGAGCTGCATGCCAGAAGTCCAATGCTCCCCTCTGTTTCATGAGCCCCTATCACCCCATAACATGCACGAGACAGTAGGCAAGGCAAGAGTGTAGCAGGGACAAGGAAAGGGACTATCCCAGCACAAAGCCTGGCAGGAAGGGCAGACTTCTGCATGTTCCTTCCCTCCCTCCCTACATGCCCAGCATGGACGGGGGAGGAGGAGAAGGGAAGCAAGTTAGGATGTTTCTGTCATGTGGCCTGACAAAATCAGGCTCATTGAAACAGCACCTGCTTGTACTCACAAGACAGGAAAAAAAAAATATAACTAGAGGACCAATCAGAAGCATTTGCTTTGAAACTTCTTACTTCCAGGTCTACACAACTTCTACAAGCCCAGAAGCAAAGATCTTCTGAAAGCAACTCCATCTGCCCACTCTTCCACCCTCGCCTTGAGAGAGAATGATAGCCACTCTCCCAAAGGGCCACCAGGTGTCATTTTGCAGCTGCACGCAACTTACCTGTCCTTACAACATTAAACCTTTACTCCTTTGATTGCATATAAGTCTCATCGAAGGCTGGCATTGTGTGCTGAGTAGGCCTGGAGAGACCACTTAACTAGTTTGCAGGATGAGCATGTCCTTTGCCTGCCTTCTTTTCCAGCCTGTGGGCTTCCCGTGGACTGATGATAATTTATCCAAACCTGTGTATCACTCACAGTTGTTTGCTAGCCATTTGTCTAAACAAATTACTTCCTGTAGCAGTCAAGCTCCATGGTCAGTCATTTTTGGTTACGTGTGACTGGTCCCCTAAGTCACAAGGGATTGCTTCAGTTTCCCACTCAGATGACATAAGCTTTATAAACAGACACAAGCTTGATTAAATTGCTGAGCTTTGACTCATAGGCTGATAGAAAGCTAGGAGTGTGGTAAGCAGGGCAAGCCCACAACCGTGCGGGAGGCAAGGACAATTTTATTGGCCAGTTGCCCTCAGGCGCCGTGCTTTTTCACCTCAAACATGGTAATAATTCAGGGAGTCTTAAGCAGCAGTTTTCCAAGGGGTTGTGATTCTGAGTATTGAAAAGAATTGTTCAAAAGACTTGTTAATGCACAGAAAAATGATTTATGGAAATAATACTCAGTAAATAAGCCCCAGAGAGGTTCCAAATAAATTATCCTATATCTGTTCATTTGCATGAATATTGCCTTCAACTTCTTATGTGACTGCTAACTGCTAAAATAACCTATGAGACGATGTATTTACTGTGTTCTTGTTACATGATACCTAATCTGAAAACAGTGGGGCTGATGAGCCGTCTTAGGTTAAGATGTGACACTGTATGACATTTAGCTTTTGTGATATGATGAGGTAATGTGACAAGACACGAGCGTATGCCACGAACCAAAGATCAGAAGAGATTCAAATGAATACACCTGCTTTCAGCCTGGCCAGTCACTGTCAATTTGTAAAAAAGGCTTCCAGACCAGCACATGGTTCTGACAACAATTGATGGTCATGAAGTAGGTGTATTAATTCATTGGCAGCAAAGCTTACCACCTACTTATCCATAACACCTTTCTATCTAATGGAAATTTATTAGAAAACATTTCTTCTCCTCAGAAGCTTTACTTATTTGAATGATTAATTTTGGGCAGCTGCCTGGGCCAGATTCAGAGAGACCATATCTATACTGAAGGGCAAAATACTCCTCCCTCGACATCCGCTACTGGCTTGTGCAGGAAAAATGAATATATTATCCCTATTTGTATGGCCTGAGGCATCACTTACGCTATGTTGCATGTCCTTGATGGTACCCTACTTCACCCAGTCCTGACTCCCGAACTCATTTAGGGGGCTTGTTGAAACTTGCTGTCACTTTCTTCTTGCTCATATGCCTCAATATTCTTTGGCTGAGGACCATAGCTTGGGGAGGAAAGGCAGATGGTATGTGGCTAGATTCAGTTTCAGAGATGAAGAAGCTGGCAGGCACTTTCACATCCTACAACATCAGCAGAGCCAAAGGGACTTACCAAAATTGGGACTTGCACAGAACACATAGACACCCAAGTCCAAAGCTGTGATCCTGCTCAGCTGCTCAAATTTTGCTAAATTCCATTTCAATATTTCAGTTTAAAGTTTTCCAAATACGTTGAGTAACACCTCAGTTCATGCACAGCCCTGCTCAAATCTTGGCAGATGAGAACAAGGGAGTCTCTATTCTCCTGCAGCACTGGTGGAGAATTATAAAACACGGTTGGACCTTGGCATATGTGTCCTGTGTGAGCTCAGACACGTTTCAAATGCAAAGGTTGAGGTTTTTCACAATGTTGTAACGTATAATGTTGGAGGTCAGCAAGCCATATCATCCTTTCATGTACTGAGTCAGGACCAGTAGGATCTACTATCTGCAGACCATCACTGACAGGTGAGGTGACCTGCTGCCAGTATGAGGTGACACTGCCAGTATGTTACACGCTGCTACAATTCCAGGTTCCTTATCCATTGTTCCACCCTTTTAACAAGTTCGGCTGTTTTCCTGGTGCCCAAAATAATTACTTTGTATTGAAAATTAAGATGATTTCCTCCTGCCTTCCCCTGTGACAACACAGGTTGTTGCTTATTTTCCCCTTTGTAATGCATTTTATATACCATGTTATGACACTGAAATCTTACTTGAGTGAGAGGATGAAAATAAAAGAAAGAAACCAGAGAGAAAGAATATTTCAGTAGTGCGTCTTGCAAGAAATGTTCATGGATTTGCATTGTTTCATCATAGTGTCCTAAACTACCGAGCGTATGAACGGCAGCATTTTGAAGCCAGATCTCTCACTATATTACCACTGAAATCAGCAGATGCCTTTGTGGATCTGGATGGCAGGCTGTGATTCCTCTCACTTAACTTTGACTGCCTAACAGCGAGATGAGCGCTTCAAGCTTTTTACATTGGCTGAGAGGCAAGGACATTTAAAAAGCAACTCACTCCATCGCCTCAGATACCTGCCTTAGACATCCAATGTTTTCTATTCACAATAGAATCAGATTGGACAACATGCTTAGACCATACCCTGGACTTTTAGATGTTAGAGGCGAGGAGAGTTTAACCCCAGCCCAGGTAAGTTAATAAAAATATTTTGTGAATAGATACTTCAGAGTAATTAGGAAACAAAAAAGCAGCATTCTCAGAGCTTTCTCTTCCAAAAACTGCAGAGATTTGTACCACTGCACATTCTAAATTTACCCATTTTTTCTGAATTTTTAATTCTAATACTGAAATCATTCTCACTTCGACTAGAAACTCAATGAAATGTTAAAACTAGTAAGATAATGCATCAAAGGTAGAGCAGATGTTTTCATTATGCCAGTGGAGTCTTTTTATCTCATCAGTTGTTTTTAATCATCTTGCTTATGAAATTTAGAGCCACAAACCCTAAAAGTTCTGAACATTACCTTATTCTCTACTTGTTACCCATTTGTCTGATCCAGGTTTGCATATGGACCTTGTTCTTGATGTAAAATGTGTTACAGCAGTCAGAACAATTTGATCACCTGGCAACGTTAGGTAGCAAGGTAGGAGTTAGGTGAATAAATAAAAATGCCTTCGCATACCTGGTAGCTTCCAGCCTAAAGAATTTTAACTAAAGTATTGGATAGACCCTTAGGTGTGGTCTGAATTTATGCTCCACTCTGTTGAGAAGAAACATATTTCCCATTTTCTGTGCTTCCTTAGCCCTGCTCTGATATATGACCAAATCTGAAACGGGCTTGAAACTGTCATTTTTATGTTCACTGTTACTAATTATTCTTTCGGTGCTTCGGTTCTGCTTTTGATATTTTTAGTTCTCAAAACTGAAACTGGTTTTAGTGGATTCTCTGCTTACTTTTATTTTATTCTGACATAAATTGCAAATGTGGTGTATGGCACCTTCTCAGAGGAGAAAAATTAATATCATGGACACTGATTCTGAGCGTGTTTTAAATAAGGACACCATTCTCAGGATCAAATATTAGAGAGAGGAGTCAAAATTGGTTTTGTTTTCCTCTCTATAATCAATGCAAACTTAATTGGATTTGGTATATGCTTTTTTTCGTATTGATTTTTGTGTCATTGTTCCTGTTGGACTGCTTGTTTTCTAGCATGTCCCAGGCTTTTTTGGATATTATTTGCTCCATATGTTTTTTTGGCTTCTTCCCATTTAGCTGCTTCCAAATTCTTTCTAATAAAAAAGTAATCACAGACAACATGTTTTATTTAGTTCTATAAACACATTTAATTCTGCGGAGCACTGGTATGGTCACTGGATTTGCATTATCCCCTTTCCCTCAAAAGGACCCTCTAGGGTCAACCAGGGCTATGTGATGAATTCGTATGCATTAATTGTACAGATGAAGGTCACTTCAGCCATCAACACTATCACAGAAGAGCCTTTAATGAGCACTCAGTTTATATGAAAAAAGAAACACCTTGTAAGATGAGATGTCTCTTGACTAAACAGTATCATTAAGTACCTAGGACCAGAGTCTCCAGGAAACCTGAGTGATGCGCAGGTAAAAGATTACATGGTCGCTCTTCATGAGGCTGAACATCTGAGCCGTGGTCTTCCGTACAGATTGCGCGTGCTCTGAAATCTCTTAAGAGCTATATTGAGTGTTAAGACATATAGTGTGCTGGTGCTCTCCTGCTGTCCTGACCACTTGCTGCCCACCTGCCAACTGCCTTGTATGGCTTTGCTTGCTGCCTTGTTCGATGGTGTAGAATTTACATTCCAGGCACAGGGAGGGCTGGGAACAAGAGGAGAGGAGGAAACATAGCAAGGATAACCCCTCCTGTTGTTATGCAAACCCTGATTCCTCTGATACCCCAGTGACAGCTTCTGGGTACCAGGGTCTGCACATTATTAGAATATTTTACATAAGCCTAAATGACAGATAAGCACTCCAGGAAAGTGAGTTAGTCCATCCTATTTCCTTATCAATTCTCTAGATTAACACTTGCTGCAGCTGCTATTCCACAAGAAACTTCCTGATGAGCTCACTGTGCAAAGCTGAGACGTTGTGTCTTTCTTTATTTGCTGGAAGGTACCATGGCAAAATCTTCATCACAGAGCAACTAGATATTAGAATAAAATCGTATTTGGAGCTCATCACTTCATTTAAAACAAACAAACTGAAAATCCATACATGTCATTAAGTGGTTTTACCCTCCTGTACACATGCTTCCTTATTTTTATTGTTGTGCTCAGACAACGTGTAAACTGGAAGAAAGCAAAAACAGGCAACGAGCTTTATTGCACAATGCCATGCACAAAACAAAATCTTGTAGCAGAATTTCACAGATCTTCTTGATGCCTGGATACTTGGTTTATGAGAAAATGAAGTTCCTTTCATATCTACCAAGAAAGTATGGCCTTTTGAGGTTAATCTCAACGGACACCTTTGTCAGCGTGTTTTGGAAAGCTTCAGAGCCAGGGAGGTCCCTCCTGCCCTTCTCTGTGCTGCACTGGTGAAGGCCTGCACGTCAGCTCTGTAGCCCCTGACACCCTGAGACAGACCTAATATGGTGTTAAACCTGCACATCAGTTGCTATTTTCAAAACTGCCCTGTGGTACCAGGCATGTGAATCACTTCAGCAGCAATGCAAAACTCAAGTTTTGGTCTCTGACCTGCCTCGGCAAAGAAATCTGAAGCAGGATGCCAAATAGAAACTTTATCAGAGAATTCAGATCCAAGTGTATAGCTGGGTCCAACTCTCATTCAAGCAGAAAAATAACGTGTTTGTAGTGGAAAAATCTTACACGGAACACAGAAGCACTGTTTTATCAAATAAATCATAAGTAGGACTCTCAAGGTCATTTCACACTGGGAGCAAATGATATAATAAAAAAACCTCGATTGCTTTTAGAAAGTAGAAGTTTAGCATTTGTAGTACTTTCTGCTATGCACAAAAAAAAAATTTGTATCTTCTCTAAGTCAAAATACAAAAGTATTTTAGAACCAGTAAGGCTAACTTAGGAAAATGGTACGAGGCCCTTAAACCTAGAATGATGAGGGAAGGTCAGAAGGAAAAAAGGACAGGAGGTGAGCCACTGTGCACAAATAAGCACCTGCAGTCCCTACACAGCCACTGTAGACAGGTAAGAACCTCTGAAGATCTGTAAAGGAAATCTTCACAGATGACTACCCATGTTATAGGCTTACCTGTTTACATTGACTAACCCAGCAAGAAAGGTTGAGAACTTCTGTGAACCTTTAGAGATCATTTTCAAAAAACTGGGAAATAACCAGTTTTCAAATACTTAACCCCACTCCTTATCTTAAAAAGCCCCCAAAACACTGAAGCGCCTGTAGCCAGCACCTGTAGCCAGCATCTGTACTATCAGGTAACTCAAATTTCCTGGTTCACAAAACCTTTTAACCCACACTGAATAAATACTGTTCACTCTTCTGGAGCAAACCACCTCATTCTCTCTGAAACAAACTCCAGCTGCTGCTCAAGGCTTTGGTTATGCAAAGCACCACCTCTGGTAAGCCACGTGACCACAACTGCACCAGGTTTGCTGCTTTAGAGTTTCTGCTAGGTAGGCTATAGAATTTGAATCTATCTGTAGCAAAATGCCTCCATGGGAAATAGCTTCTGTCAAATGGTGTGGGAAGCCTTATCTTGTACCGTCTGTCCCATGGGAAACAGTCCACACAGTCTTCAGAGAACAGGAGCTGCTGGTTGTTCCCTTCCTACGTCAGAGAGAAATGAAACACCACAAAACTTTGCATCCTCCTTCTCCCCCGCTACCCCATTGCTAATTTATGGTGAGACAGCATCTGCCCCTGAAAGAGTTACTGTGTTGTAACTAACAGATAACATTGCATGGAAAACTGAAAGGCACTATGTAGATTATTGAATTCATGTTCCCTGAAATGCAACGTTATTTCAACAACTAACAGGCATCGTTGTCTAAATCTGCAGATTCTCCTTTTTATCTGGAGAACAAGAGAAGCAATCCTCAAACCTGGGGTAGAAATACAGATTTATCTGCTAATACCACACATCTACAATTTGTCAATGTCCTTTAACCCTTCCCCATTGCCTCTTGTTTGAAGTAGTTTTACTTTAGCTTTACCACCTCCTCCAAGCTTACACTGACTGCCATCCACAGAAAGCATACGTATGCCAAGCTTCACTGTCTTGAGAAATTGTGATTTTTTTCCAAACCTGCAGAGTCCGGGGGCATTAACTGGTAAAATCTTACTTCTCCAGAAAAAAAAAAAGTTCTGCTAAGAAATGAAAACTTGACAGTGTCTTAGCCCATAATTACAAAAATACTTTGAACAGCATAAAGCAACAAGTGCCACAGGTGGAGTCAGTTCTGACCATCTTCCTCCCCTCCCTCGCCCTCCTCTCCTCCACCCTGCACTGCCCACTACCCTGTGTCTGCACCAGTGGTAACTGGTATGGCTGAATGGTGAACAGCAGCAGGAAACAGGCTTGAGCTCTTAAAATAGCTGGTTTCAAACTGGATCAATTGCCTGATCTGCTTTTCCATGCCACCACGTGGACAGGACAGTTGTTTTGGCACAAGAGCCAGGGCGGCGCAAAGGGCAGGAACACGCGGGAGAGGGAAGGAGGTGTAGAAAAGGGGGAGTGGCCACTTCCAGCAGCACTGCTCGCTTCCTCGTCCTTAGGGTGCTGGGGAACCCGCCAATTTAAAAACCCAGTTTTGGAAAACGTAGCTAGGCTTAGTCCAGACTAAGGCAGTTTCAGAGACACTTGTGTTTTGATTTAGCCATGGAATGGCAGCTTTTCAGAAAGTGACCAGCCCTTGCTCTAAGAGGAAGGAAAAACTGAATCACAGTTTTCTGCCTGGCTTCTTAGGCCTGTCTCTTTGCAGTATTTGGCCTGCTCTTAGCTGAGTCCTAGATCAAACTCGTGGAAGACACAGTGTTGTTGACTAGTTTAGTGAGACAGAAAATGAAATCAAGGGACATCTAGCTGAAAGTGTAATGTCTATTCCTGTACAAATAAGATGAAAAATAATGAAGCTTGTCAATGTTCATACCTATTGACATGTATTGATCACCGTCGTCACTCAAGAGGGAAGTAAATTTAAGATTCTGTCTTTGTTTAACACGTTATTGACTACTCAGGTCTGTTCTGTTTCTCACAGATAGAGAGAGAAGCCTGGATTAATGTCCATAATCTGATCCAGAGTGGAAATTCCACTGTTCCTTTTCCTGGGCAAAAAGTGAATCCCTTTTAAAGTGACTGCACAAGCCCCAAAGTCTGAAAGATCTAAGGAGTAAATAAAGTAGAAGAGGGCAGCCAACTTGCATAGTTTCCATGTCATATTCTCACAGTCTAACATTCTGTTCTCTCCAAGGAGGAAATAACAATATAATGTACAGCCCTGCCACTACTGCTATTAATATCTTGGAATACATCCAGAAGCACATGGGTGCAGGAGAATATGCTGTTCCTAGTAATCACATAAATGTTTAGATGTTTTTCTTTACGAGGCTGAGCCTGGATCTCTTTTGTATGCTGCACTGCATAGGTCCTTATTTTCCAGCTCCTCGAAGGCTGGGCCAATCAAGCTTCCCTTTTTAAACTCAACTTGCAGTGTAACAGAAGTACAAGTTCCAAAACAATGTATGAGCTATTTTAGCTATTTTAGTGCACTGAAGAAAAAAAA
>VYXH01006193.1:570763-666579 GCA_013397275.1 Burhinus bistriatus | reverse complement strand
TTCCCTTCCCTTCCCTTCCCTTCCCTTCCCTTCCCTTCCCTTCCCTTCCCTTCCCTTCCCTTCCCTTCCTTCCTTTTTTTTCTGAAAGCAAAGTCTGCGGTCATTTCATTACCCTGAAACCTGATGTTATGAGATATTGCTGTAATATTAGCAGTTTGTTCAATCTGAGAAATCCCTTGGGAGAGAGTTGCTTGCTTAATTGTGGGACTCAGGCCAGCTTGATTAAAATATTAAATGAAAACAAGACAATAATCTATAACTCTCTTCTCCTTATGGCCTGTTTCGGTGGGTGAATACTTTGAGCTATAATTTTTTAATTTCAGTTCAGGGAAGATTTATTTGCCTAACTACTGTTCCATTAATAGATGTCATGCTGAATTTTTAAACACATTGCACAGCTATGTTTGGACATTTGCTTTAGCAAAAATCTATCCCCAGACATCACAGAATATAAAAATATTATAAATATGGTACTAATAAACAGAAAAGCAGGGTGGTGGAAAGCAATGCGTTTTCACAGGAGGAAAAAAATTAGGTTTAGGTAGGGTGGTGGAAAGAGGTATTGCACCAAGTTGAGAAGTCACAGTCTTTTCTTCTCTGTTTATTCAGGTTTAAATCACAAACTGAAATGCCTCACTATCATTTTACCTTTACCAGTTCTGAGCCTAAAAGACTTGTAAGGCTGTTTCAGCATCCAGCATTACACCCACTGATTTCCCAAGGATTCCCTGGAGCACTGGATCAGACCCTGCATTTGGTAACCAACATCCTTTTTTGTCTCTTTAGTAGCTGCATGTTGCATGCACACCTGCAGTGTTAACACTCATTTTAATGTCGTAAAACAGTGGGAAAGAAACAGGTACTAGAGTAAAATAGGTCTCATATGTCTTTTCCTCATTGTTGTGAATCCCAAATGGATTGCACAGGATAAGAGTAACTGAGGCTTATTTCTGTTATTGTTTAAAGTGCTTGCATTAAGATTGGAATAAAAATTTTGGAAAAGAGTAACTACACAGTAGTTCAGACGCACAACATGAGTACAATGACCTAATGTAATCTTTTTCAGAATTGTGCATAATTGAATAGATTTATTCTGCTAGAGATGAATCCACTTTCCAGCAGGGAACTGACACTCCTTATCATTATCCTTTAAAAATCATTTCTTCTTTTGGCTTATTGAATCTAAATGTTTATACACAAAAGCCTGAGCTAGAAAACTTTCAGGATGACTGTGTAAGGACGAATGCAAAAAGACCCCACCCAATATTGCTGTAAAAAGAATGCTATCTACAACAGTCACTGGCAAAAACACCCCAAAGCAAACATTGCCTCATGCAGCCTAGCAAAAGAACAGATCACAAGACTTAAACTCTTACAGGGTTTGTCCTTACAGCTGGTCAAAATTTAAATACATATATATGTGTTTACACGTATGCAAACATTTTAATGAGAAATTCCAAACCAGGGGTGGGAGTGGAAAGGAAAGAGCATGTCTACTGCCTTCCCACTCAAGAGTATTGCACAGCCTGATGCCTAGAGCAATTTTGTGGGTCTTTAAGGTGAAAGCTGATAAGTCAGCCTAAATAAGGGAAGTGATTTGTGCCTTCATCTCAGTGTGAGTGCTCTCTAAGGTGGTATGTTGTTTCCTAAATGAGAATTGTCAAAAGGTCATAGCTTTTATCCCAGTGTGGAATGGAAAATATTTTGAAATTTCAAAGATTTCATGGGAGAGACAATTTGCTTTGCTGCTCTGCGCAGTTTTCCTGTCTAATTAAACTGTGAATCACATAGCTCAAGTAATAACACATTGAGAAAGCTTTAATATTAATAATAAGTACTATAAAGTTACTAGTGTTTGTCAAGTTTAGCTTCCTGGGGATTTTGTTTGTTTATCCCGCTATGGAGCTTGACTTCATCTCCATGTCATTACTTTGGCAATTTTCAGTGAATAATTCTATAACAATTTCATTTTTGTTATTCCATTCTTGAATGGAAAAGAAAAAAGGCATTCAAAACTATTCAAAGTAAAAAGATGTTCTTTTTCATGGAGTGGCGGTATCCTAGCTAAGACCTAACCTAACTAAAGACTTATTTTTTTTCCAGAGTCGTGTTCTATGTGTTAATGCATGCGGGATATTAATACTGCCCTAGGCTTGCTACAGTTCAAACCAACAAATTAAGTTAAATACATATTGGGCTATTGGCACTAACAAGTAGCTAGAATATACTCAGTGAGAATATCAAGATAAAGGCATATAATTATCCTAAAGAGAAAAAAAAACAATAAAGAGATAACAGTACAGCAACTTGTATACATATAGTAAGCCAGTTTTAGTATATTTAGACAGTTACAGGGCAAAATCTTTGTTCAGGAGTAGAAAAAAAGTGTAGGCAGCTTCTGCACCCTATGAACCATCCATAGAGCGGAGCCCCTTTCTGACTGATGGAGATGGCAGTATCCTGCCCACTTGCCAGGACATGAAGAAACTTTGTGGTGGTTGAAAGAGGAAGAGAGCTCAGACCAACACCCACAAAGGAAGCTGCATACCAAACTCCAGGTAGAAACTAGACATTTCTGGCGATAGGAAAACACAGCGCTGTTAACCTGTAGGAAGGTGTAAGGCCCACAGCTGGGAGTCTACCACATTAGACACATCTATAGCTATAATGGCAGCTAAGCAGGTGTTTTCAAAATCTTCAGTCTGGACTTAATTACTTCGAAACATCAGAGGGCTGCTATAAGCTTTCTGGGCATTGTCTTGCAGGCAATGGTGATTAGGCTAACATAAATGTCAGTGCTATCTCGATGATTAGGAATGCGGATTACTGCACGAGAAAGGTATGGAGGGAATGACAAGAGTTGAACACAGTCATCATGCAGAAAGACAGAAAGAAGCAACAGAAATAAGAGAGGAAAAAGGGAATTGTCTTTCTTGCACCCGTCCTACTTTATCAAATGCCTATTTGACCAAGATATGAGTAACATCTCTTGTTCTTACCCAAAATGGGGTTCAAAGTCTTTTTTCTGTTTTCAAGCCCAAATACACACTCGCCAGTGTTGCTAGGGAAATTGGTCCTAGGCACTCCTTTGAGGATTTACTTGCGTTCACTGATCTCTGGCTATTAGAGATCCCAGTCTTACCATACTGTCTGCATCGTAACGCAGGGAAGAGACTTACTATGTTGAAAGCTATACCTTGTGTTTTTGTAGGTTTAGGCGGGGTTTTGAAATGCATGTTGGCTTTCAGTGATAATAATGCCTTCTTTCATCGTGAAGTGCAAAACTGCCTGGTGCATGAAGGAAAACCAATTACTGCTGCAGAAATGTGTATTAGTGATGAAGAAGTTGGTAGGCACTGGAAGCTCCTCTTTCCTGGTGCTTTGTGTAACACTTGCTCTTTTTTATCCAAGATGCTTTTGTGTGCACAACTAAGTTCTGAAATAATGGACTAAATTCATTGCAGGAACAGCCACCAAATATTTTTTACATTTGAATTTAAATGCATAAATGATAGTTCTATGTGGTTTTTACTTGCTTTCTGAAGATAAGTAAACATAGTCACAATCAACAACTTTCTATAGGTGACACATATGTAGTGACATTAATAGCCCATTTCAAAATGCATTCAGTAAACTGATTTTTTGTAAACAGGCACTTAGCAATTACCCCTAGAACTAGTTGTTACACATTACAAATAAATGCATTATGGTGCCATTTATTTGCTCATATTTTTCAAAAATAGAATGCCTACTCATTGTTCTCTAGATGGATGTCTTTCAATGCACAGTATGTTCTGTGATTCAAGCTTGCATTTCAAAGATGTTGTGAATGCTTTCTTTAAAGCTGCTGAAGTGTGGTTCTGCTCTGAACAGTGAGTATGCAAAAATAGCACCTCCTTGTACAACTGATCTTCTCACTATGTTTACCCCAGGTCATTGGGAGTACAATATTAATACTGACCATGCTTTTTCTGCTTTCTTCTGTTTTAAGATTGTAGAGGCAGGTCAGGTAGGGAGAATAAGGTTATTTCAATTCACCCTGATATCTTCACCAAACATACTACCAACAGAATGGTTTATCAAATTGAAACCAATACTGCTTGTGCAAAACCAATTCAAGGGAGTGAGTGAAAGTGTCAGCAGGAATATATTTTGCAGTCAGTGTGACCATAAGCTTAAACTTTTTCTATATGAATTGTTCAAAAAATACCTACCTAACACCAGAAACAAGTGAAACTGCAAATATCTTGAACCAGCTCTGACAAGGGAAATGTAAATCTAAACACAAAACTCAGAAAAAGATGGATTATTGTTTGTGTACTGGTTCAGACTAGAAACAAGTTTAAGAAAGTTTAAATAGTTATCTCAAAATTAAATGGCTTACTTTTAATTGGGGGTTTGATACCTTTTTTTAGAATATAATGCTTCAGTATCATGTGTGAGTAAAAAATACTTGTTTCACAGAACTTATTTAAGCTACAATATTTTGTGCTGACTTAATTAAAATTGTGAGAGTTTAAACATTTTAGATAAGTCACAATAAGATATTTTAAGAAGAAAGCAGATAGCATAGCAATTTTCAAGATAAATTTGTCTACATTTATGATTTTTTTAAAGTTACAGTAATTAGATCCAGATATGCAAGTGCGAATATAATAGCAGGCCTTTAGCTTCATGCCTATCTGCAGGTTACAAAGGCTTCCTGGTTTCTACCCGATCACCTCATGACTTTTGGCTGCATATGGTCGATGCTCCGTAGCCTGGTGACTATTGTAAACAGGAGGCACAGGTATTAGTTTTCCCTGTCTGAAGTTTTCTACTGCTGAGTGCTCTAATTAGTGTTTTATTAAAAATGTAGGCAGTGAACGTTCTTGCTTTCAAATCAAAGCACCTGTTTTTTATTAGTTGTGTTAGAATTGTTAGGCACAATCCAAGCTTGTCTATTGAACCAGGCAGATGAGGAAACCCATATACAGGGATATCTACATTTTGAATCCCAAGTGGCCACAAAAGAAAAGTTAGTCAAGATGGTGACATTTGTAGCAGCCTTGTAAATGGCAAACACTTAGATGAGTTCCATATTGAAAACTTAGGTGTCTAGCCTTATGTCCTCACAGACACGAGGTGATGGACAGAAGTGCTGGCAGATAAGCTCTTTCATACTGGTTCCTGTCTACTGACTTTTCAGTCTTCATGAGTTGGTTGTCAGCTTCCTTCATCTGTTGGAGACACTCAGAACCCTGAGTTGCTTGCTTCTGAAAAGGCGCAATCGTCTTCTCCTGAAAAATAGGAAATTGCAATTTGTCCAGCTGGGTTTGAGAGTATAAAGAAGTAGAATCTGAGATGTGCTGCTGAAGGGGAAATTCAGCATCCTGTTACTGACAAGTCATATTAAATGTGTTTAATGATAATGGGCTACTGACAGCTCCCTGGACTGCAAACAGCTCTGAATCAGCAACTATGCCTCCCTTGTATGTGTAAAAAGCAACAGCCACTTGACTTCTTGTCTTGGTATTTTTTCCATGCCTTGGAAGATAGTCAGGAGCACTATAAAAATACTTCACACAGACCCTGAGGAAAGGTGGAAATAACAAGTGCCCCCCTTTGCTGAACAGTGAGCTCTAATGCTGCAAAGCCCTCAGAGACAGATTGTCCCCAGACCTTCCAAGTGCCTGCCCCTGTTCCTTTCAAATACGTAAGTCTGCTGAGAACAGTAAATTATTCTTCATCTTCTAGATTAACACAGAAGAGTAATCTACTTCATTTCATATGTGGTCCTCAGTTCCCAAGCCACAGGTGATATGTCTGGTTCAAAAGGGAGGAGACCTTGAGAAGAGGACAGTTTTATTCTGAAGTGAATATCCAGTTCAGAAGAGTTAGGTTTAGACTTCCTTTAGTAGAAAAACATGTGTCTGAATACCATTTTCTAATAGATTTCCCCAACAGAGCAACTGATGCTAAGCATAAGGTAAATATCCAACAAGTGAGACCCATTTTAGGAACAACCAGTATAGCACTGCAATCTCCATCTAGAAAATCAAAGAAAAGCCAAGAAAATAGAAGCAAATGCAATGTATGAAAAAAGTTCTGTTTCCCTACCTTGTTGCTGTTTTTCAGATGGAAAATTCACCTTTGGTTTTCTATCCCCGCTTTTTATGAAGAAGAGTTAAGGAAGTATGTGTATTTTAGAGTACTTAGGAGAATCCACTTTTTTCCAAAAGGGAATTCCCTGTGTTGACTGTAGAAAAGCTGCAGCTGTACTATAATTTTGGTCCTCACACCAAGACTGGTATACTGACACACATTTTGTCTATACACAGTAAATCCTGGAACGTTGGTTTTAAGCAAAATGAAATTGAAAGCTTAGTACAAAGCTTATTTTAGAATTGTTATTTTGCTAATGGAGAAGACTTCAAGAAAGAAGCAGTTTTCCTTTAAGTATACATGCTCAAAATGAAAGAAAACAGAAAGAAAGTAATAAAGTGTCTCATCAGCCTGTCTCCTTCTTCCTAATGCTTATGATCAATCTATGAGCAGCTCATAAGTGTTTGTTATGCAACAGTAATGCTGAGACTGCTTGTGAACAGTTTTCTGTATTTATGCAATGTCTGATATTTGTTTTTCTAGTTGTCTTGATTAGTTGTGACTGGTCAGACAAGTCATATGGTGTTGTTTCTGTTCTCAGATTAGAAGAGCGCACAAATGCTCTCTCATGTGTCAAGTAGTTTTGCTAATACTTACTCTGGCAGCTTCAAGCCCAAGACGCATGGTAACAACCCATACTTTTTTGAAAATAAATACAAAAGGAGAAAAAGCACAGCTGAAGAGAAAACAAACCCTGAGCAAACAGTCACATAAAACTGCTTGCCATGCTTGCCTGTGGAGCTATACGCATGCATGTTCTTTTATTCCTTCTTAAACATGTGCATGTGCTAGGAATCCAGGTCATTACTTTTGCTCTTGAAAAAGTATTTCAAAGGGATCTTTTGTGTTTGCTTTACTTTACATGGGGGGGGGGCAGGGGGGGCATGGGTGGTGTTGTGGGTTTTTTTATTTATTTTGTTTTGATCATTATAAATCTATACCAGGTTTTGAGGCCCAAAACCTTACAGCAGGATTCTGGCCACTTCTCTCTGAAGTGCCGAAAGCTTCTATTGCACAGGGAGAGAGCAATCGCTTCAGAAATACTTGAACCATAGAAAAAGGTGGACTTACTTTCTAATCACATCTGAATATTGAAATTTTTACGTCTTAGCTCTGATAAGGAGTGCTGGCTTTCCAATGAACACCAGTTTGTCTCAAATCCTTCACAATTTCAAACATGTTTTGAAAAGCCAACGTTTTCTTTATTACTTTTATGAAGGTTAGTTTTGTCCCTGAGCCACAACATCTGTAACAATAAAAAGATATTTTGCAGGATCTCACCAAAGATGAAAATACTTTCCTCAGAAGGACCAATGAAGTATTCACTGCCAGACCAAGGCAATGAAGTTTTGGCTCTAATTTTAACTCAGCAGTTACTGTCCATGACAGATGTTTTGACTAAGGGCAGCGCTATCTGAACTTTTATAGAAACTTATGGGCTGCATTCTATTGTCCAGATGGCTGATGGTTTCAGGAAAACGTTGCACCATACGTTTGTACGCAGGCTTGAAATAGCCTGTGTGAAAGGATATAGAGAGGCTAGGGGACGGATGACTGTAGCTGACATTGGACTGGTTAGCAAAAAAGAGAGACAGGAAAGTGATCCATGCCATAGAGATCCATGGCAGCTGTACAACAAATCCTCCCTACATCAGCAGTGGAGAATAATGTAACATGACACACCAAGGGGAGCATGTTGAAGCAAAGCATGAGGATCCACTTTCTCCCTTCTCCATCAATGCTTCCCACAGGCTGGTGTAGTAACAGTGATCATTCTCAGTGATTATATCAGGTTTTTGTGTTTCCGTGAGTGCAAGACTTCTCTGAGCAAGCTGCAGAGAAGAGCAGACAGAGCAATCTCCAAGTGGGGAAGTGATTAAATGGCAAGGACCAGAAAAAGTTAAAAACAAAGAACTTCAAAAAATGTATTAAAAGAGACATAAGAATTAGACTAGATAATCTAAGCTGAACCAGGTGATCTTTAAAGGTCCCTTCCAACCCAAACCATTCCATAATTCTATGATGACAGCTCAGAACTATTTTCTCTACACTACACAACTTATTTAAACCTAGGAAACAGGAACTAGGGAGGAAAAGCATATTGCACTGAGACAATTACAGCCCAGAAATAAGAAGACATTTAAACATCCTTCTACAGTCACATCCTATTTGTAAGCAACAGAGATTTTTAGGTATTTTGTGTACAATTATATCAACTTCTTGGAAATTCCAGGAATTAGTTTTTCCTATCCTAATAAAACCATACTGTAAAGAGAAGAAAGTGAATATCTTTAGACCACAGAAAATCTAATGAAGGCTTTGCTCTCCTGTTTTTGTCATCACAGGAAGCTTAGTGCTGGGTAGAATTTAAAAATAAACAAACAAACAAAAGAACAAAAAACCTCCACCTTCAGAATACTTTGGGGATTTTTATTTTTTTCCAATTTGAAAATTTTGATACTTAATGCTTAAAAGGCTACTTCTGGAGAGGGTATTCTGATATTTGAACCATGACCATGAAGTATATGATCCATTCCAGTCCCTTCTGGTTGTGCTTCCACCAGCTGGTGTTGGACATTTGGCTGGCCTGAGTTTCGTGCATTGAAAATGGTTGTGTTACTGATACTGATATTGTTACTGATACTGATCTCCAAAATATTTACCTGAATTGTACACAGTTCCTATGCTGGACACATCATAAAGACATAGCATTCTTGTACCACAGAAATGCTGGGGGGGAGGGACTTAGGGAGACTCTACTTCAAAGTCACAGTCAAAGTGGATTGCCACTGGGTCAGGTCAGCCGTGGCTTTGTTCAGCCAAGTTATGAAACTCTCTAATAATGAGTGTTGCACAAACTGTTTGGGTAACCTGCTTCAGTGTTGTAATACCCTCTTGGTGAAAAAGTCTTTCCAAATGTCCAGTCTGAACCTTCTACATCATTCCTTGTGGCTGTTGCCCCTTGTATCATCTGATACTACAGAGTAGCACATCTCTCATCTTTGTAGTTACCCTTCAGTTATTTATAATCAGTTCCCTTAGATCATCTTTAGTTAATTTTAACCAGGTTAAAGAAGCCAAGCTTCTTTACCCTCTCCCACGTCATGTCCTACTTACTAGCCTTCAGTTAGACCCCTTCAGTTTCACTTCACCTCAATAGGGAGGCCCAGAACTAGTCAAAATGTTCCAGAAGCAACCTCACCAGCAGCAAGTGGAGTACAAGAGTACAAGATCTACAGAGTAGATCAACGTTCCTTGACCATGCACCAGCTCAGCACGCAATTTGCCTTAATCACGACGAGAGTGAACTGTTGGTTCGCACTCAGTTCAGGTTCCCTTTCAGCATGACTGCTGCTCCATCAGCTGGCTGCCAGACCGTAACACTGCATGGAGCTGTTGTGCCTGCCACGCAAAAGTCGATGCTTCTCCTTGTCAAATGTCATAACGTTTTTGCTGGTCTAGTTCTCCAGTTTATCAGGGCCTGCTCTTTGTTATGGTAATCGTATCCTCTAATTTGAATTTGCTGAGGGTTCAATCCAAAATCATCCAGTTCTTTGATGAATATGCTAAACAGTAAGGGCCCCAGTATCAACCACTGGGGTACTCTGCTAGTTGCTGACCACCAACCAAACATCAGACCACTGGTTATTACCCTCTGAACCTGACATACCTGCCATTTTCAACTCATCTAGCAGTCTGTATTGTTTCCTGTATTCTTCAGAGCCTTAAAGGCAAGATTATTGTACTCTCAATTAAACTAAGCTGATGGGGAAAGAAATTACATGTGGATGTTTTTCCGCCATGCCTACTTTGAATAGCACCCTTTTAACATAAAACAGGTAGAACCAGGCCCTTCTTTGCTGAAGTTAATGGAAAATGTGTAAGGAAATTGCTGTAGAATGGAAGCAATCATGTTATTGTGGCTAAACAAGCAACTGCTTCTCTGCCAAGCTGTGATAAGTGAAACACATTAGATCAAACCACCAGTTAAACCACAACTCCTTGATGGTGATTTTCTTATGCACAGTTTCATAGTGGTTTAAGCTAATGGATTTTACTTACCAAATGGATTCTACTAGGGTGTGCACTTTGCCAGTTACCGCAGCTCAGCTGTTGAGTAGTAATTCAATAAGACAAGGTAATTAAATCATTTTTGACCTTGTAAGTATACCATATATAAGCATAGATGTTGACCTCATTATTAAAAACTTTACTCAGAAGATCAGATAGAATTGTTTTTGTTGATGCCTTGGCATGCTGAATTACGCTTAGAAGGGCCTGAAAGTAGAGAATGTTATCTTTGGAGGCTTTTAATAACAAGCTTAAATGTTAGAGGTGCCATTCTACAGATTTAAACTACAGACATAATCAGCGCATGGCAGAATTAGTGTAATGGCAGAACTTGCATACAAGTATTTTAGAAATAAGTAGTGTTACTTTCACTCCTTATTTTGCTACGTATGTAGGGATATAGCTATTGTGATATGTTTTCTGCAAAAAAAAGTCTATTCCAATGTTTGACCTATTTATCAGGTAACTTTTTGTTTTTATTTTAGTATGTGGCTCTGCATTTTCTTTTCTATTTTTGTATTATCTATACTTAACATGATGTAATGTTTGCTGTCCTTCTCATAAGATATGATTTTCATTCTATTTCAAAACTGAGGTTTTCCAATAACATTTCTCTAATAATAACACTTAGCGTTGTTGTTTGCTTTTTCTGAGATGTGATTAGGATATTTTTAAGGAGAGCAAACAATACATTTTTAATACAACCTAAGATGAATAGCGAAAACACGTTCCAGCTTTCTGCAACTGCTGACTATAAAAGCTCTCATGCAGGAGTACTGTAATTATGTCTTAGGAGTGTAACACTTTCTAGATATTTTGATAATTCCATTCAACTGTGAATGACATGATTGGCTTGCTTGCTAGAGATGGAGACTGGAGAGGGAATGTAACTACAAGACATAATTGCTGGATAGACTTGGCCAAAAGAATTAAGCTGTACTTATCACAGCACACTTGTCTTGCTTTTAGGGATCCATTTAATCTAACTAAACAGTCAGTAAAATCACACTCTTATCCTCCCACCCACTCACTTAGGACCCAAAGATGGAAAGGAAGGTAGGAAAGTATCGCATGCATGCTGTGTTTTTGTTCCTGAACAAACTTTTGATCTTTTGCTGAAATAATTCTTTCTTGCTAGTTTAAAGGGATTTTTTTTGGCTCTTACATAAGTATCTTTTTTATTTCTGCTATTTTTTTAAAGAGCTACCACTCTATTTTTAAATAAATAGCCTTAAAACGTTCTTGAGCTAACTTCTTTCTTTCTTTGTATGACTGTTATTGATATTTTGATGCCTTAGAAGTTTTGCCAGTAGAGTTCACAGAGTTCAAGTTAAACTGATTCTTATGCAAAGGGTAGTTTCAGGCAAGTTGGAATGAGCATCATAATGCAAATATTTTGACTCTGTAACATTAATTTGGGAATCTCTTGAACAGGCTTCTACATGCAATCTGTAGGAATTGCTATTGAGACAAAATGATCTGAAGAGTTGAGTCCATTAGCTATTTTGCAGCACTTTAGCAAAACTAAAAAAAAATCACTCAACACATTCATTTGTTATTATATTAGGAAAAAGTTCACTGTCTGCTAGTCTTACTGGTTGTACTGTACCATCTGTGCTTGTAAAAGTAATAATAAGCAATGAATTGCATATGCCATCTGTAGTCAGATCTTTAATAACAATTAGGTAATAATAATCCCCAAGAAATCACTTGTTAACTGTGATAATTGATTAAATGTAATTATTTTGTATAATAAACTCTAATCAATGCTTGACAATGCTGTTAATGTCTTTTCCCCCCCCTTTTTTTTTTCCATAGTAAATGCCCCAGCATGCTTGAGCAGCTGTGCAGGAAAATTACTGATTTTCCTGTGTTAATGACTGATTTTCTACCCAATCAAAATCCAAGACATGGTCTGCTTGCTTTATAATCAGTTTTTACATATTTTTTTTTTCTGAACAAGGTACAATGTAAATATAAAGAAACACTTGGCAAAATTAATTACTTCAGTGTAACTCCTTATAAGTTCAGGGAAGAACAAAGATTAATTATTCAAGTAAAAAGTATATTGCAGTGCACTGTGGTATCAATGGATTGTTCTATAGCAAAGGTGTTTCCACACAGAACTGGTGATAAGAAATAACCTCAAGACACAGAAGGTGGTCTGTTGATTTGTTTGCAACTCCAATCCAAAGGCCCCCGTTCTGCAAAGACTTAGACCCTAAATTAGGCAAAGCAGTCCATTAATGCCAGTATGTGTCTGAATTACAGTTTAAAGTTAAGTAGGAGTTTCAGTGCTCTAGTGACCTGAATCTTTACATTCATACTTAATTCTGCACAGACGAGTAGGGTCTTGTGCTCCTACAGAATATTCATCTCCTTAAAGCTAAGCTTAAGCAACAGCATTTGTGAGATGAGGAACTACATCTAAACAGCAAACTATAGAACATATGTCCCAACAAACAATATCCTGAGAACTGCCTCTCCAAGAACAGGATGAAGTATTACATTTATAAAATATACTATGGCAGTATGAGGGAAAAAAGAATCTTGCTTTAGTTACTATGACAATATGAATCTCTTCAGTATGACTAATGTAATTAAATCACATACACAGCTGTAAAAAATCTCTTGGAATTTTTCTCATTTTAATTATTAGAGATGCATTACAGAAGGAAATGCGAGACTCAAAATCCATCTTACAGTAGTCACCAAACATTCATTAGATAGAAGCGATCTTGATTCCCTACAATGAGTTCAAACTGGTAGTCCAAAAGTAAACCAATAATCCAGAAGCATGCAGTGCTACAAAATTAGAGGATAAATTAGAGAACTGCATGCAATTGCAGAGCCACAATATCATTGGGATCACAGAGACATGATGGGATAGCTCCCATGGCTGGAGTGCTGCAATCACAGAAATGTTTGGGTTGGAAGAGACCTCTCCGGATCATCTAGTCCAGCCTCACTGCTCAAGCAGCAACAGATAGCACCAGTTCCCCAGGTCTGTGTCCGGTCAGGTTCGTAATATCTCCACAGATGGAGGCTCTACAGCCTTTCTGAGCAACTGTTCCTCTGTTGGACTACCCTCACACTGAAAAGTTTTTTTCTTGTGTTCATATTGGATTTCATGAGTTTCGATTTTTGCTCATTGCCTCTTGTCCTGTCACTGGGCACCACTGAAAAGAGCCAGCTTGTTCATCTTCTTTTGCTCCATTAGGTGTTTATACACTTTGATAAGATCCCCCTGAGCCCTTTGCTCTCGAGGTTGAACACTCCTAGGCTCTACTCGCAAAACCAGAGAGAGACAGAGAAGAATTTGTAGAGGAACAGTGATCACAACTGAACTAATTTATTTTTTTTAATGATGTTTCTCTAGAATAAATACATTCATGAAGAGTTTTGATTGTGCTGTTTTAGATTTTGTAAATGAAAATACCTTAAAATTCAGTCCAATTGAAATATCTCAAAATCAAAATTTTGAATTTCTTTTGCAGATGTTTGTTTTCAGTTTCTATTTGCTCTGTAAGATGAGTTTATAGTCCTGCAACTGGCGTCCCTGATTTGCACCAACTGGTCCTTGCACATAGACCAAGAACTAGGTGGAGTAGGAGGAAGATTAAATTACTCTTAATATGCTTAGAATAAGTGCTTTTATTCAGAAATAGATCTACACAGAAAAGCTTATTCTAGCTTGCTACCCTGTAGAGTCCCAAAAGAATTTGCTGACCAGGATATTTAATGTTTTTACAATATAAAGTTCATGTGTCTTAAACAGTAAATATTGATTTTGTCATTCAGGACAAATTATTGCTAAATATGTAAATGAACTGTATACACTACTTGCCTGAAATTCTAATGCAATGGAAATCACATTTACCTTTTCTTTTCAGTAAGTAACCACTTGATCCTAAAGTGATCCTAAATTTCATTTATGTTTCTACGTGCATTTTGAGTCCATTTCAGGTTGACTTTCAACTTCAGAAACAAATACAAGTTTTGCTGGAAAAGCTAGTTCCACGTACATTTAAAAATGAGGAGACCTGACATTCTTTAGACTCACAGTCCATCTGTTTTGCATTTTCCCGGTATGTCCCATGAGTTTTCTAAACTCATAGGGCTTCCAGTATTACTCTGCACATGCTAACTATTTTCAAGCAGATGTCATATAAATGCTAATACAATGATATCATTTCCGGTGTTTTTCAATTCAGTGCAAATATTTCCTACACTGTGCTTACTATTGTTTATACTCACTATTATTTATTTCTTATATTTTCATGGCTGTGCAAAATAAAGGGGGACAAGGGAAAATACATATCAAATGTTGTACGTAGGTTTCCATTTTTCTCAAAATTGTTATTTTTATTTTAAAATATACATAAAGATTACTGCTTGTGGCTTAAATTCAGTCTTAGAAATTAACTACTTAACAGGTTTGTTGTCGGAGCTTACACTAAATTCTGTCCCAGCATCATTATCCTAAGATAAATATAAGTCAAAAAAGAAAACACTCAGAAATAATTATAATCCCAAAAAAATGAAAGATTGCAGACCCACGATCTGTGTTATGTGTAATTTTGTTCTTCTCTAGATAATACATAGAGTATTGTATTGCAAGAAGATGGAGGCAGACACACGAATACTTGAAGAAGCATGAAGAGTTTTTTGAGAAAGTTTTCTCAGTTCAGCTGAAAGTAATGTACCAGACCACAGCATAGTTTTTATACCAACATAGTTAAAACAGCTTGCCTATTTTCTTGTTGTAGCTACAGTGAAATGCCTTATATACGCTTCTATAGATGAAAGGAAACAATGGATGATTTCCTATATTGTAAAACTTGCTGTTTCAGCAATCTGACATGAGAATGTATGAGTCGTTTTTCCAACAGCATAAGCGGGGGTAATTAGTTGTATACCTGACAGGAGAGGATTAAAACAATATACATGCATTTTCGTAGAGCATTGCCAGTATTATAAATTATAATATAGACGGCTTGTTACTTTGTTGTAGACTTGCAGTTCCATCAGCAACTGTACAGTACTTAAAAGTTTAATAGATAGAAAGGAGCCAATTTACATTATTTTCAGAATAGCCCTTTACCTGTCACAGCGACAGTCGATCACTTTACACAGAGGCTCAGCTACTTGATTCCCTTGGCCTATAATTGCAATGTGAGGTACGCATTTTCCCAGGTCGATGCGCAGTTTAGAACTTGCTTTACTTTGCAAGATGGGTAATTTCAGAAGGACCGGACCTGTTCCCAGCAAACATAATTCACCCGCATGTTTTCTTATGGTATGATTTGTATAGTCCAGAGCATAGACCAGCCATTACGGAGGTTTTCAAGAGGTGGTTCTCTGTTTTGACAGCTTTATTGTTGTTTCACATTAACATATATAACATAAATATTGAAACACGACATTTTTAGACTATAAGAGAAGTGTTACAAAGCAGTGGTTAATAGTACTGTGGCTACTTATCTGTTTTTAATTTTGGAGACTTAAATCTTTATTCCATTAATATGGTGCATTGGAAGACATTACAGCTTGCATTTGTTCATTCTTTTCCCTTTAAGTCATTATGACTGTACTAGAATGGCTCTTAAACATCTCTCTGTGGGCTGCACAAGCAAGCAGGTTTCGAGCTGAGAGATGACAAGAGGTGAATTGTTCTTCAGTACTGAGGGAAGGAGGGGTGAGTAGACTGACCCAGAGAGGGGTTTAGCAGAATAAATAGGAATAAACCAGGAAGCGGACGCCACTGGATAATGCCCGGTCCAGTAACAAACCTCTGGCCAGCAACAGGACAATACAGTGGAGGTTTTCCTCCTTACTCCTGCTTTCCACCATGGAAAAGAAAACAGCAGGAAGAGTTTTCTGCGATAGCACTGAGAGCTTATTTGACATTGTCAAGCAGGTCAGTGCACGCATAAAATCTCTGACCCACTTTTTCTGGGGCCAGGACACCAGTCTAGGCTCTTGGGAAGGGACAGTAGCTGGTGCTCTGTACCGTTAGAGTGCACCGATGCTAACATGGGTCTGTGTCAGCTGGAAAGGCTTTTCCACAACCTTTCAAAAAAGATTAAGACGGTAGGAGAGACAAACTGTTGAGAGGAAGTAAAAGGAACTTCAGACAGAAGAATTTCTAAAAGTTTCAAAAGGAGTCTTTCTTCCTTCAAATAAGATGAGTGATGACGTGATTCCTCAGAATTCCAAGAAGGGAGAAATAAAAAGTGAGGTTAATTTTTCTGGGGTATTTTCCTTTTTCTATTCAGTTTTCAAAAGTAGTTTTGAAAATCAAGCAGCGATGCTGAAAATCTTCCATAAAATTATGGAGCTAAAATTACAGAATTGATCTGCCTCAGGGGACAAACTCACAGCCCTTGTAGAGAAATGGTAAAATACCAAAGTCAAGATGGCAATCACAGTTACAGCTGCCAGGGATCTGTCCCAAATTCCGCCACCAATGTTTACAACAGAGGCGCCGGGTCACTCAGGTGTGGTCACTGGCCCACAGAGCAGCTCATAAGAACAGGGGAGAAAACCCTTGTCATATTCTTGAATGTTCAGCTGTAATTTGCATGAAATGCAGTTCTGGGTCGATGACTCAGGTCACAGGGTCACAGGGATGAATCGAAAAACTGACACACTTGGCAGAAAATTTGTGCAAGAGGTGACTACGCAGGGAAGGCGAAAACAACCAGAGAACCAGAAAGTCTCCGGGCTAAATCACACACTAAATTAACAACCAGTGGAAGGTCAGTTGAAACCAACTTTTTATGAAATAATCATTAGTCAAAGTACTTTTTTCATATATTATTGTATAACATGCCATGTATTCCCTGCCTGAGGATTCTCACGACGAATTAGGTGATCTTTAGGCCAGAATCAAACTATACACCTGCCATGAATTGTCTGCTGAAGCTTTAAAAGAGAAACACTTCTCCAAAAATCTACAGATACAGAAGACTCTTCTCCTTTACTCCTTCCCTCTTCACAAAATCAGGCTCCCAGATGGTACATATCTACTTCAAATCCACAGAAAAAAATACTTGTTTCTGCAGCCCTGATTTTCCACTCCTTCCCTAGCAGCTTTACCTTGTTCCTCCACCTTTCTTCCCCACAAAACTAACATACAATTCATTTGCTCCTTACACATATATTGGAAAAATAAAGTTTTAGAATAATTTGTAGGAGTTGTGCATGATAACTTATACACCAATTCTGGGAGAGTTTTCAAGGTAAGTAGTGCATTGAAAAAAATACAGATGTTCTGATTCAAAAACTTGAGGAAGCTGAAAATCCCAAAGGCATTTACGAAATTAAGAGCTAAGGCTTCAGTGGAAGTATGCTTTGAAATGCTTTATGAATGTGGATGATGCCAAATCTGAGTCACCCCCTCGCAGGAGAGAGTGGCCCAAGAGACAGAGCTGAACCTGTGCAAATGGTGCTGACTGTCTCACCAGCATTCAGTCCTCCTTCTTAGGATGCTGTTATTTCTCTGTCTGCACTCAACATGTTTCTGCTGTTTATATTTCACATTCACATCCAACCAATCCCTCTTACTTCACAGCACCAAAGGGTATTTGTTGAATTGTATTAGCTACTCCCTGCCCACTCTTATGCAGTAGCTTCTTTTGTTTCAGCTCTTCTTAACCTAAGGGGAATGTAATTGCCCTCTTATTTAGCCTGAAAGTATGAAATGGAAGTACAACCACACAAAATGAGTGCAGTGGCAGATTTGGCATAAATTCTAGGTAAAAGCTGATTATCACAGAAACAAATTATCTAGCTGCAGGGACAGAGTAAAGGGTTGAATTTCAAATTGAAATGAATTAAAATCTACTGGATTTGCAAACACCAGTGGAAACATGGGGCTGTACCTACACAGGAAGGCATGGGTTTATCTCAGATACGACTTCATGTGTTTTATGACAAAAAGCTGAACATGATTCGACACTTTGGGGAGAAAAAAATTGTTGCAAAAGATGTGTCAAATGCTCCTGTTCTATGAAAAGGGCATATATGATTTTCTTGTTAATTCAGTCTTGCTAGCCAGCTTCATGAAACACAGTGCTTTCTTCCACCATACTCAAGGTTCATGTGGCAGAAAATCAGAGCTGGTACACAGTCTGTTGATCTAGATTTTCCCCATGCCCTCCAAAAAAGTTACGCTTGCAGATAAATACTTCTCTGTCTCCATATAGGTTATGGAAAACTTTCACAGTAATATTACAGCAAGGAAAAACAGCTCTTACATTGTGGTGATTGTCAGAAAAGCCTCATAGATCACAATCAGGGCATTAATTTCACTGAATTGGCAATTTAGGCCAAATTCCCTCCTCCACTTTAGCATTTTGATTTGAAGCAACAGTGCAGTTTTGACAGACTATATCCTTGATTGTCCCTTTGTATCAGTTTGATTTGCAAAGTGGTTTTATTGCACGAGTGAGATTCCTTTCAGAAGAATTAAAGCTTGAATCTCTGTTCTAGATGTGCGTCTTCATATTAAAACCATGACAGAACAACACAGTCCTCACAGGGAATGGCCCAGAGTGACAGGGGAGAAAAACAAACCCGCAGATGGAGAAATCTGGAGACTGTCTAGCAACACACCTACAGAATCTGACTTCTCTCTGGAGAGCCTGTGCTTCCAGGTGGGCACCATCACAGTTATCTCCTGCACAGCTCTTTCACAGACTCATCCTTTGAACCCTGTCAGGTATTTTTGAGGCCCAGCAAAGAGGATTTCACTATTGGGTTTTACACTGTGGTTTTCTTGCCTCTCATCATTTGGTTTTTAATGCCCTGACTTTTGAAATTGCACGTTTCCTTATTCTCTGGATGAGATAAAATCTTATGTGAAATTCAAACAAGATTGATTACAAGACTCATCAAGTTGAGGACATTCGGGCCAAGCTGCAAAATAAAATCAATGCCAGTTGCTGCCTTTCATAATCTGTTTACTTCCTGACTGTGTGATGCTATTAAAATGCTTCATCTCCAAGTAATCTTATTGGCCTTCACATTTATGCTATGGCTGACAGGATTAGCTCTGAAAAGCACTTACATATTACCTATGATATAAACAAGTAGATTAGCGGACGGTGCTTTGGGCTGAAGGTATTTCCTTTGTAATTTATGTACTAGATTCCAGGAGCAGAACATACCCTGCCGTACAGGTAAAATACTTGTCACACAGGCAGATGTTCTGGCAAGAACCTAATCCTCTTCCCAAAGGCCTTTATGAACCTTTTCTGTGAGAAAAATCGCTTCTCCCCTGAATTTTCAGCAACAGACTATTTGAACACCTGCTGCCAGTGTAGCTTGTCCAGCCGCGTGCTCCAGACAGTGCAGGAAAGCAGGCAGGCACCAAGCTGACACGGTTTTCACCCACTCTGTTTCTTTGCCTAGCTGGAACGTGGGGCCATTTCCACAGTCTGAATTTTATCCATCTGGTAAGTAAATTTTGCTGGAGACCCTAACTTTCCATGAAGAATATAACCCAGGAATTCAGGAATCTGTTGTTTGTTTTGCTTAAGATCACAAAGAATACTTGCTAAACTCGGGAGATAAGAGACATTATATATGTGATATGTGATACATCATATATGATATTGTAAATATATACACACAGTGAGGCACATCTCCCAAGTATACACTCATGTAGCTAGATAGATCGATCTTCTATATATACAAATATATGTGTGTGTGTGTGTGTATGTATACATGTAAAGAGAGGGGACTCTGCTAAGGGCCTCATTTCTATTAGTCTGGTACTCCTTTTCAGCTAGTCTTTCTCTGTAACGTAATATGTAAGCTGATATCCTTGACATTGTCATAATCAGTATTCATCAGTCTAACAACAAAAGGGATATGCCTCTCACTCCAGTAGTTTTGGTCATACTATTATAGCAAAGGTTCATTAAAGGTTTTCTCTTATTGTTTTCCTTATGTTTACCAGCAGAGGCATATTCTTCAACTTAAGATACTAGGCAATATACAAGCGTTCGGTTCTTGTGACAAGGTCTGTTTTCTAAAACAGGATATTTATTTTTCTGCAGTGCTAAGCATTCACCCTTTTGTCGCTTCCTTGGCTTAGATTGCTGAGGTTATTTTGAGATCAATTTTCATCTCCTATTTAAATCATATGGCTGCTGGTTCAAATCCAGCTGGGGTCAGTAATTCTGCCATATACATGAAACGAGTTCTTGGCCTGAGCTGATTATTCCTGTTGAAGAGGTTGTCATGCTACAGGGAAACAATAGCAGTTCCTCTGGCATCCTTCCTACCAGCCTCACTGGAGACACTACTGAAGAGGTGTACAGAATGATCCCTCCAACTCAGGAATTGCGATGCCTTTACAAAAGGACTGTGGAAAAAAATAAACATGCCTTTTACTGCAAAAGTGAAAGAGTTAATCTACATACTAATAATGACTCAAAATTGTTGTTTACAGATGCAATCTGTTTTAAAATTAGATTTTGTAAGTAAAATAGTGACTTGTCAGCCATGACAAACCATTAAAGAAAATAAGAATTACTGGAAATTAAGAAGTACTTAAAAACCTCTAACATCAGCAATGACCCTCTCTCCTTTAATGTTTTATTCTTTGCTTTAAAAAAAATCTTTTTTCTACACTGATATTTTTGTTCCAACCAGGTACAGTGGCAAGCAAGATCTGACTGATTTCTGTCACGCAGGTGATTAGCTTAGTAAATGCTGATAAGCTTTATTGTGTGACTGTTTTTAACTTGGAGGGGTCTCTACCCTTAGAGGAAATTTTAATCTTGATAGCACTTGCCTAGGCAGCAGGAAACCCTTTTTGTCCGATTCCTGCCTCAAATCAAACCTGAAGACTTTTTTTTCTTTTTTAACATGTCTATTTCCAGTGCATATTTTAACTTCCCACCCTGCTGTGCAGTTTTGCTGTCATGACACCTGGTAGTGGGAACGGAAATTTGCTCCTCTCTTCCTAAAGGTGAGGCCAATGTCAGGCCGTGATTGCGGCAGCGTGGGGGCAAGGGGACAGCTGGCACTTGCCACCAACCCCTCACCCCCTCGGGAGCGTGGATATCTTCACGGCAATATGCTAAGCCTCTGCTGAGCCGGGGCCAGTCCTGCACCTGGTTCCCACAGCTGCCAGTGCGACGTGCTTGGGCTGCCACGCTGGTTTGGATGGCCCCCCACCGAAGAGCCATCCTAGGGGGCTAAGGGCCAGCAGCTTGGATGCAAACACGGCGTCTTGGTCCTGAGGAAAGGTTTCCTTCCCAGAAAGCACACTGCCGGCTTGTCACGCTCCGTGGTGCAGCGAGGTGCAGTCTGTTTGAGCCCTGGGAGCCGTGGTTGTGCTGGGGCTGGGAAAAGACCGAGGTTTCCCTGCAGCCGCTCACCCCCCTCCCTGGCTTTCTCCTCTGGGCAGGCTGAAGCAGCCTCAGGGCCACCCAAAGATGCCCACATGGCCTGGATCTGCTGTCCTGGCAGGAAGGCATATTCCTCCGCCCTTGCCCTCCCCAACACAGCTAACTGGGGGGAAGGTGTTCAACACAGAGGGGCAGAGGCAAGTTTTAGAGTGTCAAGGCTTTCCTGCCAGCAGCCAGCCAGCAACCGTATACGCAAGAGGGGCTTTGATGCATTTCAGTGAAAACGGGGGAGCTAAGTGGAGCTGATAATCTGCCCTTTTGCATGACACTCCAGAAGTTACCTGGATACACACTAACTTGAAAAACAACAAGGGATCGTAATAAATAAATAATGAAATAAGCCTTGTACCATTTATAAGTAATGGAAATGGAATGTGCCTGATAACGTGAACCCATCAGTAAACAATAATGCTTTAAAAGGACACTGCCAGAGTCAATAGGCCACAAATTTGAACTTTTATTCTTGTCTCTGTTTGTAAGAACATGTAGATCTCATAATATCAACTTACGTGTTCGGAGCAACCTTATCTTTCTGGAGCAAATAAAGCACCATTGGTTTTGCAAGGAAAAAAAGAAAAGAGAAGTCAATATTAATATTTCTGCAATCATCAGCTTTCCTGCAGAAAAATGAATAAGGCACAAACCATAGAATCGTTTAGGTTGGAAAACACCTTTAAGATCATCTAGTCCAACAAATCATATAAAAAAATTCATATCCAGATTTTTACTAGAACATTATAAAACATACAAATAAAATGTCTTTTCATGTTTTGAAAAAGGGCTTCAGGTTACTCACTGAAACTCTAATTTCATGCTTGAAGCCATGTACACGTGCCCATTCTGAATCTGATTCATGAAAGAAGCACTGGGTTTTCATGTCTTCATGAAAGAAAGACACTTCATTAGCAGACTTCTTCCGAATATGATTGTTCTATGTGCAATGGAATTGATATTCTGGCACTTCCTAAGGACAGCAGATATCTGCAGATGAAATGTAAAGACCAAAAATATAAATAAGGAGCACTTTGGGAGTATGTGAATATATAATTATGTAGCAGCTGAAATAAATAACAAAAATGTATAAGATATTTATCTTTCTGTTACCTAGTATCCTGAATTTTGTTGTAAAATTGAGATATGAGACAGAAAATTGGATAAATTTGCATGTGAACCTTTGTTTAAAAGGAATTACTAGATTTGGGGGGGGGCGGACTGTCATTTTGGAAGAAATAGGAAGAATTTTGTAACATTTTATCTTACTTTCAGAGGTCCGTTTGAAAACAGTTTCTTTTTATTTGTTAAATTTTTTTAATAGAAGGCCTCAGGAGCAAATAGAATTTGTTTATTTACTTCTCACTTTTAAAAATAACTTTAAAGTAGCAATTTAAAAAACTATCCAAATTCAACTATTGTAGAGCAGTGAGTAAACATATCTTCAGATATGGGTTTCAAGATGCATTTCCCCTATTTTTATACCTAGAAAGTAAAAAAAGACCTATTCTCCCCTCACACAACTTCTTTGTTGAAAAGAAGTATGAATACTTTGTATGCAAGTAGTCATTCTTTCAGTTATTCAGCTGAGAAATAGAGGTTTTTGATAGGCGTGCTTTGCTGGCTGTAGCAATAGCAGAGCTATTGTTCTGTTAAAACAGGAAACAAAAATTATCACTATTCAATAAAGTTTTAAACAGGATCACTAATGACAAAGAATGTCAAATAGCCATTAAATTTCTGAAAATGAAAACCATCTCTCCATTACCCTTTCACTGAATCTAGCTCAACGTGTCATTTTAAAGTCTTCTGTCAAGCTACATCAGTCACTTCTCGTTACCTTACTCCCACAACATCCAGAGATACAGCAGGCATTGCCTGGAATTGTGCCTGCCCTGGCTCAACCTTTCTACGCCTTTTTGAATGACCAACTTCCATCAACATTTTTAGTTCATGCTAAATTAGAGGCCTGATCCTGCAAATCTTATGAATACATTTCAATTTTAAGGGCTTTAATAAATTCCTACTCTGTCATTTCCCAGGCAAACTCCCATCGACTTCCCAGGAGGCTTGCCTGACTGACAACTGATTAAGCACAGAGTAAAAGCTTCAGGCTTTCGTCCATGATTTTCAGTGTGACTAATAAGAACTATTTCCCTGAATAAGGGAAGGAAATAGACGACATCAGGTCGTGATTCTGCAGGCATTTGTCACCAGACATACAGCTTACAGCTTTGGATAACTCCAGTGACAACAGTAATCCACTTCTTCAGAAGAGTCTCACATCATTCTAGTCGCAAATGTTGTTGTTTTCACCTTAAAATCTCTCCTATTTTTAAAAATGTTAAGGAAGATAGATACATATTTTTCTGTCTTCTTTTCAGAAGAAAAGTGGCTATTGTGTCAACAGGCCTGAAATGTCTTGCAAGGCAAAAGGGAAATAAACTCCAATGAAAAATGTCTTAATAGAAAGGTCTAGTTGCTATGCAAGAAATATTCTTCTTCAAATATTTTATTTCTGCAATATTTCTCTCCTTTAAGCAGAGAAGGAGGTATTGTCCTTGCTCGTGTACAGCAAGTTTCCTTGCTTCTGATGGATTTTGAATGGACAAAAGAATTAAGAAAAACAATTTTTTTTAAATATGTGTGTATTAAAATGAAGATTGATTTCATTACAGCTGTAAATCATATACACCTCTCAGCTTTTCCATATGAATTAAAAAAAAAATAAAATACTGTTTTGGTAAAGTTCTTCCAGGTTTTTGGCTAGTGAAGTCATGGGTACCTGCTATACTCTTCCTGGGAAGCGAAACGCTACAATGAATGGAAAAGATAGATGGTCCAAACAGGGGCTTTTTTGTCCAAAGTTTGTAATTTTAGGTTAGATAGTGGTGAGAACAGAATTATTTAAACAGAATATAGAAGTAACTACTCTTAAATTGAATGCCAGGCTGTTCTGTCAACTTTAACAATCTCTAATGAAATGAATTAAAACTCAGGTTGCTGCATTTTTCGCTGCCAATTTCAGCACTATTCACTAGCCTTGATTAACCCAGAACATACTGGATCATTTTGGGTAGTGGTATAACTTAGAAACTTTCAAGATTTAGAAAGTGTAAAATTTTTCTGTGTGAATTATTTTAGACTAGGAAACACCTGAAATGTTGAATACCAGCTCCAGACAAGAAGTCAGTGTGGTCTTTCCAGTAAAAAAAAAGAAAAAATTTTAAACTTGAATAGCATATCTGATAATCTATGTAGATTGGAAACTGTCTTCCATATGTCAAGTTTACAAAAGGAACTGTAGGAATTTAAGGATGATTAAAATGGGTTAGAAACAGTGATTGGTACACATTATAATGTCAGTTATCTGAAAAAAAAAATTCTGACAATTTACAGGAAAAACCTTCCTGTTCTAGGGTTGGAGGCACTGAAATGTATCTCTCTTGTTGCCGTTTTTCTATTTTCATTGCTTTGGTAATATATTTCAAGTCCTTGAACAAAAATTAGTTACCTCTGTTACGGCTTCGTGCCAAGTATAAGGATCTGCTAGTTCAAACACTACGAATTTAATAAAAATAATGTTACACAATGGAACCTAATGATAGGTATTTTAGACATAGGTTTTTTCATTCTTTTCCCTGTCCTTTTTGCACGTAATAACATTAATCTTTATTTTCAACATAAATCAAAGCATTATCATGTTATGACCTCAAAGACAGTTAACCAGAATAAAGACTGTGAAAGGAGCACTGTGCATTTAGAAGACTCAATCAGCACAGTGCAATAAAGTAATGAGAATCACCTTTAGTCATAGACCAGTAGGCAGTAGTATTTGAGAAGCCACCAAAAAAATTATAAAAACTTTTTATTTAGTGTCTTTTAAGTATTTGACCATTACAACCATTTGTTGAAAACATCTTTTTATTCATGAAGTAGCGTAGCTCAGTCGTGAGAATGTGAGATTTTTTTGTCTCCACATTTCTAATTTCTGGTTGGCTCACCTATTTGACAAGAAACAACTATCTTTTGTACAAAATGGAAAAAAAACCTCCAAAAATGGATTTTCAGACTGCAAAAATCCATTACGGCAATTTAGTCTGACCATCCACATAAAACAGATTGGATGGTCCATAATTATCTTAATCACAACTTCTGACCGAACTATAGGATATATTGCTCAAAAAAAGATGTCTGTGGCCAATTTTAGAACGAGCACTGATGGAGAAGCCACTGTATCCACAGGCAAGTTGTGCTCATGATTGATTATCCGTACTGTTGCAACCTGCATATTAACTCTCATTTGAATTTGCATAATTTCAGCTTCTAAATACAAATCTCAAGACATTATACACAGTTGCAATATTACCTTTGATTTCCCATCTAGACACTTCAGATTGCAGCTGGCCAGACTATTCATTCTGAGCAGTCATGAGGTATGCCTCTTTTCACTGTTTATAGGCGAGCATTGATCATGATTTTTACGGATTTGTAGTAATTGCTTAACAAATGAGAACCCCGGACTTATTTGAGCTGAATGTTATTGTGCAAATGCGGGTTTCAGAGTGGTTTTCCTCACTTCACCATTCAGTTGCAGCATCTCCATGTCTCGCTGTGTGATTGGTCACATCATTAGCTATTTTAACAAAGATGTGACATGCATAAATGCTGTAATTCCTGCCTCAATGAGCTTATGAATGAGTCTCCGATGGGAATAACTGTAAGGCTCGACAAAACAATAGACCAGAGGATACACCAGTAAGGTACAGGATGCAACAGGATGGGTTATTTCTGTAGGTAAATTAACATTAAAATGCAGTACATGAGGTGGTTTCAAGATTTTATTTACTGATAGGTAGGTTTTGCAGGAATAAAAACTACAGGTTTTGGTTAGCATAGAGAAAACACTACAATTTAGGGAGTTTGGAAGAAAGCATAGAAATGATTTTCAAACCAGCCAAAAAGAGACAGTACGAAAGCGGACATCTTCAGTGTGGACTGTGCAAGGGTGAGATGAAAAGAGACTGTCCATCAAGAGCACCACACAATATATAGCAAAGAAAGCTATGTATACAGATTGCCTACCGACAGTGTCTGTATCTTGTAGTCCGAGAGGCCCACAGAAGGAGTGAGAAGTGGCAACGTTCCCAATTTAGGCATCCTGGATAATCCCATAATTACACAAGATGAATTCAGAACCTTCTGCCTTTTAATAATTCAGGGCTAGCCGCAATTTCACCCTGCAGGCAGAGACACAGAAGTGTAAAGATCAGTTAAGACCTCGGCACACAACGTCCCCTTCGGCTGTGCTCAGAGGCTGATCCCTCTCCCTAGGTTTCGTACCGCACTACAGGCAGACCGTGCTGCCTTTTGAGGCTGAAACACACTAAATGTGTCACTGGGACAGGCAGTTTGCTACTATGTCAGCACTGTCCTTATGTTACACCACCTCTCTTTGCCGCTCCTGCCTGTGCTGGGTCATGTATCTGAGGTTCTTTGAAAGCCACTGGTGTTCACACTTGCTCTTTTTCTCGTCTCAGAATATCCACATCCTTAACTCACGCAACCAAGCAGTACACAGTGTCCAGGTGAGAACAGCCTGAGCGCGGCCTTCCATGGTTCGCTCAGATATACTGACGTCATGCATGAATTTCCATCTCGGTTCCAGCAAAAGCACCTCTCCAGGTGAATTAAAATTGATTGCATGAATATTCATAGGCAAAGAAAAAACATTAGTCTATACATAACAGGATTGCACATACTTGTTTGCAAATAGATTTTCCTAAGTATTAATCCAGTTCCTGTTGAGAAGATAAAAACATCACTCTCTTTTTTATTCTCTTCTATAGTACATATCTGCTTATCTTACACTCCCTTTATGCATTTCCACTGATGTGTTCCCCATCACCATGGTCATCACTGCATTATGCCATGCGATACTGGCAGGATGGCAGGCATAAAATTGTTCTTATGCTCATGTTTCATACAGGAAACTGATGTTAAATGACTTGTCGAAGAATGTTCTGAATGTCTGGAGCAGAACAAGGAATTAAACTCAAATCTCCCACTTCCCCTGTCAGTGACATCTCCACTAATTTTTTACTGCATCTAGTATCTTTGACAAGACCTCAGCTTTCTCCCTGCCGCTTTATTCTGCCAAGGGAAAATAAAGAAAGTGCATTTTTAGCCTGCTATCCTACCAAAGTCAAAGTTATCAAACCCTACAGTTTTCTGCCAAGCAGTCTTTTTCCAGAGCTGGCAAGCCAGAGTTATTGTACTGGGCAGTACAAGGAACAAATGTGCAGGTATTGTGGTGTGTTTAGGAAATATCGGAAGATGTTGTGTGTATTGCAAGGGAGGCAAGAGGTCCTGAGATTCAAGTGCAGGAGATGTGGGTGTAGAAACAGCCCAAAGTAATTAAACCAAGAGAAAAGGGAATGTAGCACTGCGCTGACAGTGCGGCCTTTATGTAGGGAACTAAAACATCAGTTGACTATGAGCAGGAACTATTGGAAATCAGGTATCACCCCTTGTGATGTACACAAATTTGTTAGAAAGTGAGGTGCTTGCATGCTCTTCTGAGACGCTGATTAACTGGGGGTGCTGATCCAGTGCTGATGCATTACTTCTATGAAGAGGAAAGAGAGCTAATGCTACATAGTTTTGTAAATGCAAATAAATGTGTAGGCTTTTCTTTTTTTTTTTTTTTTTTTCCCTATCTTTCCCCAAAGTCACTGATGCTCAGGTAAGGAAGAGTTTGCCCTTAACCTGTAATTCACTGCATTTTTCTTTTTTTTTCCAGACCACTGACATCTTACTAGTCTTCCCTGTGACTGAAAAAAGGCAGTTTATCGTAAAGGAAGGAGAGGGTTTTCTCCAATACCCACAGCTTGTTCACACTATAGAAGTAGATTAGGGCAAAAAGTCAGAAATATGTTTCTCCGCTATTTTAAGAACAGGTGTGAAGCCACATGTATGCAAGGAAATAGTGGTAACCTGTATTGTCAATAATGACACACTCAGAACCTTATGAAAGAACTGTTTTAAAGTCACAACATAACTCTGTGTTTTAAAAGTTGCAATGTCTATTTTTGAATGCATTTTTTCATAAAATTGCAGAAACAGAATCCACTATTGTAAATAAATTAGTCACCTCATCCCTGTGTTTTTTTGTAATAAACGCATCAAATATCCCAAGAAGCTTTATTGCCCCAAATGGATTGCTCCTTAGGATCTCTGACAAGTGACAGGAGTTTGCAGATTGATACCTGAGAGCTTTTATTCACAGCAGAATCTGTTTTTCCCATGAGCAGTTCCAGATAGCAGTTCCAGGAATAGTTTGTAGGACAGAAACATCCTACACAAATGGCAGTGCTTAATCTGAAAGAGTAAAATAGTAGGGGTTTGTTTCATTTTTCCTCACCTATAAATTCTTCAAATTATAAAGAGTCATTTAAATTGAGCCAAAAGAATGAAGGGATCAATATTATTTCAGGTTTCAGGAAAATACTTTGGAATTTTATAAACGCAAAATCTAAGCCATATATAAAACTTGCCCCTCCTTAGCTCTTATCTTCTTTGATCACTGACTGATTTATTTTTAACACGATGGGCTTAATAGCACATAGATTGTTTATACAAGCTAATACGAATTCAGTTACTTGGGCTCCGATGAACAGATGTTTTTCACTCTGCAATGTTAATGAGAATGCTTATCAATAAATGGATAGATTTATTCCCGAAAAGTGCATTCTGGCATTTGTTTTATTAAAAATAATTAAAGCAAGACATTTCTTTTAATTTTGGGGTTGGTTTGTTTGTTTGTTTATTTGTTTGTGTGGTTTAGATCCCATATAAAAGTCTGGTTCCATTTTTCTTGTACTGAATGAAATTGTTTCAAATATGACTGTCACATGATAACAGACTATTGCAATATGCTTCGAATGAAGGAGCTAAATACATTAAATACCTTTTTGACGGGTATTTTTGTTGGTTGGTTGGTTGGACAGCTATTTGTTATTTTTCCTCATTTTTTTACCTATTGAGTTCAAACTGTCAAGTGAAATGAAAACAAACAAACAAAGAAACCCTGAACCTAAGAAATAATAATGCCATGTAAAAAAACTACATAATATAGGGAAAGAAAAAGACACACGGTGCTTTTATAGATAATTTTACAAGAGGTCACCTCGACTTTTCTTCTTTAGTTGACTGAAATAGTCTGTTTAGAATGTATTATGGAAAACGCCTGACCTGTGAACTAAACCAAACACGCTGTAAAAATAGTGGGATCTTTATTAATGTAAATTAGCGAGCCCGAATATTTTGTTGCACGGGGGTCAGTTGGAAACACTGTAATCTAATTACTCTTCAGTTTCATTTATGTGCACAGACATTTGCTCCTGTAACAGGGAAGACTGTTTCTTTTGGCAGCAGCCACGATGTGGAAGCCTCCAGTATTTGCAGGCTGATAATAGGACTAATGTGCTGGCGCCCTGACAGAGGGCACAGGAGGGCATGCTATTAGATAAGTGTTTCTGCTACATTACCCAGACAGCATTGCCCTTCACAGAATGTTCCAGCCATTGTGCAGTTTGATATCACACAGCTATAGAATGCTAATGCCAACATAATTATGTATTTTGGCTTCCTTTTTGGCAATAGTCTGTACTTAAGCAAAATTTAGTACCATCTTATATGCTCCTACAGCTGGATAATTAAAGGGCATTTCAGTTTTCAGAACAGGGAACTAATGATACGAAGATCGGTGGCTATTTAGAGTTATTCACTGTGCTTAGGGAGTCCTGACAATCAGGTCTGTTTTCAGGCACAAAATATATTTGGCAACAAAAAGATGACAGGTCGGTGCAATTTAGCCAAATTTGATTCTCCCGGGTTAACGTGTGTGTCACACGGGCTTCCTTGTTTGTAATTAGAATCGCTTTTAAGTAGAATTCGCAGGTGCATAGCTTTGGTTTGAATGTGTGACAAACAGTATGTGATAGAGCTTCGGGAAACTCAGAAATAAGACTGCATTTTCACAAAATGACACAGAAAGGTAGTGAAGGAACAATGAGACACTTGCTCCTCTCCCAAAGGAATATGATGTTCTCGTTGATCAATTTAAGGAAGTCTCTGTGCAGTACAGGATATCTTAAAATGAGATAAATCTGCAAAGAAGGTGAAAGTATTAACTTGATTTATGGACCAGCTTTCTGACTTGTCCTCATGGGCACCCAGCTAGAAAGTTATTTTCAATTCTTACCCATTGGTGAATACCAGCATAGAGATGTCCATAGAGCACAGCTAGGAATTGCGGGTATATCAACGTGCCCTGAGCAAAACATGGTCACTAGAAACTAATTCAATCCTGATAGCTGACTTGGCCGTGAATGTGTAAACAAAAGCCTAGGTTGGAACCTTGCATCGCGCTAAGCGGTGACTCGAGGAGCAGGACTTCACCCACCACACAGTTACAACAGTCTTAAAACTGATTTTAAAACATTAAATTACCATGAGTTTAGCAGCACATGGCGCTTCTGCATGAGAATTGCTGCGTTCTGAAGGAGGAACAGAGGCCATATGTGTTTTGAGTCTGCTTTTCCCTGCACGACGGCAAGGGCGAGATATGTCGGCATCGTATTGCTTGCGAGCATGTGGCATCCACGGCAGCTCTCAGCGCTGAGGAGGAGCTGCCTGGCATCTCCCCTCGAGCCTCGCTCCTGAGCCTTGCGAGCTTCCCGGGGAGCCTCTCTGTAGCCTTAGAAGGTTCCCTGGCTTCAAATGAGGTAAGTAAGCTCTGGATGACAGCCCATCACACAAAGCAGCTGCTCCTTCCCGCTTCCCTCGCAGGCTGGCTCCCGACCCCAAATTCCTGCGGCATTCCGACCCCATGGTGTTTACACGGAGGGAGGGCCGGGACTGTGGGGGCCAGGGCACAGCCATGCCCCACTCTGCCTCCTCCCCACTATCGGCAGTGAGAGATGCCTCAGAGCGGGCTGCAAGTGGGACGGGTTTTGCCACAAAATCATTTGCCTGATTGCAAAAGGAGTCATTACGCTCAGCTTCTCAGTGGCTCGGTATCTATTTAGAATATGAATAGAAAACATATTTCCCCCCCCCCTCCACCCCCAAACTGGATCTATAGCATACAGAGGTTCAAGTGACAAAGCACTCCACACAGCAGGGTTTGTATATCCTGGATTTGGATCCGTGTATTCACAGCTATATTCCACATGGAGGTTTGGTTGCAATGGATCTTAAAGTAGCTCTTTCTCATGCGGAACTATTAGAATTAGTGTGCTATAGCTGATGTCCTCAGCTGTTCAGTCCTGCAGAGAGGCATCTAAAATGATTGCATTTCTGCCTTCTTCATCATTGTTATGCCATATGACTTTTGATACACGCCTTATCAGAAACAGTAAGGTATAACTCACCAAATAAGGTGTACCTAACCAAAAATTCTTCAGTTCTGATACCTAAAGGCTATCAGTGTTATGCAGCTTGTTTGGCACTGATAGACGGAGTAAAATTATGTGGTCAGCTCTAAGAACTGCCAATGAAGCTTTTTGTAATTATATATTTATAACAGGAAGCCATGCTCATTAATTCCCCGTGAGAGGGGGAAATTAGTGAGTGATTTACCCACTCTATGGCTTGTAAGAATTGCTAGGAAAGCACAACAGAAACGCAAACAAAGTCACCAGCAGGTAAACTAATGAAATACTGTTTCTGAGTATTGTTGTAGCAATGATCAGTTTGCATCATGCTTAATAGCAGTCATCATTAAAAATGGAAATGCGTCAATCATTGTGTCTATCCATTTACTCACCTATGCTTCTGAGAACATTAAAAAATGAAGGATAATTAATTAGGGACCACACAGTATCTAATTTGTAAAGTTACATCTTGTGATTTTCAAAAGAAGCCACACTCCCATGCATCTGCGGCCTGAAGAGGGAAAGGATCTCCACACAGTGACAAGGGTTGCTTCGGTCCTAGCAGCCACAGGAGGGTCTCCTGTTTCCTTCCAACACCTCTCCCACTCCTGTTCTTCCCTGCTCCTCTCCCCAAGTAAATCTGGTAGCAAGCACAACACTTTGAGCAGATGGGTAGTAAATACAGAGCTGCAGATTATGTCTGACAATTAACATAAAAGTGTCTCACTCGACATGAGTTACAATATCTAAAGACCTCGTATCGGGCTTCTATTTTAAATGCCTACATTTTCTAAGCGTGAACGTTTTTCTCCTGACTAACCTTTTAAGAAAGTGCAGTGTTTAGAGATACCTACATTTCACAGTGCCAAACTTGATACCATATAAGGGTCTGTTTTACGGAGGGAGCCAAGAGCTCTCCGTCCAAGGCAGGCCCCTCACGGCAGCCCCAGGGTGGGCACTGGCTCCCCAGTCCCCGACCAGCATTCCAGGCCCCGGCTCACACTTTATCTGCTCCGGCAACTGGGTGCACACAAGTGTTAGGCAGTACACCTGCAAAAACCAGTTGGTCCCTATAAATCTTACAAGTGCAAATTCTAACACTTGCGTGCCCTGCTGCTGCTGCACTTCCAGCAGTGTTTACTCTCCCGAACGGCAGGGAGGTTTGCATGTGAAAATTTGCCGTAGCACATTTATGAGTGAACGCTCAACCCGGTGCCAAAAATCCTGCTATAGTGCCACGATTAGAGCTCCACGCCTTGCACCATTCTACACTGATGCTAATAGTGCTCATGCTGAATAGCTCTTAAGTGAGGGAGGCTTGTAAGCTGTTTTCCAGATCTCAGGAGGTGGAAGGTATCACCACCAAGAGAGATTTTGTATTGGTTTTGTGTTTACTGAAAACAAGAAGTCTGTTAACCTTGGCAGAAATCAATAAGATTTATCCCCAAACCCACTGAAATGTGACACACTTAACTCCCAAAAACTCTTGGCAGTATTTCATAATGAGGTATCTCACCACATTTTAGGTTTCTGAGCTGTTTTGTCTTGTTTTCTTTACTGACTTGATGTTGTTCTAATGCTATTTGCAGATGACAACACTAGATAAATTTAAAGGCTATATGAATTAAAAGTTACATGATATAGTTTTCCTGGCCCGATAGCCATAAACAGAACTGAGAACAGGAACAGGCCTGTTATGAAAGTAGAATTCATACCTGCCAGCCAGCTGAAACTGGGAGCAGTTTGTTCCCAGATTTATTTTTTTAATTGGATACAGTTTGAGCAGATGCCTGTAAAAAGCCATTAAATAGTAGCTACTTAGAAGGACCCTGTGAGGCATTGGAGTGCTGCTACAAACAGAAATTTAAAGGGCTAAAGTCACACTTTTAACAGGCAAAATGGCTGTAAAAGACATAAAATACATTTCTCTCTACATTTCCATGCTGTTCTTTCCTGTTTTAAATGAAACTGAAATATAGAACAAAAACTATAATAAATATCAGCAAAATTCAATTTCCTCTTCTGCCAAATTCTGAGCCACTGAAAGCATCTGGGAAAAGTTCAGCACCAGATAGCTTCCTCCACTAGAAGTCTCTTTGCACTTCTTTTTCTGCCATATTAACACTATTTCATCATTCCATCTACAACAGCAGTAGCTAACCCCCATTGCCTTGTTCCAGCCCCAGTAATTTCTTTGCCTTCTTCAGACGCCTCTTTCTTTCTGGCTAGACCTTGGTAACTTCTCATTGAGAACTTCAACACAGACCTGCTGTCACCGCTTTCCTCCTCTTCAACTCCGTTTCTAGCTCTCTTGTTGCTCTGCATGATCTGGTGTCAGCTTCTCCTTGCTGTTCACCGTTCTTGCCTCAGTTTTCCACTCTTCACCTCCTAACAGGTTTCAGGCCACCCTGGCTGCTGTCTTCTACCTGCTTTCCAGTTGTTCTTGCCAGTACCCTCAATGATATCTGTGTCTCAAGAAGTCTCCAGCTGAAGGAATCGTCTGCATATTCAAACACCTTGCTCTTTTCAGTGGTTGCTTCATCATAGCCTTCTCCTTGACTTCTGGACTCCCGTGCTATCTTCTCTTGGTTCTCTTCTTTACTCATTTGAAATGTTGTTGCTTCCCTCCCACCTTCTCTAGGTACTCCACAGAGCTTATACTATGAACTACAAATTCCATTTAGTTTGTTGGCTATTGTTCCTTACCTAATTGTAAAGTTGTTTAATTCATATTCCACCTCCATAGTAAAATATCCCCAACATGGTTATCTCATTTGCAAACCTGATTAGATTTTAAAAAAACCAAACACATTATTTTGTTTCAGAACTGCAAAACTTATTACACAGGTAAACACTCTAACATACTACCTATATAGTATGTTTACCACTGCTCTCTTAGAATAAATGAGAAATGTTCTGCTGGCTGTCATAGCTACTATAGCATTAAAGAGCAAACAACAAAGGGTATTCACCTTATCTCCAATGGCAGAGGTGTGTTATTTGTAATCCGTTCCTGCTCTCTCCTCAAAACTCCCTCCTCTGCTGATGATACAGGTTTTAAACCCTTGCACACACACACAAACAGAAGTTTTGCATACTTTTCTCTTGATGGTTTTTGCACATTTGCATTGCATGTTTGGCCCAACCTTATCACATCAAAATTAGGACACAGTCAGGCGCTGTCTCAGCTGGGAGGCAGAAACCAATAGCTGAGAGCTGATAAGAAGCAGCTTCTTAAAACTACCTCCTACCTGCTCCTGAGTCTGCAAGCACTATTACTCTGTTCCATTTTGAAGTTTAACAGCTCTAAAGAGCCAATTATTTAATCTGTTTGCCTTTCCACTGGATCAGAAGGGACAAAAGGAAAGGCTCACATCTAGACTTAGCACTCCTGTGCTCTGTGGGGTTGGATGAGTGCTACGGGGAACGTGCCACCATTCCCAGCCAGCCCTCACCTGCAAGGCTTCATTTCCATGGGCACACAGGAGCAGGCTGGAGAAGGCTGGTGTGCAGATCTGGCTTTGGTGAAGTTGGGAGTTAGGATACAGCCAGAGCACACACCCTGGCTCAGAAACTGGGAAATGCTCTCAGATCTGGGAATGCAGGTGTAACTGCAGTCATGAAATTGTCTCAGCTGAGGTGCAGTGCCTCTTGGCAACCCCAGAATTTCAGCTGTTATTTCCATCTCTCCCTCCAATTTTCTTTCACCAGTTCAGGGGTTTCCAGCTATGCTGTACCACAGAGAAGGTACCACCTTGGTCTGGTTGGCAGGCTCCCTTCTGATCGCCGACCTCCCAGAGGAAGAATTAGGAGGATAAATGGTCAGCAGGCCAGGATACACACTGAAGGTCATCCTGGATATACCTGACTATCTAAGCACCTGGGGAATGGCAGAGTCACTTATGACCATCAGTTATTACAATATTTAAAGAAGGTCAGAGAGGCCCTGGGATATCTGCTTCACCAACTGAAACACGTTACCAGTCTGAAACCAAATACTATGAAAGGGCAGTCAGGACTTGTGTGACTTTCACAGTTGAACCCTGCTGAAGTGAACCAGACAGCAGTTTAAATAAAAAGAGAAGAAAAGAGAAATTCAAACATAATCTTCTTCTGGGAAACAATAAGCTTACTTTATTACATTTTGTGCAAGTGACCTTGTAGAGCATTTCTGTATTGCAGAGAGGAAGATTTTTATGTCATAAAAACAGTCAGCAAAGAAAAAAAGGAAAAGGGACTAAGTTTTGCCTGGGGTAGACAGTTACTACTGAAGCTGTGCCAGTTCATACTGTGACTTTGGTCAAGGTTTCTCACGATCAAAAAAATCCAGCACCAAAACTTGGGCTGAAAAAGACCCATCCACAACAGGGAGTCTAATGCATCAATATAAAGCCGATCTACAGAGCACTCAGATTTAGTCTGTAGGGAGCAACCTTTGCTGGCCGGGGCAGGGATTGCGTGACCTAAAATGCCTTTTCCATCTATTTCGGCGATGCACAGTTATTTTAGCAGCTTCGTTTCTTTTCTCCTCTGCCGGGTAATAGCATTAGCGGCGGATCTGCCGGAGGAAACCGGGGCTCTCAGACAGTTGTAAAAATAGACTGGTGCATCCCGAGCACGTGAGCGAGCACCTCGCCGCTGGAAGGAGGGATTTGGGGAAGGCTGTGAGTTCCCCGGGCGGCAGCGGGGGCCGGAGGCTGCCGCTCCCGGCCCGCCGGGCGAGGGGCGGCTCCCGAGCCGCATGTGCCCGTGTTTACTACCGGCTGCGGGCTGCTGCCCTGTCCTGTTGTCTTGCTGCTTTGTTCCCATTCATTATTTCCCCTGTTTGTTTATTTTTGTGGTTTGTTTTTTTTTTTTTCTTTTTTTTTGCAGCATTTCTGGCTAGCCCTCTGGGGATCTGAGGCATCGCATTAAGAACTCGTCTATCTTATCGCGGGAGACAAGCTTTATACTCCAGAGGCTAACTCCCCCTGGCCCCCGGGAGCCTCTGTTGAGAGGCGCTGCACATCGGCAGGCAGCGCTGAAAACAGTTCGCTTTAACTCCTTCCTTGCGGAAGACTTCTGGACCGGCGAGGAAATAGCCGCCTTCCTTCCGATCCATTTACTGGCTCAAGTGGTACTGGCAAACTAGGCAGGACTGCGTGAAAGGCAGGTCAATCAGGGTGATTGCCAAAGGCACAGTCTTAAAAAGCAGCGGAGGAGGGGGTTCGGCTGTGGATGAGAGGAGCCCGTGCTTCAGACCCTGCCACCACCCCAAGTCTCTTCCCAGCTTTGAAAGGAGACCTTTTTTTCACGCACTGATTGCTGGTACAAAGCCGAAGGGAATGAAACCTGCAAACTTCCCTGGGTCCAATGCCGCTCCCTCGCACAGAATGAAATCAAGGCTGGACCTTTTTCCTGTTGTAAATCTGCTTATCTCCCTTCAAGCACCTGACTTACACCTAAGACAGATGTATATATGGGCTAGCGTGCAGATTGCACCATCTCATCCTTATACACTGCTTTTATCAGGATATGCAAGATAATGTAAGCAGTTTACACACAAGCGCAAACATACAGCAATGCAATTGCAAGCTAGAGTGTGTAATGCAAACAGATGAGCCACCAGCAGAACTGGCAGAAGGCAAGTATCTGTTTTAGCTGTTGGCTCTTTTCTGAAGTACCAATAGCACAGCAGTCACCCAGCTGAAGCAATGGAAAGAAGTGCGTGATTCACCTCAGTGCATTTCTCATGTGTCACAGATTCTTCCCTATCTGAAATCAGAGGGGCCAAAGTATCTCAGGAATCCTTCTGCAGGGGCTGTCCTTGCATAACAAAAGTATCTCTGTTTGCACTATGAAATAAGCTCCCTGCTTTTACCTGTGGATTTCCTTTGAACAACCCAGGCCTGAAAACTACTGAATTCTCGGCAACAGCTTGCAATGGTTTGAAAGGCACAAGAGAAACAGATCTTTCAAAAATATCTTAACCCACCAGCTGTTTTAGGAAAAAAAAAACACCAAACCAAACCAAAATAAAACAAAAAAAAACACGCAAAAAGGGCTGAAATATCAGGAGAGATTTTTCCACGTAAAACAGAGCTCATCTGTTAGTGTATAATTTGCACAAAGCTAAAACAGCTTGCTTGTTTACAAATGTATTTTATTTGACAACACAAATTACAGGAAACAGAAAGCCCATTGCAGAAATCAGCAGGGTCGTGTAATGACAATGTGATCAAGACCCCCACAGCTCTAACATTAGTGCAGGGAGCACAGTCCTCTCTGTGCAGAACCCCTCCACTCCCCAGGTCCTGCTTGGAGCAAGAGCCCTGAAGGTGTTTCGCTTTGTTCCTAAATAGTATTTTCAGACAGCATAAAATGTGGCATAATTAGGGAAGCTTACTCCAGTTTCAGCTGTGCTGAAGGACACGCCGATTCCCAAGCTGAGTGAACAGATACCCTTTACTATTACAAGAGATCAGGCAGATTGCCGGTTTGCAGCCCTTTCCCACTGCAACCTTAAGCAAACAGAGTTTAATTAGATCAATAATGATCAAAGTTACTTTGGGCAGAGAGGACTTTCGGTTCTTTTAATGGTGATGAATCCACTGCCTCAGAAAGGAAAAACAAAAAAAAACAGAAAAGAGAAAGTCAGGGGATTTTTGCCAGCCCTGATCATTTAAAATAGTTTTGTTGTTCTCCTTAGTTCAAAACGCTGGCTACCGTCACAATAGCTCTTTGATATCGGACACTGATATTGATCTGGGTGCATCTGTCTCGCTCAGCAGCTGATAATGACAGCACACGTGATTTCCTGTTATTGAAGCCCCACAGACATTTCTGGAGCCAGAGCTTGGCAGCTCCAGGGATCCTTTCCCATCAGCAGCCCAGTGTCCAATGCTCTCATTGCCTTTCAGGCGATGTAAGGAGGATACACTGCAGCCCCGCTGAGTTGTAAACAACTTGTTTACCTCCTTCTCCGTGTAATCTGTCCCTGCTTCTGTCGGCTCCTGTGGCATCAACAGAGCATTAAGGCACCCCGAGCTCATAGGCTGAGGTGCAGAAAACAACCCAAGGAGCCTTTCCAGGCTCTTGCTTTCCAGATCACGGGAGGTTATTTATACCTGTTGTTTCCAGTCAGCCAAAGCAGCCCTGCTTTTGTATGTGCTTAGCTTTGAAGAAAACTAGTTTTCGACATTCATTCTGCTGGTGGGAAGATGTAAGCAGTGTGAGCCTGATGCTGCTCTTCCTGCAAAGCTCCATTTGGTTCAGACAAAAAGCAACATTCTTTTTCACGTGCTGGTTACGTTTGAACAGAAAAATGTGAAAGGTGTGCGTGACATAGATCCCCAAATGCCAGAGGAGCACCCATCAATACTGCAGCAGAAGGCTGGATCGAGGCGCAAAACCCCTACAGATTTTAACCAGCGTGCGGAAGGAGGGGAATCTGAAAACATTTGGAAGGTCTTGAGTCTGTCCCCTCCGTACTCCTGACCAGGACTTCAGGACAACTGCACAAGACACTGACCTAGAAACAACTTCCCTGGGGTTTAGTGCATCGGGCAGTGAATAGGAGTGACAGGGCTCCCCTTATGAATGCACCGACTTCATACCCAAGGTGCAGAGCAGCTCTCAAGTGCCCTCAGAGAGCATGATCCTGCTCCTGTTGAAATTGAGGGCAAAACTCTGAGCAGAGTTGGGGATTTTAAGAAGTGATGGGTATTCATGCAGCACAGATTCGAAGCTGGCTGTAGTTCAAAGCGCTCTGCGCCCATGCATCTGAGACACCACACTACCCGTGCAGGGGGACGCTTTCCCTGTCAGCCTCCCATCTGCAGAGCACAGAGGGTCAGTAACAGGCAACTGGTTTTGGAGATGCTCTTTACTAGTGATTTTGAATTACTTTTGCAAACTTGTTCTGGGAAGTAATTGCTCTTAATATAAGAATAACTTTCTCTGTGTTTTACACCACCTGCTTGTTCAGTTTCATGAAAAACTTGAATTGCTATAGAATAAAACCCAAACAGTTACTTTTAGTACTTATGCTTGAAAATAGAAACTTGGTTTTGATAAATACAAGCTTCTGTCATCCATAGGCACAATAGCGTCAAGAATTTTTGATATCCAAATTGAACTGGAGCTGTTCACAGTCAAGATGATGACAGTGTATTTAGCAGAATAACCTGAGGAGGGTGATAATCCAGGCAACCTCATTTAGGCATTGCCTCATCTCAGGCAGGTGCCCCGGGGAGAGGGTGGATGTTGAAGGGGAGGGCAAGGAAGCAACTAAACTGCCTTAACAGAATTGCCCAAATTCTCTGGTCTGTCAGAAGGTAGAGGTGGAAAGCAGTGGAGAGAGTACCAGTGTCCCTCTCCTTGGCACTTCCCTGGTATTACCTGTGCAGGCAACTTCGGGAGCTCAAGAGGGTGGTCCAGCCTGTTGTTAGGCACCTGCCTCTTCTGTTGACCAAGAGCTTGTACTGGGTGAATATTATTTTTACCTCTTCTCTTGAAGCTTGGCCACTGTTTTGGCAGGTATGTAACTGAAAAGGAAAAATATTGAAGGCCTTTTCCCATTGGCCAGGGAACTTGACTGTGAATAAGAATAGATTTAAATCCTTGTGTCCACTTGTTTTTTGTCCTGTGTTCAAGTAATACGTGCAAGAGGTAATACCTCTGGATGATTTCAGTCACCTAGAGGGTTCCTCAGGGGAAAAAGGGTACATAGCTGACTAAATCTGGCCCACAACAGACATGTCACTGACAGGACAGGACTCACCTGCCCAAAACAGGCAAATTAAGGTAGATCCTCATGAAAAGAGGCACTCACAGAGCTAGGTCAGCCCTGGAAAAGAATGGGTGGGACTACTGTCTGGGCATTAGATGAGTTTTAGACAGCATGCAAAAGGTTTGACTAGAAGATGAGAAACTGTGCAAACCTCATGAAGTTCAACAAGGCCAAGTGTAAGATCCTGCACACCTGGGTGGGGACAACCCCAAACACAGATACAAGCCGGGCAATGAGTGGATTGCGAGCAGCCCTGCAAAGAAGGACTTGGGGGTACTGGTGGATGAAAACCTGAATATGATCCAGCAATGTGTGCTTGCAGCCCAGAAAGCCAATCATACCCTGGGCTGCATCAAAAGAAGCATAATCAGCAGGTCGAGGGAGTGATTCTGCCCCTCTACTCCACTCTTGTGGAACCCCACCTGGAGTACTGTGTTCAGCCCTGTGGCCCCCAGCACAAGAAAGACACGGACCTGTTGGAGCGAGTCCAGAGGAGGGCCACAAAGATGATCAGGGGGCTGGAGTATCTCTCCTGTGAAGACAGGCTGAGCGAGGTGGGATTAATCAGCCTGGAGAAGAGAAGGCTCCAGGGACACCTCATAGAAGCCTTCCAGTACCTGAAGGGGACCTACAGGAAAGATGGGGAGGGACTCTTTATCAGGGAGTGTAGTGAGAGGACAAGGGGTAATGGTTTTAAACTGAAAGAGGGTAGATTTAGACTAGATATAAAGAAGAAAGTTTTATGATGAGGGTGGTGAGACACTGGAACAGGTTGCCCAGAAAAGTTTTGGATGCACCATCCCTGGAAATGTTCAAGGCCAGGCTGGATAGGGCTTTGAGCAACCTGGTCTAGTGGAAGATTTCCCCAGCTATGGAAGGGAGTTGGAACTAGATGATCTTTAAGGTCCCTTCCGACCTTGTACGATTCTATGAAACAGAATTTGCCACTATTTTTCCATATGTTCATTCAAAGTCTGCTCATTATAATTGGCATTGAAACATTGAGATCTACTTCAAACTCAACTGTTTACCCACTGTATGGCCTGAATTACACAGCTAACTTCTGTGTCTTACCTGGCCCATATACAAGGAAGCTATTATCTTCCTCTGATTGCAGTTTGTATAGTAGACTGATCTACAACTGACAATGTGATGTATTTAGTTCTTTCAGAAGAACTAAATGTGATTGTCAAACTGTTTTCACATTGCCTTTTTCCTGTTTGCATTATGATCATATATTCAAGAAAATATCACAGAAAACAGTGTGAGGCTAAAGGCAGAAAAGTGCAGACAGTAATAACATTTTCAGAAAGTTCAGAGTCATATGATTTCTAAACGTATTCTGCAGCTAGCTTCTAGATAGTAAATCTTTATTTAGTGAGGCTAAGAACAGCGAAAAAAACGTTCTTTTACTCCATGCTAAGTCTGCTTCTTTAGAAGAAAGGAAACACATCCAGCTCTTAAGTTTTGTTTTTCATTGTGGTTTGTAGTGATATGGTTAGGAGAGGTCCATAATAAATTAATGATAGGAAATTGCAGAATAGGTCAAGGTCACTTTGTGCATAAATTGGAGGTCTAGGAGTTGTACATTTCATGCTATCTGGCTTATACCACTGTATTGATTTTTCACTCAGAGGAAAAAAGAGAGAGAAGGTCTTTAATAGATTTTTATATCCTCAGTCTATTCTAAATCCGCCTTTGTTCTCATCTTCCTGATGTTCCCACACTTTCATGGCAATTGCAAAGTCCTGCTAAACTGCAGTGCTGTCGTAACACGACTCAAAAAACCAATGGCCGTTTTAATCTCATAAAAAACATTTGCCAGAAAAGTCAGAGAGACTTGCAGCCCACACAGCCAAGAAGGAATGGACAGGGAAATCTCCTTTAACCTTTCGTCTGACTCAGAAGCAGAAGCCCGGCATCACCTGCTTTTTCCACCTTTTGGTAACCTTACAGAGAATTACAGTGCAGTGTAGAAGTCTGATTACAACACCCATGGGTAAAGCTTACCAATAATAGCACCAGCTCCTCAGCCATCCCATTGTCACGATGCAGGACAAAGGCTGAAGGAAGGGGACTGGAGATGAGGTGGGTCACACAGCAGTCCAGCAGTATCAGTGCTAGCTGCCACTGCTGCCAGTGTTCCTCCTAGGAGCGGGGAATATAAGTCACCTTGACATAGCAGCCCCACTATTACTTGCAATAAAAGGTATCAAGAAAGGAACAAGAACCTGTGTATGGCCCGGCAGCCAAAGGTTGTCTGTCCCTGACCCTCTGGGAAGGAAGTTCATCCAAGTAAGAGTCTGGGTTGCAATCCTTTCTGCAGTGTGCATTTTGGTATGATACTTTGTTTTGAGTGAAAGCCAGGGTTTCCATCTCCTGTCAGGCACGTAAATTCCCATTATGTTTCCAATGAAATTTTGTTCACTTTCTTTGGCCCGGTGGCTCTTTGTCTATTTCTGTACTGCTACATAAAAGGTGCCCAACATAGATTGACCTTTCGAGTAGTTTGTATTCATCCTCTTGCCATCAGCTACCTTGGAGTAGACTTCCTAGACCTCCACTGAGTATCTCTGATTGGGCCACTACCCATGTTTTTCCATCTATGATTCTCATCAGAATGTGATCTTTGTTAGATAATGCTGAAATATTGCAGTGTAGCAATCTGCTTCAGTAGAAAGTAACCCATTCCCTTCTCCCAAACAGAGCCTCTCAGGTGGAGAAGGAGGTTTAATCCACATCACTCGTGGGTTTTGTAGCCATCCAGTTGTCAGGTGACAGCAGGCTGGCATTTCTGGGAGAAATAGCTGTCGAGGTACTAAGCATGGGAAGATGGTTCAGAGCTGACCAGTGGTGAGAGGTGGCTAAGGCTCAGAAATCAGACTTAATAACCACTTGTAGAGCAGCACTTCTTGGTAGTTGGGTCCCATCTCAGATGGCACTGAAACTGGAGATCAAGAAAAGGAACCAAATCAGAAAATACAGCTAGTGATGTCTGGCAATGGTAATAAAGCAGTATTTAAATAGTAGGCTGTGATGGTAATGAAACCATGCTAGTTTGGGAAAAACTGAGACCTAAAGGTAATGGTTTATATAAAGCAGATAAGTAGCTGCTAAGAATATTTAAACAATACAGGTCACAATTTCTGAATGTTAATGTAAAACAGTGAGTGTATTCAGTTCATATCAAATATGTTTTCAGATCCACAGACAATTAGGTGATTCAGAATAATTAAAAATAGTATCAATACTTTTCTAAAAGAATTTTGTATTAAAATAGGAGCTTTTTATATTTCTCGTTCACCAGATTTACAGGCTTCCCTGACAAGATCAGCAAATACTACAAGAAAAATCTTATAAATCTGACTAAGACAAAAAAATTATAAATTAAAGATTAGAGAAGAATTATTTCATTGGCATTTATTGCTTTATTCACATTAAGTAATCAATAAATGCAGGAACACGTGGCATATGAAGTTGACAGAATTCTTAATACTTTGTCTAACATTGGCTCTTATTTAAAAAAGTAATTTGAAATGGCTTAGAAGTTCTGGCATATGGATTTTAGATATGTTGAAATGTTGTAAGTACAGGTTGAACTAATAATAAATGACTAATGTATCAAGATAGAATGAAGTGTCCTTTGGGTAGTTTCTGTATTAGTAGGAGGTGAGGCAGTCAACAGGTGGGTGGTGAGGGAACATTCATATATATTTAGCTGATATGACACCGGGGACAAAGCCTGACAGGAGCCTTGAAGTTTAGCCTGCAAAGCTTGACAAGGTGGGTGTGCCATTGTTCAGGTTTGTTGTTGATTTGACTTTGGTGAATTCAGACTTCAAGGAGAGAACACAAAAACTGCCAAACCGAAGGACAGGTTTACCTAGCGCACTGCCAGTCCACCAGCAGGGACCAAAAGCAGATGCTTAAGAGCATTCATAGCTGGTTGTGCTTGATCTCACAATTTCCTCCTCCCATCCAGCAACTTCCGAATACCACAAAGGACACACAATGGACAAACTGGCCAGTGGAGGAGAGCCATTTAATACCATCCAGAGACATCTACATAGTTTCCAAAAGCTGTGCAGATATATTGGCAGAGTACTATGTTTAAGCTAAGCAGACGGTCCCTCAGTTCCACTGGTGGAAGGATCTCCGTACAGCACTCCATTGCATGATCCAAACTGTGAATACAGTAGGGTAGTACAGGATCATGCTAACTGGTTAACTGGGGTTTTATAGGCTATGCTGACTTTCTCAAATAAAATGGAAACAAACTTTTCCAGTATCTAGAGCCACATACAAACTTAGACTGAATAATTGAATATCTTTGGCTACTGGCTCACCATCCTACACAATACTATTCCTTCAATATCTTTACTAGTGAGGAAACAACTGTCTGTCCCTGCAGACAAGTTTTCTCCTACACAAAATGCCTCCAAAGCTGTTTATTCTTGCTCTAAACCTTGTCCTCAAGACTGTTTATGCATTTTGCATTATACAGCCTGCTGCTAAAATGTATATATTATGTCAGGCTCTATCAACTGAATATCTTGAGATCTAACCACATTTCTTCCAGCTTGCTTTGTCCCTTTCTCAGGCATATGAGGGACACCACCTCCATAGCAGTGGTGGAGCATTTCTGTATCTAAGCCTTGTTCACTGCTTCATGGTTAGGGCACCTCCATAAGAGACCAAAGGCATAAATTTCATAGACTCATACACTCGTAGAATAGTTTAGGTTGGAAAGGACCTTAAAGATCACCTAGTTCCAACCCCTCTGCCATAGGCAGGGACACCTCCCACTAGACCAGATTGCTCAAAGCCCTGTGCAGCCTAGTCTTGAACATTTCCAGGGATGGGGCCTCCACAGCTTCCCTGGGCAACCTGTTCCAGTGCCTCACCACCCTCATAGTGAAAAATTTCTTCCTGAGATCTAATCTAAATCTACCCTCTTCCTTTCTTGCTGTCCAAATCCTCTGGCCACGCAGCTATGAAAGACAGGCACAACCAGCTGAACTCCCCAACTAGAGCATCTGCTGTTCTTTCTGCCAAAGCCACTGCACGTGGCATAGTTACTGTCATTTGGGTCTCTCTGGTGACATAGGCAAGGGGCTGAGAATTTCAGGGCAGGATCTGGCCAAAAGATACTCCATTCAGCTGACCTAATACCTTGGGGTAGTCACAACAGCCAAACCAGGCACAACTGCTGGCAAAATGAGCAGGTGCAGATGCTAAGGTAGCAGTCTGCATAAGTCTCTTAGCCCTGAGAGAGTAAATTCTGACTAATCAACAGCTTACATCTATACTGTTGAACGCATCTGCCTCAGCAAATGATGGTACCTCCAAAACAAGAGCTGCAAAGAGGTATGTATTCCCACTAGTGCAAGCGCATCCTTTTGTAGAGCAGATTTGCTGCATTCTCGCTGCCTAGAGTTTGCCCTGGGTCATCTCCTGTGCACTCTTGTTCCTCACACCCAGCAGTAGGAGCCTGAGGAAAACAGGAATCCAGCCTGGACTTTATTTGTGAGGGAACTAAGCTGGATCTCTCCAAGACAGAGACCACAGTAGGACTGACATTTATGCAATGTGATCATCAAGCACCAGGGGATGAACTGAGCAGCTAAATTATCTGATAACATAGACAGAACCTCACTTTAGGACTTTTTTTTTCCCCCTTTGTTATGTCAGGACCTTAGGCTTTAGTATTTAAAAAGCAGATAGCCTCAATGCTTACTTATGTGGGTGACATTGCAGTAAAAAGTACCATAGCCTTTTCTGGATTAAATTTTATTGAGGTTATCCAAAAATGAGGTGTTACCTACACGCCTTCTAGTTTCTCTCTTCAGCTGGGAATGGGCAAAGTACTGAAGATTACTTTGAGAGCAACATTGTCTCAACCACTTTTTTTTAGCTGATAAACAGAATGACTGCAAAAACTTCACAGAGGAAAAATGCCTTTGATATCAAATTGGTTTTAAGACTGATGCAACTACACTGACTTTTCTGGAATTTGTCCAGGACTTCATCTTAGTCTGAATTAAGCCAAATAACTCTCACATTATAAATTCTTTATCTGGAAGAAGAGTCTAATCCTAGCTTTATTTAAACTGGGGTTGACTGTGCAGATTCTACTCCAGATGTTGTAAAAGACAACATTTGACAACAAGTCAAATTACACAATTTTTTAGATAGGAATTATTACTTTTGGATTATTCCTTTTTGAAAAAAATTATTTTTAGACAGGAGGGGTTTTTAAAGCTAGCAGGGGTTTGGACTGCATCTATCTACACATTGCTTCGACGTAACTACACTGCACATTATAATTCTGGTGCAAAACTACCACAAGACAAAGCAGTTGGGCTGTGGTGGAGGTACTCTCTTATACAGTTAAAGGATTTCACCAAAACTAATTTTGGGGAGGGAGATCAAACAGATCTAGTAAGTCTTCATGTGAAACACAGCCAACGTGTAGCTTTAGGCTGTGTAAAATTGACATTGTGCAACTACCTGTTTTGCTCAGTTTATCAGTAAAAAATGTTGTTTCCACCTTCTGATTTTTCAAATGAGGTCTGGGATGACTAAGTCAAATCTTGATGTTTTGATCTTCCTATGTAATCACTCATAAAATTCCTATAGTGAAAATTTTAGTTAAACCCTTATACTGGAGTCTTTATTTGATTCATAGAAGTTAGCTCATGTAACACCAGATGTACAAGAAAATAGGTCCACTGACTACAAAGGTACTGTTCTAAGACTTTAATTCAAAACAGAGCCAGCAGTAAAGGGGTTTTTAACTTTCATGTACAAGTGAAAAAATACAAGCACTAGAAATATGAAAGCTTATTTGTTCTGCATTCTTCATCTGCTCTCTCATATCACCAGACTATTTTTGCAATAGATATTGTAACTATAGCAACATTCTTTAATGGATAAATAGCATATTAGCAACTGGGCTGAGATGGCTTCTGCAGAAATAAGCTCAAGTAGAGTAGTTTGTCAGTTTACCTTCTCCATATATAAATATCTATGCGTGTGTTGTAGTGGAAGAATTCAGGACTTGAAGTCATTATATGTCATTTTATCTCCATAATAAGTACATTTTGTTTGTTTTCAGTGTTCACAGCTATATTTCTGTGACATTATTAAAAAGCATAAGTTCTACTATGGGGGAGGAAAAAATCTGCTTTATTTATTGAGCCTTCATTTACAAAATGTTTTGTCCTCTATTTTGTCCTATTTGAAAGTCACTTTTTTACCAGCTGAAATAAATATGAACTAGTTTTACATGCACATTTTTATTAGCTACTTAAATATCATAGATAACAAGTGTTAAAATATTTACTTTCTGCAGATTATGCAAACTAAGTGGCTGGTTTTGTTGCCATTGAAGGTAATGGGAGTTTTGCCACAGACACCAGCGGGAACGGGATCTGGCCTTCAGGAACTCAAAAATGTAATCAAAGTAAATATGTGTTCTTCTTTTTCAAATAAAACCGTGATTAAGCTATGGTTGTTTCTGTCCTGATAGGAGTCTTCAAAGGAAGTCAGAGCAGCAATTTTTCAAGTGGTTGGTGTTACTTGACTTCAAAATCATTTGGGGTGTAAATTCTGCAGCAATTTTTAAATGATGAATGGACTGAGACCACAACAGCAAGTGATTTCATTGAACAGCCACAGGACAGGAGTCTCAGATCAACCTGATGCAGAATCTGAAAGAAGGAAGAGAATATGACTTTTCAGGAATCACAGACATCACATTGCCTGTAGCTGTAGTAAGATCCAAGACAATTAGAACAGAATAGTCTGCTATAGTACTAAATTATGATTTCCTAGGGGAGGCATCCAAGTCACTAGGGGGTTAGTCTTTGTCACATCACCCATAATTCGCTTTCAGAAGTTGTCTTACTAGAAAATGGCAATCAGTAGTATGGTGGTAAATAAAATAGTGGGTGAACTCATCCCTGGAGTCCCAAAGTGGGCAGTGGAAAGTGCATTAATAATATTTTGTCAAACTTGTAAAAAGATATTTTTATTTACCCTTAACTTCGCCATCAGTGAAAATGGTATGTCAGATGCTGAATCTAACTCACACTTTGCCATTTTCCTATGGAGATATTTCCAAATGTTACATGGAAAAAACACGTCTGTGGACTTTTGGCTGTTAGAAGATGTAAATATCAAAATCTTTGTTTTCAGCTAAAGGGATGTGATTTGGTTACAATGGAAAGCTTTCTTAATATATATTGTAACCCACAGCTGTCAGTGTGTTTTATGACCATCAAGTCTCCATGGAAGATGGATGAGGCTGCCCTCAAAGTGCCCATGTTTAATCAGTCTGGCTATGACAAATTGTCTCTCAGATTCTTTTGCAGGCACGTTACATACAGCATGAGTAAATACGAGCCAATTTCTGTCACTGTAACCTGTGCCACAAAACCTCTAATTAGGAAATGCAGTGCTAACAGCTTCAAACTCAGTCCAGGAGGAAGGAGTGGAGGAGTGGCTAGATGGGGATCATAGGCCAGGCAAGAAGGGAGAAGTGGCATGAGGTTGTGCTGAGTCAGTATATTCCCACAGTAAATTAAAACAGACATTTTCCCTTTTCTCTTAGGGAGGTTCTGAGTCACAAAGAACCTACTCATCTATTTCATCTATTGTGTATCATATTGCTTGGAGGAGGATGAAAAGAAAAGAGGAAGATGAGAGGTAATTTGGAAGAGAGGAACCATATCAAAATATTTCCTCCGCAAGCTTAACATCTAACCCATCTCTTTGTGCTACTCTAATTGACTTAATTTCTTACAAGATGTTACAATAGAAGAAAATGTTCTTGTGCAGAAATACATACTGGGATTAGAGGTGGCAGGAGGCTGGCGTGGCAATCTTATAGCTCAAAAAACTCCATTTAGATCCTGAGTTGAGCTACCCATCCATCAGCCTTACGGAGAGGGACTGGGCTTCAAGTATCCAGAGTAATGTTTTGAAGAAGGAAAAAAATCTGTTCTTTGTGTGTGTGTATGTTTGGGGGAAAAGGTGTAGTCTAAAATCAAAGGTCAAAGTTAGTATACGTGGTATTCATCACCACATGATATGTCTGATATTCACAAGCTATTATTCATTGATAGGAATTCTAATTTAGCTGGTACAGATAACTGAATGGGCATAACATAATTTTTCTAGTTTCTTGGGAGTTCGACTTAGTATTACACAATATTCTGATCAAAAATTAGCACTTCATAAAATATGTATGTATGAAATGAATTAAAAAACATCTGAGGCATCACAGAACATAGGGAGAAAATATTTATGAGCAGAATTGCTTATCTCTTGCTGGTCAATTTCCAGCCTAGTTTCTCTTTTAATATTTTTATGAATGACTTGGAATCAAACATTAAATTGCAACCTGAGGAAAATAAATGCAGGTGGAATAAGGGTTGATTAAATACTAATTTACAACAGGTTACAGTTACAGAGCAATCTGGTTTGCTTATGAGACGGAGACAAACAAACAGTGAAGTCTTCAATACTCTTCAAAGACTACAGAACAACAGAGGGGCTAAGATCTTCCTTCTTCTTTGCACTTACATTCATAAGTTAGAAAGAACTCCAGGAAAACATCCAGTCATTATTCCCAGTCCCAACTCCAGAAAAACACCCAGTCATTATTCCCAGTCCTGTGGCAGGAAGGTGTAGGTGGTACCTGACAGGTGTAGTGGAGTAACAGAGTCTTCCTAGGCAAAGTGTACGTGTCTTTTGTGATCCTATTGTTAGGGTATTTGTACAAATTTATGTAGGTGGATCACAGTGCTACAGTTACAGGTGTGCTTTTCTGCATTCAGGATACATATTAGCAGCTCTCTGCTCCACCTTGTCATCCTTCCAGAGCCAGGGGCTCATGCCTCTGAAAAGACATGCAAACTTTTTTCTATACCTTCTCCTTCTCCGTAAACAGGTACCATCTTGCATAGAAGAACCACATGGAGATGCTTTGCCTCAAGATGGATAAAGATTCTCCTTATTTTTGGCTCAGACAAAGCCTCCAGTATCCCAGGGAACAGGGAAAGGAAATTCAGTCTTTCCCAGGGAAGCTCAGCCTCTCTGTGCCTTATCTCAAATGAGGGGCTACAGTGCAAAGTGTTCAGGTTCCCTTAGAGGCAGAGGGCTACTTCAGTTTTGGCATTTGCAAGGGAAAGGAGAAGGTGGGGCTGATGTACATTTTTACCCAGTGTAGCCATCCTCATGTCACTTGCCCATTTCTTCTAGGCCAGCCTCTTCACATTCCTAATCTTTCAACCACTCCCAATAATCCTCATCCCCCTCACTGCAGCCCAATTCCATCACCTACCTACTCCTCCATACCTCTTCCTTCACAGAAAGCATTCACATGCATAATTTGTCTCAAAAACAGTGTAAATACCTCCTGTATGTTGTGCTGTTCCAAGTTCATCCATTCCAAAATAAAAATAGCAAGGTACAACACACTCACAGAGGCTGATTCAGTGTGTGTACATCCTCTCAGTTTCTCTCTTTTCTGTATCTCTTCCCAAAGTTGTATTTGAACTCAAACTGATCAGATGAGGTAGGGAGAAAAAATACTCCATGCCCCACAAGTTACCCAAGACCCATACAGGGCAATTAGCTCAAGACCCTTCCAACTTCTTGGGCCATGGTCCCACAGCAGTCTAAACTGATTCAACTGACAGATACAAAATTCCCATTCCTCTGTCTTGAATTTAATACTTATTGGAACTGAGCCTTTCTCAGCTCATTAAACCAGCAGAAAACTGTTCACTTGTCATAGGATTGCAGGATAATCCAGATATTAAAGGACCTGCGAAGGTCTCTAGTCAAACAACCTGCTCAAAGTATGGTCAGCTCTGAGATCACATCAGGATGCTTTGTCCAGTTGGGTCTTGAAAACCTTCAAGGCTGGAGCCTGCACAACCTCCCTGGGCAACCTGTTCCAGTGCCTCCCTGTCCTCATGGTGAGAAAGTGTTTTCTCATATCCACCTCGAACCCACTCTTGTTTCAGTTTATGCCCACTGATTCTTGTCCTCCTTACATGCAGCACTACAAAGAGTCTGACTCCATCCTTTCAGACTTTCGGATACAGGCAGACTGCTAATAGCTCGTCTCCGAGTCACCTCTCCCCCAGGCTGGAAAAACCTAGCTCCCCCAGCCTCTCCTCAAGGGGCAGCTGGTCCACCCCAGCCATTGTGAGTGCACTGCTCTGAACTTCCTACAGTTTGTAGATGCCTCTCCTGTAGGGCAGGAGGTGTGTGTGAAAAAAGCTGTCCACAGTATCCAGATGTGGTCTAACAGTGAGTGCCGGGCAGAGGGGACAACCACTTGGCTTGAGCTCCTGGCAGTGCTCCTGCTGATGCAGCCCATGATGCTGCTGGCCATTTCTGCTGCCAGGGCTTGCTGCCAGCTCCTGCCCAGCTCCCAGGGCCCCCAGTGCCCATTCGCCAGAGTTTCTTCTCAAGTAGTCTCTTCCTCAAACCTTATTGTTTCAAGAGACTCTTCCTTCCCAGGTGCACAACCTATTCTTGCTGATTTGCACAAGGTTCCTGTTGGCCCATCCCTCAAGTCTGTCTAGGTCCTTCTGGGTGGCAGCCCTACCATTGGGCATATTGACTGGTCCCCTCAATATCATATAATCTGCAGACTTAATGCAAGTGCTCTTTGTCACCTCCTTCAGGTCATTGATAATGATGTTAAGCAGCACAGGTCCAAGGAGAGACCCCTGCAGTACCTGCTTTGTTGCATCCTCTAGGGAGAGTACAACCCATCAGCAATGACCCTCTGAAACAGACAGTTGCTTTTGAGGGTTTTCCTGCCAGCTGAGAGACCTCAGTGCAGGGTCAGACAAGCTGCAGGGCCAGCCTGAGTGACGGGATGTCAGCACGTGCCCAGGATGGAGAAAGGGAGCCCAGGGCCAGTGAGCCAGCTGGTCCGGTTGGCTTAACTGTGTGAACCTGCCCTTATGCAGCATAACCCTGTGTCGCACTGACTGAGTCATTTGGCTTTTGACCATCAGTCTGACTGATTTTTCAAAAAGACTTCCCATTTTGCCTCCCCACCCAAGGTGATGGAGGCCAAGCCTTAGCTGGGGTAAATACTGAGATAATCAGATCAGTTGGAGCAACTCAGTCCACATGGGGCAAAGAAACCAAATGAAGCAGGAGTTGCAATCTGAAATGTCAGGAAGGGCCAAATTCAGAGAGCTGCCAAGTATCGTTGGATATCCAAGGAAGTCAACAGTGGTTTAAGGTGTCAATCACAAAAAATGAAAAATCTTTATATCTAAATGTCTATATAAATATCTATATACCCATGTATAGATCCATCTCTATATGAATGGATATAAATTTCTATGCATGTATTTAGCATATGTATTATTTGGTAAGATTATTTTCTTAGGTTGGTTTGGTTTGTCTAGCATTTTGGTACTCCTCTTTCTGCAAAGCTTTTATTGTGATTGTATATGCAGGGTAATAATGGTTAGTGAGTCTTAAAGATTATAAAAGGTGAAAGCTTTTAAAGACTAAGAAACCCATCATGAGGATAATTTAAACTATTGTTGATCACAGGAAATTTAAGATGATCTCTTTGTTTACATTAACCAAAGGTGAAAATACAGTGCTTTATAAAACGTGGGATAAAATAATAAAGGAAAGAACACAGTTGGGATGTCTGCATGACAGGAAAATCATGAATAGCAGAGTGTGAGTGGGTGGGGAGAAACAGGGGAATGATGACTGTTTTCCAGACTAGAATACCACTAAAATAATCCAAATTAGAATTAAGAAGCCACTTCTTATATACATGATTTTTCATTATGATCAAAAATTTCTTTTCCTTGTTGAAAAAATTATGTGCTTTTTCAGGGCACATGATATGAGGGTGGTAACTAGCTGTTTCTGTTCCCCTTCAGCATGCAGATATATACATTGATTATTCCTGCTCGGTCTACTAGCAGTGATGTGCATAAAACTCCATACATCACCCTGCAACGCTATTCTGAAAAATGTTTTTATTACTGACACACTGGAGAATATTCAGTGAATTCGCTTACACCTGCTCTCTTTGAGGTTGTCCTCATTTACAGGGATTTTTAATCTGTTAAAATGAATCCTTTGGTCAAAGAAGCACAAGTGTAATTGTGGTCTTCATAAACAGTATGGACAAACAGTTAAAAAAGGCCTGAAAAAAGAGAAAGGCACTCAGAGACAGTCAGCCAGGGAACCTTGCATATGCTTAGTGAATTTATTCACACATTTATTTAGCAAAAGATTTAGAATATTCTCTAAAGCAAAATAATAAACAAAATTTTTATCACTTTACAAAATAACTTGGGAAAAAGACTGATTTGCTGCCTTGTCTTTTTTTACTCATAATTCACTCTGAAGTCTTGAAATATTGCCTTACATAGTCCTAATACTTTTCTCTCTTTTGTCCTTTTCTTCTTTCTTTGTCTTTACTTTCTCTCTTTTTATTCTTTCTCTTTCTTTTCTCTCTTCCTCCCTTTCTCTCTGTCTTTCTTCAGGACTGGCAAGCAAAGCCAATCTGTACCATGCTAATTGTCATGCAGGCACTGCAGTTGTTTCCCTGGTTTTGCTCCCCATCCCTGCCATAGCTTGGTACTCCCGGCAGCCTGGTGCTACACGAATAGCTTGGCCTATGGGGACCTTTCTGTCTGGGACAGTACCATTCCGTCCAGACAGGGAGAGACAGGGTCTTTTTGTTCTTTAGGAAAAAAAGGGAAGAAAAAAAAGAAGACAGACCTTGCTGCAGCCCTTCGCTTAGGATTCCTCCTCAGGAATTCTAATTCCGGCTGCATGCTCCAAAGGGGCTCATGGCAGCGATTATTCCAGGCGTAAATCATCATTCAATAGCTTTGTGTTCACACACCAGTTCTGTAGGGATTCCTTTTTTTATTTATTTTCTTTTTATATAGTGCTGTACCATTTGCTTGCAAATCATAATGTAACACAGCAATTGTGAGGGGAGATCAGAATTAGTAAATACTTTGTTTAAAAATAATTGCTGATTTGAGAAGTACCTTTAAGAAACTATGAACAGCACAGCTGTCAGTAATAGCAATTATTCATATATTGAATGAATGTGTTTGTGTTTTATCTATATGGAAGGGCATTTTACTTATCCACTGTTCCCTTTCTCCAGGAACATTCCCATCTGCAGTTTTACAGTTATGCTGTGACCATTTCCGTGAGACCAATTTTGTTTTACAAGAAGCTTGTTCCTTAAAAATAATTGTCCCCTAATTTCTGAAAAGCTAGAGCCAAAGGTGGGCTAGAACTCATTGTTTTGCCCGCTAAGAGGTTAAGACAGAACATGCCCTAAACGATCTGCTTTGTTGCAGGGTTGGATCCAGACGTCTGAGCTCAGTCTTCATAATTACTACTTCTTAAGTACCTACACTTCGTTCCATCTATATAAAATGGACACCAAGGGCTTCATCATGTGGATGCTTTGCCTAATCAGAATGTTAAATTTGCAATTTTTCGTAACCAAAGATTATTTTCGTGAATTAAAATTTTTCATCTCCATAATTATCATACATATATCCTTGATGTACTGCATGGTCTTCATTTGCCTATAATCAAATATCCATAAAACTAAAAATAAAATCCTGTGCTAAGCACTTCTGCCAACTGCATTTCACAGATTAAAACTCAAAGAGCAGATAATTCTTGTGTTGCTATTTATTAAACTGAAAGACATCACTGCACATTGAAGACTCCACTGGCGTGTATGTATATATATTGTAATAGAAGTAATAGGTTTTTCTGAATAGCAGTGCAATGCACCACACGTCTGATAGAAAAATGTCACCGATAAACCTAGTTAGCTCACTGTAAACTAAGAGCACACTCAGGGAGGCAAATATATTTCTCATCCTCATGTGGACAATATTTTAAAGCCCATTAAACTGAGCTAGGCATTCTTGGAGAAGGAAGCGGTTGTACTCTTTCCCTTTTCCCTTTCCCCCTCGCCTCCCCACTACCACTGCCCACTTTGGGGTCCACTCTCCTAGGGGAGGGAAGCAGTGGAGCTGCCCCACAATCCATCCCCACCCATCCCTCCTGTTCAAGGCTGCACCCAGCTCTGTATTAAAGTGCTGCCTCTTTAGACAGTGACAGACACCCTCTGCTTCCCTATTGACTGGCCAAGATCTTTTATTAGAGCTAAGACTACACATGCAAGCTGCCAGGCTTCCAAAATATCAACTCTGTTTACCTGATGGGCCAGCCAGAACTGGAGTTCAGCAAAGGTAAAGTCTATAAAAAACTAGGAGGGTTTTGGCCTTAAATGACACACCAGAGGTCACAGAGGTGGTCTGTAGCAGAACAAGTATGGTCACACAGATCTCCAAAGTGTGGGGCTCCCTAATTACTGGGGTGTCCTGCTTCCCACAGGGATAGTAAGTTTGTTTTACCCAGAAGTCTGATGGCTTTTTGCACCAAAGAGAATTGTCTGCACGGGTGCCTCATTACAGTCTGTCCTTTCTTCACTCTTTGCCACTGCAGATACCATTATGCTTTTGACTTGTTTTTACAACTTGTGTACAGGAAACCATGAGTCTTGGGAGCCTGACCTTGGGAGAGAGTCTCCATACACAATGTATTACCTGGGGAATCCTCTGTCTACTCTATGGTTACTTGCCTGGCCTATATATTGCTTTGTCTATGCAGCAGAAGAAAAGCTTCACAGACCAGAGAAACCTGCACTCTAGTTTTCTTTCCAGTACAACAATGTGTGTGTAAAAATAAAATATTGCCTAGGAGAAGATAGCATTGGGAAAGCAACCAAAGATCTGGGTGTACAGTACCTGGCACCTGCTGTTGACAATGCAAGCATTCACTGGTTAATAATATTAGTTTATATAGCTATTTACTTTTCCATTTGACAGAAAATTATAATGGCTTTTTTCAGGTAGTAGCTACCCTTTCTAGGAGTGCACTTATGTCTCCAGGTGCCCATTAGAGCTCCTTAAAGATTCATGTGCTAACAATAGCTTTCCAGATTCCAAAGTGAGATATTACAGCATCGTAATCCCAGAGAATTGCAGACATCATTATTTTAGATGGGTTTGGATACACAGAAATGCCAAAAAAAAAAAAAAAATCCAAGCATTCCCTTCTTGCAGTCCAATCCACTGCCCATGCTCTGGCTAGATCATTATTTGCACTTCAAACATGGGCATGGGCCCAAATTTGTCCTACAGTGATGCTGTTTGGTGGCAAAGCCAACCAGGTCATCCCATCTAGGGAATCTCAGGACTTTGCTGCCTTTGAGCATGAACTTACTTGGCGCATGGACCAGCAGGACCTTCCAGTGCTTTCCTAATATTCCTCCTTGTTTCTCCTTCTGCTTTTGGGAGCTGTCACGATTTCAGAGTCTGTTGGACAATACAGGTCTCTGGCACTGCATCTGGGAGCATGCTGAACTCAAATCAGTTTTCTAGCCCGGCAGCCTATTAGCTATAAATGAAAGTGACACAGTAGCTGTCTGATATTTCTATCTTCCATATCATATAGAGAGACAAAACATGAGAAAAAGGAAAGTGATTGCTGCTGGTCTTGACCGTGTCTCCCCACCAACTGCTGACTCCATGCACACTCACTACGGTCTGCAATAGACTGCGTCACACACTGGTGCCAGCTATGAGGTGAAGTCCTCACCCACACTATGCCACAGATCTATTAATGAGATTACCAGTAAACAGAGTGGCTCATTTTTTCCATGTCTGCATTCAAAGAGAGTGATGTGGTGTGCAGAGAGTGAAATTCAGGACAGACAGGCAGCATGCAATCCAGCAGCTCCCCATGGGAAGAGAGTGGAAAAATAAGGCAGAGTTTAGAAAAGAAAGCATGTGCACTATTGCATACACAAATGATACCTCAGAAATACAAACCTAGTAATAGCATCAGAAAAAGTGTAGTTACCCACCTTTATCACCTCTTCCCTGAGCAAATCCAGAGTTTGATGTTGGGAAGGACATCTGGAGGTCCTCTTGTCCAGCCCCCCTGCTCAAGCAGGGCCACTTGGAGTCCGTTACCCAGGACCATGTCCAGACAACTTTTGAGTATCTCCAAGGATGGAGACTCCACAAAGTCCCTGGGCAACCTGTGCCAGTGCTTGGTCACCTTCACAGTGAAAAAGTGTTTCTTGATGTTCAGAGTGAACATCGTGAATTTCAGGTGATGCCCATTGCCTCTGGTCCTGTCACTGGGCACCACCAAAAAGAGCCTGTCTCTGTCCTCTTTGCACCCTCCCTTCAGTTATTTGTATGCATTGGTAAGATTCCCCTGAGTCTTGTCTTCTCCAGGATGAACAGTCCTAGCTCTCTCAGCCTTTCCTTATAGGAGAGATGCACTAGTCCCTTGATCATTTCCATGGCACTTCATTGGACTGTCTCCAGTATGTTCATGTCTCTCTTGTACTGTGGAGCCCAGAACGGGACACAGTACTCCAGGTGTGGCTTCCCTAGTGCTGAGCAGAGGGGAGAGATCACTGCCCTCCACCTGCTGGGAGTACTTTGTCTAATGCAGCCCATTTGCCTTCTTTGCAGCAAGGGCACGTTGCTGGCTCAAGTTCAACTTGATGTCCACTGGGATCCCCAGGGTCTTCTCTGCCAAGCTGCTTTCCAGCCAGGCAGCCCCTGAGCATGTACTGGTGCCTGTGGTTGTTCCTCCCCAGATGCAGGACTTTGCGCTTCCCCTTATTGAACTTCATGAGGTTCCTGTCAGCCTATTTCTCCAGCCTGTTGAGGTCCCTCAGGATAGCAGCATGACCCTCTTGCGTATCAGCCACTCCTCCAGTTTGGTGTCATCTGCAGACTTGCTGAGGGTACACCGCCCCATCATCCATATCATTGATGGAGATGTTAAACAAAACTGGACCCAACATTGACTCCTGGGGTACATCGCTAGTCTCCAGATATCACTGTTATGAGAGCACTGTTGACTCCTGACCTATACATTCTGCAACAGCTGAGCAAATTCCTACGTGAAGAGAGTCCACCTCAGTTTTGAAGGACTCTACACACATCATTGCTTTGTACAAACAGTCGTGAGGATGCGGTGCAAAATAGACCTGTAGTTCACTAGGCTCCAGATCCCTCCCTTTCCCTTATCCCTGTTTCCACAAGCCCAGGCACCCTTGCTTTGTTTTGGGAGTTGGCTACAATGAATTCCAGCTGCCTGCTTTCCTTTTGTGCCTCTGGCACTGGAAAACCTCCCCCTTCCCTTTCTTTCTTTAATAGGAGGTCTTTCACCTGACCCTGCAAAGCAGCTAGTCTTTTTCCTGTCGTTTCCTGCCCTATCCTCTTCTTGCTGGAGAAAACAGCACGAAACAAATTCAAAAAGATTGGTGGTAAGCAAAGATCCCGTAGATCTTTGCAAGTAGTTGAAAGGGAATCGCAGTCTTCAAGGAAATGGCCTGGATGCTGGTTTGTCTTTTTTTTTTTTTTTCCCCTTTTTCTTCTACTGTTTCCAGAAAAATGCGCCAATGAGGATGATGGTAACAATAAGAGCAATAATAATAACAAGAATAACCTACCTTTTACCTAAAAGACAGTATTCTTTGTATATTTGTCAAATTACTATCTTTAATCCTTTCTGCAGTTGGGTCTACTATTTCTTGTGCTGTTCATGGTTACAGTAATATTCTGTTGGTACAAATGTAAAGTTGGTTTTCAGAAATAGCCGGAAAGGACAATGTACTTCGTGGCCAGCTTTGGGGACTTCTTTTTCACAGGCTGCTAAACCTGTCTGAATCATACTTTTCCCATGAAAGCTGTTAGAAATTCTATACAAGGAGAATTTAGCATGTTGTTCTAATTGCATATTGAAAAACTGTCCTAGGTCTAATAACTGCAAGTTTCTTTCAGCATCCAGAAAATTTGTTTATTATCTGTCTTTTAAAAGGAAAAGTAAATAACCATGATCTGTGAGGAAGGTGTGAGTTCAAAGCAATTCTGGGTCAAATCTTCTGAAATCAACGTGTCTTGTTTCAATTTTGCTTTGAATGATGAGTGTAAAAATTCAGTTTACATCAGCTACAGATGGATATTTTAGTACAAGTCTGTTTGTAAACTAGCCCTTAGCCATGAATTCTCATACAGAACTGCAATGCAGAGCCAGTAACTGTTTTGCATTCACAAGTCCTATCTACTGGAGTAGAGGTATTCATGCCTATAAGCTTTGCTGCCAATTGCAGCACCTCTTCATAAAGTCAATCAAAAATAACCAGTAACACAAGAGGTTACTGACTAGACCTACTGCATTCTGCAAAGTATTCTTTGATGGCCACGGGGCAGTTTCAGTGCAAGGCATGCAGATGTTGCTTCCCCACTGTAATGTGCTCACCTAATCCTGCTACGTGGCAGTTTGAAGACTCTGTGTCTTGAATTTTATTTGACTACCGTTTGCTGACATACCTCCATCCACTGGAGTCCCACAGTGTCACAACAGTGTTTTCTTTCAGCAAGTAAAAATGCCTGTTACATGCCTGCTTCCAGCTGAAGTTATCAACTATTTAACAATGAATTATGGAACAGTATTTAAGAGCTCAAGCAGCATTCCAATCACGTGTTCACAAAGGAGAATCTACCTTTGTATTTATTGCTGTGAAATAAACTCCCAAATCTAGACATTTCAACCGCAAGTGTCAAAATACTTGCAAGAAATAATGGGGGGAAATAGCAAATTGTAACAAAACACAGAGCAACATCCCTACTACCCTGTAATTCCATAAAGGTGTTGCTAATCACATTTATTACTGTAACCTTCTTGCTAGAAATCGGAGCCTAATCATGACAGCTATGTAAATTTATATTTTATTTTGATAAACATAATACTGGGCTGGTACAATGTGGGAAATTATCATGCTTGGTTTTTATTTTGATACAAAGAGAGAACTTAATAACACCACTTCAGTTTTTCCTGTGGGAAGCAAAATGTTAAAGCTAAAGAAGCCATGGACATGATGGAGTGCTTTAAGACTAGGGCAGTTTTCTGTTTTTAATTAAAAAAAGAAATCTCTCTTTTCTCCTACCCCAAGGAAATTTGCATATTAAAAAGCTACAGAAATGAGGTTTATATTTATTCTTTATGGCTATGACGTGGGGGAGAGGGCAGTTATTGTTCAGCATTGACATCAGCCTTAAGACTGCAGACTGCAGGCCTTTACAATAGAATTAGACTTTCGTGTTGCATAATGAGATTCATTATAATTGACATGCATAATTCCAATCATGTTCTGTGTTGATTCAGCCTTTTGTTGTCAAGACAGCCTGTTATTACATACTGAACTAACCTTACTCACATAAAACAATTAAAACAAAACATCTTCAAAGGTTCCTAGTTTGGGGTTTTCTTTTTCTTAAATGAATGTAAGGTAGCCCTTCTCTCCCCACCCCCACCTCCCCTGCAGCATTTTCTCAGTGAAGCCAGAAAATCCAACGTGTAACACAGAACAGTCTTTCCTCCGTGAGAAAAACTATTCTCAAAAAATAATCCCACAAGACAGTTTCATGAATGTTTTCTCAACATTATAGTGTAGGAAGCAACACTATAATAAATATATAAATTAATAAAAGCAGAAATGGGTCTCCAGTATTCCCGGAGTTGACAAGCATGGCAATTAGTGAAGACTATCAAGGCTGTTAATGTTCATAAAGTGCCAATCAAGGTCACTCAGGGGTACTAATTCACTAAAATATGGCAAAATCAGAAGGCTTGACCTTTTCAGTCAGTCTGTGTCTTTTTTTTAAAGAAATAATGAAAATTTGGCCACACAATAACACAAATTTTTGCTAATAATTTATTTGAAATTATATTGGTGATTTTACACTAGTTTTTCTTGGACAGTTTCTCACCAGTAGAACTGACAATTGATACTGAATTTAGAAAGGGGACTAAGATGCCTAAACAAACAGTTCACAGAACCACAGAGTGTTTGAGGTTGGAAGGGACCTCTGAAAGTGATCTGGTCCAACCCCCCTGCTCAAGCCGGGCCTCCTAGAGCCCATTGTCCAGGACCATGTCCAGACAACTTTTGAATATCTCCACAACCTTCCTGGGCAACCTGTGCCAGTGCTTGGTCACCCTCACAGCGGAAAAGTGTTTCCTGATGTTCAGAGGGAACCTCCTGAATTTCAGGTGGAGCCCAGTGCCTCTAGTCCTGTCCTATATTTCAGTGCCCACCAGAACACTCACAAAAAACTCATTCACCTCATCTATAAAACCAATGGAGGGGGCATTCATCAGGCCAAAGACATCTGTGATGGAGACATGAACATCTGAGTTGGTCAGCATCCTTCATAGTTAATAGAGAAAAATAGGTATTTCTGGGGAGCCATTCATCTCATTTTAAAAAAGACATCTAAAATGTCAGATGAATCACATCTGCAAAACACCCATTAGCTCCATTGACTTTCAGGGAAGTCTAAGCTGACTTCTTGTAGCTGTAGATATCTGTCTGGTGTTCTTTCAAGATCGTATGTACACTGGCAAGGTCATGGGGACATGTGAACAACCAGGGATGTTCAAATATTGCCAGACAAGCATCCTAATTTTCTCTACTATTTGGCAGGATTTACAAGTTAGATGCTCTCTTATTTGTCCCATGTCCCACATATGCAGACTGTTCTGGTCATAGAAATGCATACACCTTGGAATTACAGTCTGTCTCAAAAGCATAAATGTCCACATCATTGTCACCGTGCCTGTCACTTAGGACACACTAATGAAGGGAAATCAGGCTTGAAGCAAAAGGGTCATATGTCAGTACTTACTTTTCCCACAAAACAGTTGAAACAATTTCCTTTTGCTGAGCTACAAATGAAAATTGGCTTGAAGGGAAACGCCAGCATCGCACAAAGTTCAATCAACAGCTCTGGCAGCACTGGAGAGGCATACCAGAGAGATTTCAATGAGGCACGTATTGACCATTACTACAAAATGAAAATGTAACTGCCAGTAAGGCAGTCTGATTGCCAATTAGGCAAATTAATCAACTACCACCTTCCCTTGCCATGGGTGTACTACCAAGAAATAAGATCCAGGTCTGAGGGAATGGCTGTGAAGAGGTGGATCTGGAGCAGGGCTCTCAGCTCAAAGCCCAAATGAGACTCAGGCCTGGAGAGTAGGCAGAAGGGCAGGAAGCAAAGGCAGGCAGGAGGGTACTGGTACTTGCTAGAGGCAAGGCTTCAGAAACATCTTGCAAAATGCAGAGGATGGTACTTGCTAGTGGCCAGTTCAACTTAAGCAAGGCAGACTGCCTCCTGCGCAGCTCTAGCACTTGCTGAAGTGACTTTTCAATGGTTGCTAAAAGAGCAACCACCCTTCGCTCTTTGCTAGGGGTGGCAGAGAGACTCTGAAAGATAAATTCAAATGGAAAGTCCTAGCCCAGAAGAATATCATTGCTCCTCACTCATTGACTGTTCTGACTTAATAGTCTGAATGTGCAGTTTACCCAGTGAGATTGGGGGAAAGTCCAAAATTAAGGCCCAAACAAATAAAGCCTGAAGACAGGGTGATGGCCAAGACTATAAAGAAAAGTCTGCTCTTGCTGGCTAACCACAGTGGTACTCTTTGCCTTCTTATTTGACAGGTGTTTTATTTTAAAAGGGGTCACTCAGGGGATGCTGTGGCTTTCTGCAGTGGCATTGCTGTGGCTCCAGAACCTCGGCTTTCATGATAGAAGCTGCTTGGTGAGCTCTGGGGTCGGCAAATCCCAGCACCCTCTGCATGGGGGCCTTGCTGTTGGTTGAAAACTTCTACAGGCACTTTCTTCAGAGTTGGGACTTTTATAATGCTCCTTTCAGTTATGGATTTCAAAGTCTTTGAAATTACATCACAGCTTTTCTTCACTCAGGAAGCCAAGCGAAAGAGAACAGGACCAGCAGACAGGATTTATAGGACCTACACCATTTTAGAGCGGCAGTGAGGAGAGAGCGTCTACAACAGCACTGACATGAGGCAACCACATCCCCGAGTTGGGCTGGGATTTAGTACAAATTCAGACAGTCAGACTTAGCCATCTAAGTGCCCACTATAGTCAGTGGAGATCCAGAGCTTGATTTAGTTGCCCTTTGTAATTCATAAGGTATTTGAACCATCCTCACGGTATGATAAGGGCCTACTGCATGGTCTTCTGAAATGGCAGCTGGAGGCTAGGAGAAATACATTAGGGCATCTCATGTGGCACTAGATGCCTATATTTAGACAGATGACTACCACTTCAGATTGTCGTTGACTGTAGTCTGAGATGGTGCCTGGCGGACAAACACAAAACATATATTGCAAGCTCCTAAATGAAGATATCTGCAATTAAGCTAAATTCATATTTAGGGCATCTCTCTTCAAATCGCCTCTTCTTGGTTTTTAATGACACTTCTAGAAAAACATTTGTCTTTGAGATGTTCATTTCTGTGTCAAATCTGATAAAATCAGCCAATGGATGCTAAAGTGAACACAGTGTGAATAGGATGTTTCCTAGGTATTACAGTAACTCCCAACAGAGAGCACACAGAGAGTTATCAGCTAGTCTTCAATCATTCCACAAAGTCCAAGATGTCCTGCCCCTTTCTGACTGTGGCAGACTGTTCAAGAAGTCTGGAAAACCAGGTAACTTGTGACCATCTCTGTCTGAGTAATGCCACAGGCATAAATTACTTTCTCAGGGACACAGCTACTGCTGCCACAAAGATGTTTGGAAGCCTTGAAAAAAAACAAATAACAGGATAAATAATAAAAATACCTGTAAATTAATGGTCAGCACCAAAGAAAAGAAAAATATTTTAATGAGCTTGACAATACATTGGTGATAAAACGATGTTATCTAATTATTAGATACCACAGGGAACTGTAGTAATTTGTGGAGCTATGGGACAATTGAAGGTTATGTTACCACAGGTAACCAACAAGCTCCTTCTTCTAGTTTTGTCTGACAGATTTCCTGTGTAGCAAAGAAGGTATTCCAGATTTAGTCACTTTTCTTCACAAACAGCACCACTCCTGCATCAGACTAGATTAAACTTCTTGGCTATCATTCAAGGTATATAAAAATGTTTCCCTTTAAGCTTTCTTGTATATACATGTGTGTGTGTGAAATGAGACACATAAGTACAATTTTTCATTGTCACTTACTTTAAAAAAGGGAAAACTTGTTTTCCCAAAAAGATATACAGATTAATCAAAAGACGATGTGCATAAGAAACATTAAAGGGGTTAAATTGCTGAGATAACTTCATCCTCAGTAAAACAGCCATACCTCACAGACACCCAGATCTGTAATATGAAGTGCTACATACAGAAAATTCATATGCCTCTGAAGCTCTCTAGAAAAAGAAAGGAGTAAAAAGGTAATTTTATTTAGAACAAAGGCATCGGAAAATTCACTATCATTAGGGAAGTTTGGTAAGACTATAAACATCTACTTTGGGGAAAAGAAAGAGAAAGGCAAGTGGGGTGGGGAAGAAATTATGCACAATTTTTGCTATAACTAGCTGAGGTAATCTGGCATCCTAAGGTGAATGTTATATCATACCTATTTATACAACCATTATCTTTGCCAACTAATATTACCTAGAGTCTGTATTAGCAAACAGCTGCAAGTATTTACATCTATATTTTTATCTATTAGATTAACCAACCAAGGTTTTAGGCACCTTTGTTGAACCATTATTTTTCAGTTTCAACTCCGAGTAAAACAATTTTAAAACTCCATGTTCAACTTGTCATCACAAATCCATCCCTGTGTTTATATTTTTTTGCTTTAATACAGATCTTGAAATTCACAGTTTGCTTCCTTATTCTAATTAAATCTTCTCAAATGCTAGAGAAGAGTTTGAACTAACGTGAAAACCTGCTAGCAGATTAATAGTAGAAAAGTGTGAACAAATGCCTTGACTGATGAAAGTCATCTCTTCTGCTGACTATGATATATATCTGTGTGCACATGTGTGAGTAACTTTCTCTGTTGACAATGTTTTCTCCTTTGCTTCCAGTGCTACTCCTATCAATCAATGGCAGTTCTTCAGAGAGAGTCTGTTAGCCATTAGCTGAATTATACATATAATCATGCATATGCAATACAGCTTTTTAAATCATGCTCATAAACTTACATTTCCAATACTCTGTTGAAGTCTTATGCTATGGAGTCCCCTGTTATAGTAGTATAAATGCTATGAGACACATTGAAATAAGCAAGAGTCCCTTACACAGTGAACTATTGAAAAAATATCTTTTTTTTTTTTCTGTTCGGTTTTGAGTAAATATCGTAGCTTTCCACAGGGACAACTTACACTAATAAACGAGTCATGCACTATGTTTTTGTTTGAGGACTCCTTTACACCAGTGTGCCAGTGTAACAAAATCTTCCAGTGGGAGTAAAGTACAGCTACATTCACTTTAAGACCTCTGTACTCCTAGAGGGGGCAGTTCAGAATCTGGCTTTCAGTGAACAGACATCTCAGTTCTGCAAGGAGATGGATGCCCTTAAAAAGTGCTAATGGAAATTGAGGCTACACAGTACCTTACAGGTTTTATCTTCACCTAAACGCACACCATTTATGAAGATGTAGTTTAGGAACCCAACAAATTTTGTCTAACTGACCAGGAGCTTTCTGCAAGAGGTAGTATGCATGACTTTGAACCATCAAACCAAAAATGTCTACCTACAAACACATAAAACCATATATACACCAAAAAAGTACTGTACATTCTTTTCCTGCTGAACACACAAATGGGTTTTAAGGCCATAGGATTGTCCTTTCCCTAATGACTGTCTAAATATGAACAGCATTCATTGCTGCTTGATGATAATAGTGACCTTATAATAGTTTCCATGGAAAGAATCCTGAGATCATAAACAGTGACAAAGTGAGTTTGTTAGTTACCAAACATACACATTCCAAAGGTACATGACATTTAATTCTAATCTATTTTTAGAAATCATAGGAAAATGAAGACAAATTAACTTTTTCCAGCAGAAGCGCTTACATTGCATTTCCAAATACAATTACGGAGGAGAACTTCTAATTGACTATTATTAGAAATCAAGTCATTTCTATTACACACTGTAAGCTCTTCTCCAAAACAGGGTGTTTAAAAGGCAGCATTTATGACGGACTCAGTGAACTGACTGTCTGAGTCAGATGACCTAAATTCCTCCAAGCCCCTGTGCCTAATATTTTGTTAGATGACACTAAGCTGATACTCATTCAGCACCTTACTTAGGCTTTCTGAACTCCACTTCATATTACAGTGTAATGTGTCCTCTTATATAGAGTCCAGAAAGCATAGCACTGGGTCTGGGACTCTCATCTTTGACGTAAAGACATATTTGCCTTTTATTGCAGGGTCTCTGATCCCTATATTGTGACCTTGTAGAGCAATCTGTTCTGCTCCACAAAGAGTACCTGGAGGAAAAGAATTGCTTCCATTTAAGATGAAACCTTGGCACAAGCGAGAAGAGTTTTTTTCCATGTACCTGTCCTTATAGGCAGTGGGAATATATTGGATACAAGTGTGATTCTCCCCTTTCCCTTCACCATGGAGTTCTCCAGCTATTTCTCCAAGAAATTCTCACATCTCCCAAGATCCTGTCAGTAGCATCTGATAAAGGCTGACCGCAACAACTGAGCTTTGCATTAAAACACAAAGCAAATACCTTTTGTACCCAAAGAAACAGTCCTCTGTTTTGTCATGCCCTTTCTTTACATCCACAGAGAAATCTCTCTGACTTTTTTGTTTGTAGACTTAGAAGTTTTGCCAGTTTAACTTTTTTGGCTAGAGGCATGGGGTGAAACAAACAGTCATTTACTGACATGGCTATAGGGTGAGATACTCTTATATAGAAGCAATTGCACCAGTAAAAATTTCTTTAGCAAAGGTAAGTCATTCTATTTGGAGGGGACTGTTAAAGCTACCTCTGCAGAATAATCCTTTTGGCTCTGTGAACAGCTTCCTCTGGGAGTGGAGGAGGAAGGTAATGGTTAGGAGAGTTATGCCAGGCAAACCTTAGGAAGTACAGACAGCCCACCATGTTTTCCCGGCTGGATTAATAAACACATTGTATTTAATTTCCAAAACAGACACTGTAAATCAGCTGTTTGAATTAGCTGCTGGATTTTTCCAAGAGTGGGATTATTTCTTATCTGTGGATGCCTCTACTACAATGATGTTCTTGATACATTCAAATGAGCTTAAAGTGCACAGCAGAAGAGCTCATAAAAGGAAGGAAAGTTGTTTTTTTTAAGCAGTAGGAACCCTACAACGTTTGACTGTTAGCTTGTTTTATAAATAGTGCAGTAAACCCCGATGCTGACTCTTCTCTCAAACATCTATAATTAAAGGGTGATCGGCCAGATCGTGAATGCCTTATTCAAAGTGAGACTGCTCATGGTACAAAGTACACTCCAGAATGAGTAAGTGCATCATAATTTGTGCTGCTGTTGTCAGAGTTTAGTAATAGACTGCTATATAAATAGGTTCTTGGAAAGTACCAAAGTGTTCAAGCCATTGTAATTGCATTAATATAGCTGACAGTAATCAGCAGGGAATATTCCAGCGTCTTCCGGTAAATTCTGATTGTGTCCACGCAAAGGTAACTCTTGTCAGCCTGTGTTGGCATTGAGAAGTGTGTGTGGCTTGCATTAGTGTTTCTACTCAGAGGCAGTTGTGCAGACACAAAAAGCCTTTTGTATTGCTCACAAGCCTGAGAATCCAAAGTCTTAATTTATTGACATCCTTCAGATGAAGATGAGAGACAGTGACTTTTAGAGCCTCTTGTTGCTGTTGGACTGCTTTGTTGCATGTATATTTACTAGGCATCAAATTTTCAAGGTGTTTATACTCCTGAGAATGTAGAGGGATGCGTTACAAGGCTTTCAACAGACACTTTATTTCTGTTGAGTGTGTGGGTTTTGATCTACACAGAAACTGAAAATTATCTCTTTCCATGTGGATCTTGAGAATTTGACTCTACAAAGCTGTTTGTCTCAAATTGTTTTATCTCTTCTAGCTTCATTTCCTCATTAAACAAAAAAGAATATTGATACTTTCTTTGCACATTGCAAATATTTGCAATATTTCAAGGTTATTGCAATAAATCATAGAATTTCATAAGAAACAGTTTTCAAGAGCTGATGATTAGTACTGTTTTTAAAAATCCTAATAAAATTATGATCCATTGGATACATTCATACTAATTCTCTGTCCTTCTCTGCCTTTGAATTATGTGCTCTGAAGCCTCCTTTGGCTGCACATCTCTCTGATCCATTGGTCTCTTGCACGTGTCCTGGTACTCTCTTTTTTTTCAGCCTTTCACATAAATGGGATGCCACAGCACAGTTGCCCTAGATCATCACAATAGTTTTGAGTGGCTGGTTTACAAGTAGCTTAAGCCCGCCCACTCCCATACCTGCAAGGTCCAAGGATCATGTGTCAGCAGATGCAGACAGTCACTAAACACGCAAAGATCCCAAAATCTACCTTTAGCTAAGTCTTTACTTAAGCTGGTATAAGAAATATGTCAATCTACACAATGCAGCAAAACACTTTCATGCATTTGCTTCTCCCAGTTTCATCAGCATTCTTAAAAATAATTTACACAAATTCTATGCTCAGTCAGGAATTTATAAACCCTCTTCCTTTCTGTGACTCTTTTCCTTAGTTATGGTGTGTATCTGCCTCCACTTTGCAATCTGTTTCCTTCCTCCTTAGCTAATGTAAAAATTTCCCTCTACTATAAACATATCTCTTCCATTTTTATGGATCTTTTCTTCACTTCTCTACTCCAATCTCTCTTGCTCTCAGTCTGTCATGTGCCATATTTGTTGTGTCCCAGTGCTAGTATCTTGAATGTTTGTTCTTCTGGCTGAACTCTCCATGTCACTAAGTTGCAGAGCTCTAGTCCATAGACCCAAGGCTAACTGAAATGGACCGGCTAACTCCTCTACTGGTTAGGGTTATCTCATCTGGAGAGAATGGCCACATCTTCAATGTATGGCTTCTCCTTTGGTCTTCTCTTGCCCCTCTGGCCTGTGATGCAATTATTATATTTTGTTATTAAGGGGGAGGAGGTTCTGTTCAAACTCACTAAAATAACGTGAGCGTTACGCTGTAGACCACTGGAACAGTGGTTTTACAGCATGAAACCAAGAGTATATGCTCCAGCTTTGGGATGCATGAAAGCACATGAGAAGACACAAAGCCTAACAGTGTTAGAAGATGATGTAAGGCAAGAAAGACAAACCTGTGGCAATCTAGTCCGCAGTCATTTGCAGGAGAAGACTTGGAAGTCAATGGAGCTGAAGACCATGTCCAGGCACTGTTGGGAGCAGCTGGTAGGAGCCATTGTGAGCAGAACAGAGCTAGGGGAAAAGCCAACAAATAAACTGTGTGGAAGATCAGTGGTCCAATACTTTCATTCACCCTCAGACCTTCTTTTGTTTAGAAACATACATGTACCAAAACAACCTAAATCCTCACATCCTGCTTTCACAGTTGTGTAATTTCATTAGCTTCAAATGAGGCACTCTTCATTTGCATTCACATAACAGAGATTTAGACATAGAGTTTTCAGTCATCAGAGTTACTATAATATTTATATATTACTTTAACAGTAGTAGTTGTCAAATGACCACCCACCCTGTAGCCTCCCCCCCAAAAAAAAGAAAAAAAAAATCCTTTCTACATACTGTATTAGATGGATAAACGCAATTGCTCTTAATGAAGTTTTGGATGCTCAAGTGTAACCAATAGCTGAATTTCACTTCTGTCAGTAGCAGTGACAATTTTTATTTTTTCTTTTAAGAAATATTTTCTGAAATCACACCTCTGAGTTCTTAATACTACACAGTAAAGCATCCCCATGGCTTACATCTCTACTAGTACATTTAGCACACCTAACAACAACCAAACTGCCTCCTGGTAATTGTTCCAGGCCCATATTAACACTCAGTTGTTCCCAGAAACTTTTTGAAAGAATATTAGTTGGCTTACACAAAAAACAATGCCAAGGGCTGTTCAGGCAATTTAACAGTATAGAGGACTGTATTTCAGTGCCTGGCAAAATTCACTAATACTGTTGAATTTCTTGGTATAGATTTAGTTGTGGTGAAACTGGATGAGTGAGATGCAGTTGTATTACATTTACACATTTGAAGAAAAAACAGATTAGAATTACAAGTGTAAAAAGGACTTTTAAAATTCATAAAGCTTCTATGTTATACACACAGTGGATGAACAATGCTATCTATCTGTGGACTCTGAATACCTGATTGTATAGAGCGCCTCTTGGCCCCTCCATTAGTTCATGTATATAATTAAGGTAAAGGAGCTGCCTGCTATCTAACTAGCTTATCTTCCATATGAAAAAGAAACATCCATGCACATTGTATTTAGGTTTTCATAATAATTTCACTTCTAATCCCCCATTATAAACCATTTATATCACCTTAGACATTATGGTTTTTGGAAGTTGTATCTTCCAGGCCTGTTGTCTCCTTGAAGATCATTTCACTTTCATTTATCTTTCAAGAAAGAAAAAGAGCTTGCGTATTGTGCAGGTACGAAAGAAGCGTAGGCTATTCTAATTAAACAAATAAAATCAAGAAGATCTACACAATAAAAGGCTGTGGAGCATTGTGAGTTCAAGTTTTTCCTACTGAAGACTTGATGAATGCATCTTTTGAATCTTATAAGAAATTGATGAAGTAGATTCTGAAAAAAACATACCTGGCATGCACAATAGGCTCTCCATTTTGTCTCACTCAGTTGCAGTTGTACCAAAAGCCTTCTTTTTGGCACTTCCTGACTTTTGCCTGTGCAAAAATGGAGTCCTCCCATCCACATAGCAGAGCCTTCATGAGATTCCAGAAAGATCTAGTGGGTTGCATAACTGATCAGCATCTTCAGTGTGTTAATTATGTGCTCTGCTATGAGTACAGACATATATTCAGCATATAATGCGTATTCATGACGTACAACTACATCATTTGGTAAATGGGGATTGTTCAACACATGATCCACTTCAAAGTGGAACAGTGGCATTTGTGTCAATTCTTGTATAAAACAGTGCTGGGTGACTTGTGAAATGAAAAACACCCAAGCAAAAAGGACTAAACATTCCTCTAGGGGTTGATAGTTTTTGCCTTCCTTCCTTCCTTCCTTCCTTCCTTCCTTCCTTCCTCCCTCCCTCCCTCCCTCCCTCCCTTTCCAATTTTCATTTGAAAGCTGTAAAGATGACACTTAAAATAACCAATAGCAGAGGGCTGATGAATCATCAATGTAGAAAGTCCATATTTGATTTCCTTCCAGACACAGCTTCTAAGCTAGCCATGTAAGCCTGTGCAAACATGAAATGAAACTGGACAATTTTTATGTGGATTACATGTTAATTACCATCTCCACTAACAAAAGCCCTTTTTTTGTCTGTTTTGAAAGATGAGTTAATATTGGATTACTACTTAAAACATTCTACATTCAGTGAGGCAAATCTATTCCAAATTAAAAATAGCTTGGAGAAAATCTTGCCCTGTTTTCAGGCTTGCTAAAATTGCAATAAGCTTGGTTCATGCTTTGACTAGCTGGCAAACATAGGTTATGAATTAGTAGGAGGACATGTGTATGCACTGTTCAACGATAATGAGAAAAGCTGAGAAACTCTTTCATTGTGAATCTGTGAATGAATGTAGAAATTCAAAGCCCCAGCAGTAGTTCTCTCAGTCATTCTGGTCATCAAGCTATTAAAAAATTTTAGCAAGTGGGATTCTGCCCTTATATCACTTTTATTCTGTTACCTCTTTGCATTGTTTGAAACAAGTCAGAGATACAGGAGAGAAAAGGGAAACAGCTTACTGGAGAAACTATAAAAAACCACATGTATAGAGTCCTCTGAGAAAAAAGCCTCTATTCTTATAGGTGAGTTTTCTGTTGAGATGAAGACTGATTTAGCACCAAAATTAACTTCTCTTATAAGTGGCAAATAGGTCCCTACTGTCTGCAGATCAGAAGCAAACTGGAACAATGAGGAAGTCAGAGCCATTGCTACAAATAACGACGTTCCCACCAGGGTTTTGGTTGGTTTTTTTTTTCAGGTTTTCAGGAGGGAGTGATAAATTTGTCAACCTGTTCATTATGCTGCAGCAATTAAAATCAACCAACCAACCAACGAAACAAACAAAAAGCCGAGAAAACTTTTAAACTAAACGGCTAGGTCACAGTCCTTTTGCCTTTTTTTTCCAGGACCTAATTTCATGGGCTGCTTTTATATCTCAGTGTGATTATATATGAATGAAGTCCCTGTCACATAGAAAGGACAAGGTCAATACAGATGAAAAATAGACACAACAATAATCTTTTTATAAAGGAATAATGGCATTCATATTCATAATGGTAAATTTTAATCAAATAGCACAAAAAGGCCCAGCAACACAAAGGCTAGATAGCTAGTAGAGAACTCCTTACTCAGTTATTCCTGGTAATAATAATGACAGCATTCATGATTTGATTTTAAATGTCAGAATGAAACAAGTTCACACAACCATCTTCAGGGGAAAAAAATAAAACTAAAAGAAATGGACTGAGCTTCATTTGGGGCCCTTAAAAAGTGGAAGGGGGGGAAAGGGAAGGGGACAAAGACCTTTGGAAAGAGACAAGTCAGAGAATAGGAATGCATTGCCATGAAAAGCATTCTTAGGGACATTCAGAATGAAAGTCTGACATCCTCTGAAATACACTGCATGTTTTGCAATGGTGAAAGACCTCTGTTACATCCACCTGGTGTCACTGGGTTTTCAGGTCGTTGCATGATGAAAATTGAAAGCAGGTCCTAACTATTATGTAGCAGGCTACATTTTTTAACATTCATTTTCGCTGGGGCTAGTGTTCTTTCCCATAGTATTTTTAGTGACCAGAGGAGAGTTTCAGTGCAAGCTGAGCTTTTACTATTGTTTTGGTTTTAGCTGCCAGGAAAAAAATGACCTCTTACAGCCTTCAGCAAGTCTGGCTTGTGTTTAGATGGATGATCAACTACATTTCAATTTAAGTGAAAATATCTTTATGCAGATTTAGGTTGAGAGCCAGCATCCTGGACATGCAGGGAAGGAAGAACTAAACAGTCCCTTCTTCATCCTACTAAACGGTCAGCATAAAAGGGGATAATGAGAACAGTCCTTGCCTTCAAGAGAGGAAAGATTGTTTCCCCTGTGAAGTGCCTCAGCAGAAAAACAGTGTGGGGTGGGAGTGCAACAGGAAAAGCAAACGTTCTTTTGCTTCTGCCTTGCAGTAGGCACTGTGCCTGGTTTGCTGAGGAGGGGAGAGTATGCCACATTCATCAGGAAACTGTAGGAAAGAAACGGCCAGCACATATGGGAAATCTGATGGGTCGCTGTGCTTCCCTCATGAGCAACATCTCCTGATGATCCCTCAAGGGCGGTGTCCATTCCGCACCTCCTAACTAGGTGGCATCCTCCTGAAAGACAGCTGAGTTTGTTGTGAAGTGCTAAATAAATAAAACAGTACATAAAACAATATTTAAACCCAAGGTAATTTTATATAAGCCTGGGCAGAAGACTTGATTTGCCTTTCTTTATGCATGTTGTCTATTAATTTACTGTAAAAGACACAAGTCTCTGTGCAAGACACAAACCAAAAATGGCAAAATATTTCACAGAGGGCCTCAAAAAGAAAAATAAATATACCCTCTCAATATGTTAGCTCAGTCTGAGATACAGGCAAATGTTAGGAGGCAAAAGAATGAAGCGTATTCTCCTCAAAAATGAAAGGGAGTATTAAACCAATACGCCAACAAATTGCTATTAGTGTTCTGAAGTGTCTGATCAGAGCACATGCTCATGACATAACTATACAGTCCCATCTACAGCTGAAACATATTTGACATAGTCTGCTAGCTCATGATCACATTTTTGTGGACAACAAGGTAAACCTGAATGTATGAGTAGCAAGCTGAAACACATGAGTAGTGTTGAGAACACAGGAAAATTATTTCCACAACTACATGTCCACTAGTCTCACAAACTCTTCCATGAGGAACCAAAATGGATCCTTCAGACAGGCAAATTTTCTCGCAAACAATCATTTCATTTCTCTTAAGACATTTGAAGGCAAAATGGTGCTACTGGTCTGCAGGGTTAAAATCTAAGAAAACCCCTTGGTTCACATTCAAACAAAGGAGAAAATAGAAAAACAGAAGAACTCACCAAAATCCACTCTTTATTTTGTTGCAGCTTTAAATTTAACAAATAGTCATCCCTAATTATTTTTTATTTTGCAAAAAACAGAGAAAAACTGAATGCTCACCACAGCCATATGCTCTGTTGCCAAGCTTTAGTCTTCAGTCAAACTTTATGGCAAATTTATAAGCCATGTAATATGTTAGGTTTTAGCGGGTCTGCTGACACAGCCTTTTGCTATGGTGCTCACAAAAGCAATAAATAAGCTTTGCACTTTTGATTTATGGCAGCATAAGAGCTTGATCTACATTCCATCAAACTCAATAGGAGTCTCTCCATTAACTTCGATGGAAGCTGAATCAGGCACATAAATGAGACGGCAGACAGGCTTGGAGATCTTAGTTCAGAGCTGAGACCAACGAGGATCCAAATAGATGGGAAGGTGTTTTACTTATTCTTTCCCCTTCTCACCCTACAATAGGCGATCTGTAAACTGAGCATGAGAATTTGATGTACGTTTGAGGTTTGTATTTGTGTGCATGGTGCATGAATCAGTCCTGGCCTCTGGCTTTAAAAGCTTACTGGGATTTTGTAGGCGGGAAGCCATTTCATCGTAAAAACTGACATCAAAAGATTCCTACCATCCTCTAAAGCATACAGGGACCCTGAAGGAAGGGTAACATTGTGGCAGTTTAGGTCATGAATGAATCACAATTGCCAACACAGTCCTTCAGCAGCCCAGTTTCTCTGTGAAATCCGGGTCGAGGCCAAGAAGCATGTCAAGATAATTGGTGCCACTGTCATCACAGGATGCAGAGGAAAATAAGTCGAAACTGAGTCGTCAAACAGCAGCCTTCTCTTGTCATGTTAGGTGCTAAAACCCAACTGCCTGACATGAAGGAGACCTATTCGCATAGAAATAATGAAGAGGCCAAGAGGTACAAGTAGGTTGACCAGTTACTTCCACACAGCCAAATTCCAGTCGGGAATTTGTAAAACTAAGGTTGCCTGTCACTGAAACTTCAAAACTGAGTTGAATGGTAAAATCACAGAGTAAATTATTTCCTCCTTTTTTCTAAATTTACATCCCAAGCTAGACAAGCGCAGTGGTTGTATAATTGATGCCCTAGCGTGAAAGTATCATCCCTCTGTTAGGTCAACCAGGAACTTCAAATCACTTTAAAAAGCCTATAAATTCTATACAAACTTCACACCAAATGTTGCAACAGAATATGTTTGTTACCTTTTGTAGTTAGGCTCTTACAGCTAGGTTTAGTCTCATGCTCTTTCTGTGTCATCAAATACAAATTTCCTTGCTATTATTCACCTATACTTTTGTCAGAGCACTCTGACATTCTGTTGCTGCATTTGATTTTAAAATGATCATGGTTGTTCAGGCTTTGTGGTTAAAAAGCCACTTGGGCTAAAATTTGTGTCATGAAGCTGCAGGCATTTAAAAGGCTGTACAATGACTGTGACAGCACGGATTTATTTACTTTCTGAGGTTGTGCAAATGGAAGGTAATGGAATGCATGTGATGGGTGAGAAATTAAGATGAACACAATGAAAACCCATCCTGCTTTTCATACCTAACTTCATAGAATCACAGAATGGTTTGGGTCAGAAGGGACCTCCAAAGTTCATCTAGTTCAACCACCCTGCAATGGGCATGGACATCTTTGACCGTATTAGGTTGCTCAAAGCCCTGTTCGTTTCAGCACAAGCAAATACTATGCAAAATTAGACCAGAACAGATCTACCTCTTAGATTGAAAAAAAGAATCTCATTTCCAACTATAAAAGTCTATAACTGGGTCGTTGGCTGTCTAGTTTTATTTGCCAAAGAAATTCAACTAAAATTACAACTGGGTGGAAGTCTGCCACAGAAGGCTCCATACAATATCTGAAAACAAAAAAAAGTCATGCTAGGAAAATAGCTGGTTAAAGATTTTACACAAATGGATTTTTTTTTTTCAATGAAAGCATGCACTTCAGCTTGCTAATTGCATAATTTTTTTTGTGTGCCTTTGGAGGTTATGATTTTAACAGCTTTCCACTAATTTACCTTTTTTATCACCAGATGAAAGGTATGTTTTTCTGTTCTATGAAATGAGCACCCAGTTGCTGGCCAAAAGCTACATGTTTATTAAATCTAACTAATAACAGCATGTGCTTTGGTAGATAGAGTATCCTGGGAATAACTCCAGGAATGCAGAGCTTCACTCACACCTTTTTTTTTTTTTTCCTTTTGAACCAACTTTATTTACTTATAAGACTCTCATAGGAATGTAAATGACTCTTCCATCACTTTGCATCCACCATTACTTTTCTTCAATCTGATGACTGCCTAATAAAATATTAACTTAGTTTGTGCCTAGGGTAAAATATACAATAGGGATGTGACAGTGATCTGTGTAATAAACCTAAGGTTCCTGTTCTTCCTCTTCCTGCCAGAAAGAGTGCAGACATAGCAATTTTTTAGGCTAATGAAGAATCATCATTCCCTTTAATTCAGTCATTGTTGTCGTCTGCTATTATTGATATTGGACTGTTTTCAAATACAAAGAAGAGCAAAAAAGTACATGCCATCTTAATTCAGTATAAATTAAATGATCATGTTTATTATTTACTCAGATTACAATTAGATATTCATATTTCCATGATTAATATCAAGAAGCTACCTCTTTAAATGCTTGACTGATTTCCAGTTGTGTTCAACAACCAAGTCTCCTGCTGGAGAGAATGGAAGCTGAGAGTTCTCTGCACCTCTGGAAATACCAAGCCACTTTTGCTTGAGAGTCTCAAGGTGCATGGATTTAACTGCCTGCTGGTAAAAATGCAAACGCTATGCCTAGCAGCTCCAAGAAGCTGTCCAGTTGCAAAGCACCTACGTATTTTTACTAAACAATACCTTTGATTACCCTTTTCCACACTCATTACCTTGTTGCAAAACCAAGATGCTCTCAGGCATTTGGTAGATACCACAGGTGGCAAAAGTAACACTAGAATTTGGGCATTCTTGGTTTCTGGCCCTGTACTCAGAGTTGCAGGAAATATCTTTTTAGAGAAGAATATCAACTGTAGACTTCAGAACTTGATTAGAAGGCTATTCTGAATTAAGATACAGATGTCTTCATTTCTTTTACTTGATCAAATTCTGCAGGTAGGCATCCACTTAGAACTAACTCAGAATTTGCTGTTGTTGTTGGTTTCATTCCCATCCATACACAAAATTCCCCTCAACTTCCAGGATACTTGTATTCCAATTTTCATTGTGTTCAGTATGTGAACTGAAACTGGGGTATGGCTTTCCCTCATCCTGATTGCACTCTGTCCCACTAACCCTTACTGTCCTCCCATGCTTCGTATAGCTTTATTCATATGCTTAGGGAGACAGTGAGATCCACTGGCAAAAGACCAAGGAAGCATGAGTGTATGCTCAAAAGTCCAGCAGGATGTGACCTCCACTGTCCCAGGGGACCACTGCACCAACAAGACAGCAACAGCTTTCAGGGTACTCCTTCCTCTGGGCTGGACTCAAGTAGGTGCCAGTCTTCAGCTGCCTTTGTAGGAAATGCTGCTGCCCACGGCTCTGAACCTCATTCCTTCCTTGTTCTGATTCTACCAGAGCCTTCCAGAACCAACTCACTCTTTCCTCCCTCAGGCCTTCATTTCATGCTGTGATGACACTTTCCATCTGCTAGAGCTTTATGTGGACTAGTGGAGAAAGGAGGGCATTTTCATTTACCCATACAGTACAAGATGGCACATAACTATGAACCTATCTATATTTATGTCTGAGAAGAAAGTACTATAGAAGGCTGCATAACAGCCTTGAAATTTGGCCATATGTTCATCCGTACAATTTTTGGTCCAAACACAAATTCACCTCTTGCAGACATGAAAACTAGTAGCTGCAGAACAGTACCCAGCAACTCACTCCAACAGTTCAGTCCAGGAAGTATAGAAAATGATAGCAAGTTATAACTGCAGAGGACACTTGAAGTAGTAATATATAAAAGTCCATCTGTATAGCTCCAAACTGTAATCTGGCCATAATTAACAGGTCTTACTTCTGCAAAAAATATGAGTGGACCATGCAGCCAAGCCCTCAGCTTTACATCAACTATCAAATATTTTTAATAGAGCTTTTTTATCACATTTGGATTCTATTCATACAAACCCACCACCACTCTATTCTGAATCTTTAGTACGGCAATCAGCAGAGTAGATTTCTTTAGCTGAGAAAAACTTGTTAATATAAGCAAATACTTTCTTTTTAATGAAGACAGATATCCTAATTTCCAATGACATGACTATGTCATGGAACAAATTAAGTAAATGACTGTATTCAAATTTGCCCCCAAAAGAAGATGTCAGCTTTTGTTTAGCAAGAGGAGAAGTGTGCCAATCAGTCCCTCTAGGCCAGTAGTAAACTCTTTACTATAATTATTGAGCAATTGTTCACCTTAGTAATCCTATTACTAAGTGATTATTTAGTCCACCCACAGTTGAACCGCAGCAGTGGTCTTTTAGGCGAAAAACTGTTCATGGGTGTGAGCAGTATGTTCATGCTCTGGTCCTTTGACATCTGTATTTCATGTATGGGGAAGGAATCTTTCCTCTTAAGCATCCCACACACATATCAGTGCCCAAGCATGCAAAGCCTATGGGTGAGTCAATCTCAACTGCCATCAAAGTACAGTCATCATCTGTTTTATGCAATTATCTTTCTTATGGATCGTAAGACACCAATATTTAGTCTAAAACGCTACAGCACAGTAGAAACCCTCAGTATTTCCTACCACCTACATTTTTAGATTTCCGGATGACTGTCAGAAAGCTTGTGGACAGAATATACCACTGAGTATATATTTAAATAGCCAGCAGCAAAATTGACTGATCTTGTTTAGACTTGCTTACATTACTAACATGTGTGTTGCTGGAAAGATGTTTCTCTGCATAGAGTAACAACTTATGATGGAGTGAGGGGTGAGTCTGGTATAGTTTTATGTGGATCATCTGCACCTGAAAGTGTTTTCCGTCTATACGTATTATAGCTATTCTTTCATTTATGAAACTTTCTGCCTACATGATTCTGTTTTACACATGCATATGTTTTTGTTTATAGGCAGAGCTGTAAGGAGATGTTTTTGTGTCGGGGCTGCGCCCACTGCCCTGTTCCTGATATGGCCAGCTCAGATGCTCTCCTTCCCCACTCTCAGTATGGGTGTCCCCTCTGCCGGCCTCATTTCAGCTACTCCTCCACTCTTTCCAGCGTATTTTGATACTGTGTCCCTTCCCACAGGCTCGCATGATCCCAGCTGAGCATTGTCACGACCGTGTGTGTGTATGTGTGTATGAAACAGAGACTCGGAGCTGCACACACTGACCGTAAGAGGGTAACTTAGCTGGTGGCCGGGTTCTGTGCTAGACCTCTGCAAAGGAGTGGCCTTTTTCCACACAGATGTGCTGGGTTTGGTAACACTCCAGTTTTACCCAGGGAGTAATCCCAGCATGGATAAAAATGTTTATCGTTGTCCTTGGAAACAATTCCTTATAAAATAATGTTTGCATTGGTTTCATACTATCATTTCAGCAACTGTAAGTTCTTGAAGAAACAGAAAGCAAAGAAACCAGGATAAAAATAATAGACACAGAAAGGATTGTTTTTGAAAATATACTGGTACATAATGGTGCTCAGCCACACTATTATTATTACAAGTTGCTCAAAGTTTCCACTTACAATCACTTTTTACAGAATGCAATGTCCTGGACATTTCAAAACATAGTTTGGTCAGATTTGATATACAAGGCACCTATAATCTCAGTGAGGCATTTTGAATAGATCTTATCTGCTTACACCCAAAACTTTCTTGACCCCAGACCCTTTGTAAAGCAAAATAATCTTCTTACTGAAGAGAAGAGAGACCTGACATAAACAGGCACAGAGAAAATGAAGGCTTGGGGGTTTTTTTCAGCTTTTACATTGATAGATTTGCTTACCAGCGATGAAGATTAATTCACAGGGAGTTGCAGAAAAGGCAGTGAAAGGTTTGGGATCTGAGAGGCACTACTCAATATAATCAAACGGTTACTGTGTTGGAGGAGCTGCACCCTCCTACCAAGCAACAAGCAGCACCAGATCATTAGTCTGCCTGAAGGAGGTGTGTGGAAAGAATTAAGTAAAGCTGTTTGATTTTGGGCTGGTGGGAGGTTTAGGGTGGATTGCAGAATGAAGTAGATGAGACACATGAAGCTTTATAAACCCACTCGTAGATGGAGATCGCAAGCCACATACTAATTGCCTGCCCACACAGCACCGGTGGCAAAGCAGAAACGTGGGTGCTGCCAGTGGGGGTGGCTGCGAATACTGAAGGAGGAGAGATCTTCCTCAGGCTCTGCACACTGGCGAGAAGCAGTTGAAGCTGAGATTTTTCTTTGGACAGGTGAAAAGAACAAGACTGCACCTAACATATTCTTTAATCCTGAAGGCATTCCATGAAAAGAGGTTCTGTGGCTTAATACACCAGTGCTAAAAACAATTTCTACGGATTTAACCAAACAATACACGGAGAGTGGTAGTAAACTGGATATCTAATAACAAGACATTCTTCATATTTGCTTTATACACTGTGGATGATGCAGAAGCACTCTAATTCTACAGTCTTTTGCCATGAAGTTTGTACTTAAAAAGTATCAGCATCTCAGCATGAGGTACAGGAACTGAGGAAGTGTAATAGGATCTCTGGATTTTAATCTATGAATGTTTATTTTCTAGTGGTGTAAGATAAGAGAACAAGTTGAAGGAAACAATGCTGCAATCAGTGGTCCTTGAACACTTGTGTTAAGTTTTGGACTGATGGCCAAGATCCTGACATGTCCCAAGGTTTCATTTAAAACATCATCTGGGCTTTCTGTTTCTCTAAGGTTATACAATTGCTTGTATTCTGAGTCTTATCTCTTTACTGTCTTCTAGGAATCAGCATTATAAAGGAGTAGGGTTTTTTTCCTGCAGCATTCTTTTCGAGGTGGCAGAAAGGCAACTTGGGAGTGCACTGTTTCATCCACCACTGTCATAATTTCTGTTGTTTAGAACTGGCCCACTGATGAATCTAAAGTCTTTATTTTTTTTTTTGTCTTTTGAATTTTAGGTATCACCAAACGATTTGACCTATTTTTGACGAGATCTTTTGAACCTTGCATATTCTCCACTACCGCAGAATTGAAGTAGTTCATAATTCCTGACTTTCATCCTCAAAAAATCTCTATCATTGTAGTATAAAAAACCTCTGATTTACATATAGGGAATGGAGATACAACAAGATTAAATGTAACATAATATCATATAGAAAGATGACAATTAAATCCAGCTCTTTGGCTAACACCCTGGGACACCCCTCCAATTATGCAATTCTCTAGAATTCTCCTTTTCAGGACACAGACATATTGAAACAAGCAATTATTTTTATCCTCCTTTAACTTTGAGGCACACAACTGGTTTACTTAGCCATGCAAGAACACTTCAACAAAAAGCATCATTTGCAAAATTTAGTAGTGATCTGAGCTGCTTTTCCATATCTTGATTATGATTTCTTCAGAGTGTGACAACTAGGACTGTAAGGCCACATCAGATGTCCTTGGTGTCTTATGTCCACTAAAGAAAATATTTTCTGGAGAGCTGATCCTCCTTGTATTCAATATTATTTCACCAATGGTATTAGTATCCCCCATTTTGCTGAAGGTTGTTCTGAGCATTCGATGTCTTTGAGGGCTGGAGGAAAATTCTCATGTTTTTTCATGCAGATATTCGGGGCCTCATCCAAGTCCATTGGATCACACCCCAATCCACACTTTTGTGTATTCTCGTAGAAAGCTTTTATCTGTTAATTGCTGCCACATCTGTCTCTCTTTAAAATTTATTGTAATAGTTGTTGAATCCCTAATAAAATAAAGCACATATTGTATTTGTTTCTTTTTTTATTCAGCACTAATGACTTACATATTGACAATTTTTTTGTTTTCTTTGGGAATTTTGTTGGTTTGGGTGTTGGTTTTTTTTCTACAGGAAACCCATCTCTCTCGAAAGGCACATGAAAAATCATCCCAGCATCAAGTTGTTTGAATCTTTATACAGCCACTTATTCATCTTAAATATTAAAATCTTAATCCATAAAGACCTCATCCAGCTTTCGGCCAGCTTGACAGTGTCTGCCCTCCTTGGCTTTGTGTTAGACTGTTTCCTTTTTTTTAAACCTTAATTTTTGTATTACATTTACCTAGTGGGATTAGCCTGAGGGCTTTGCTTGTGGGTGCTTCAAAATGTTATGGGGAAGGGAGTTCAATACTTTTTTCTTTTTAACTAGCCTAAAATAGATTGTGTTCTGCTAGCTGCAGAGGTATTCTCACTTCTGTCACTACCAGAGAGAGGCTCTTTAAAAGTCTTGTTCGCTATTTCAAATCTATGGTCGTAACTTCACTGAAGAAGAAGAAGACTTCTCTCTACAGTCAAATCTTCTTGGCTCCAGAAGCTGAATCAATTCGTTTTTAGACTCTTGTCTTTTGACAGACACTTATTCCTGTGGCATTCTTCTTATGAACTCCCTTGGAAATGTGCCCAGGATTATTTTTGTTTATTCCTTCCAAATTCCATTCCACCCGCACTAACACAGAATTTTAATCCTTCCCTGCTGGCGGTGAGGGGGTTTGTTACAATACTGGAGAAATATGTTAAAGAAACCTTTTTTTTCATCCCATCCTCCAAATTCTTGGTTCATGCCAGTAATTTGAAGGGAGGCTGTCTTCATGACTCATTCCAAACTGACCAAGACAGACATCGTTCTGCCTCCCTTGAAGCTCAAGTCCAGAGAGAGTGGAAGAGTGTCGGTGTCCTCTCTCCCTTGACACAGGCCAGCTCTGAAGCACAAGGAGAACTCGAGCTGTGCAGCGCCTGCCTTTTTGCTAACATGCACACAGGGCTGGGATGTTTCTAACTCTTTGCAGTCAAAGTTTGGTCATTTAGCTAATCTAATTCAGGTTGGAATTCATAACAGTTTCTTCAAGATGGGTTCTCAGCACCACATGTAAGAAGTCAGGCAGTCTGTGCCTTCCACTCCCTCAATTGTTAATGCCAGTTTATGCCTTGGATTACCTCTGGGCGAAAAAGTGCCAAGCCCTTCTGTAAACAAACACAGCTATTACAAGGTGCTTGCACAAAGAAGTGAACCTGACATTTTGTCTGAATGGTGGCAAACTGCAAAGGTGCCTTGAGTTCTGGGATTAAGCAGTGCCACAGCCATGGGTGCTGTGCCATGTGTGGCAGAGACCTTCCCCTGGGGGCTCCTTCAGCTGCAGCATCCCCATTAACCCCAACTGCCTTGAGGGGCACAGGAAAGGATTCATTAAAGTTTTAGAACCAACATCTTGAAGCAATTCTGAGCTACCAGCAGGAGCCAGGGACAGGAGCTGAGCTCTGGTGTGATGTTCTGTCTACCATCTAATATTTTTAGGAGGCAAGTTGCTGCAGGCTGAACCAGTTAATGCTTTCATGTGGCTTTCCACTTCATCTCCCATAAGTCAGTTATCTTGGGGTTTGATTCTTCACTTGGCCTTACCTGGCACCTCTCTTGCATCTACTCTTTTTGATGATGAAATCTCTGTTACTCAGATGCTTCACTGCATTATTATCACACTAGGTAGAGACGCATCCCCCTCCCCCATCCCAAATAATGGTAAAAGTACAAGGCACTAAATTCATCAGATGAAAAATCTGGTCCTTATAGCTAAGATTAAGCTTTTCATGACATATCACACAAATAAATGTATTAGACTTCCACACAGTTCTTTGGCCGTGCTGCCTATCTGCTAGTCTAAGTGGTAGCAAGGAAGGTCCCTATCAGTATCTAGAAAGGTACAGAAGGGGTCTAGGTGTTACAGTTTGCCCCATGTAGGTTTTTGATTTGCTGATTCAACTAAGGTCGTGGTGATACTTGGTGACGGTCTTTCTATTTACAGAGATTTATTGGGTATCTTTCTCTTTATTGTTATCAGTCTTACTTTGTGTCTCTAAGATGGACTTACACCTACTTCTTCGTGTGTTATTGATCTAAGGAGATGTGTAGGCACTTTCTCACTAGTGATATTGAATTCTGGCCCTTCTCCTAATGCATTCCAGGAAGCGTGCATTCCTCACCCTTAGAAATGTTCAACGAACATGATTCCTGCCACCTTCACTCACAGAGAAAGCATTGAGTAGAAATATTTGTTTTTTATAACAAAGGATTTTAATTTTCCATCAACAAGCACAGCTTGTACTCCTGGAAACTTCAACATATTAAGGAAAATCACCCCCTTTAAGGATCTGGTTTATGCATAAGATTCTTAGTCTGCTAGAGAATGGGTCCAGATAACAATATTAGCATTTTCATCCACTAAGTGGAACAAAATATAGAAACTGGATTTGGCTGTGTCTTGATTTGGTATGCAGTATGATAAAGGACAAATAGTGCTCGTCTTTATAGAAACTGTTTATCAGATCACTTTCTTGTTCTTTTCACTTTTACTTTAGTGTTGAAAGAATGTAATCTGCCTTGAAGAGTCTTACAAAAGCTATGGCATTTACATAACCTCTTAGCGATCCTGCCTAAAAATTCAGAATAAGGGGGCAGGGAGTTTTTATTCAGACAATGTCCTGGTTCAGCATCTATATTCCTCAGGTCAGACTCATTAGCTACCAAAATCAACATCCTGGAGAACCTGTATCCTTATTACTCAATAGATAATAAGCAGGAGTCCATGCAATGGCAGTCTTAGAGAAGCTTGAAGCCATATTTTTTATGTTTTCCTAGAAATCAAATTCTACCTAAAACTGATGTGGAATTTCATAAATTATGTGTAAAGATTAAAAGATGCAATTGGGTTCTGAGATTGACTGCTCTTTGATTTTCAGAGTATATTTATTTTTGTTCCTCTTGGCTTATTGCTGTTCTCTTTTGGCTCAAAATAATCATTCGGTTTAGAGCTGTGGAATCGGTAACTATGATCCTGAACTAATTCACTTCTTGTCTGTGATTTTTTTTCTAGTTAGTTTGTTGCTTGATTAAGGGATGTGCTTTTTTTAAATGGAATTAGCCCTAAATTTGTTGCGTCTGTAAGTCTGCTTACTACTGTTGGTAAATATCAATGTCTTTTTTTTGAGCAATAGTTTCATTTAATATAGCTATATAGTGCTGTTGTTTTTTCAGGCAACCCTGCAACTTGTTCAATATCTACCTATTGCTCTGGTTGTACTACTTTTTATACTCTGCTTACAATGAAGATGCATTTTCCAGCTGTAGAGAAGGATACGAGATGTCTCTAGTGAAAATAGCTTTTTTCCAGTGATGAGATAGGTCGAACTGTGAGCAGCAGTGCAGACCATTGCGCGCTTTTTTTGGACCATTTCCGCCTGTCTTCCATAAGCCTGGAGTAAAGAATATGTACATGAAAAAGTATCATAATTCTAGTATCACTTCTTCATGAAATGGAGCATAACTGTGTCCTGCAAAGGGAAGGGCATCCAGCTCCCCTGACTGAGGTGCTTCACTCTCATCTCCTTTTTAAGTGCCTCATCATACATTCCTCAACAAGGAAGTGTCATTTTGTTTCAACAGAGGTACCTTCAACTGCATCCAGAGGGACATCTTGTTCACCTAATGCAAGTGTATATCTAACCTTCAGTAGGTATCTTTCTCTAGCTCCCACATTTGACTTTTGGTTTTAATTAACCAGTTAAATAAGGGCACCTTTCTATCTCTACTAACAGAATTGTGAACTTTGGCACTTCCTTTAGGCACAGTTTCACCAGACAACTAAGCTAAACACATCCAGATCTGGTCCTCCCCAAAAGGACTCCTATGAAACTAGGATTTCTTTACATTTAGTTTAAATTTTGTGAATACGATTCTCAAAAAAAACCCCAACATTTATTTCTGTGAAAACATGACAGTTATTCAGTTGGTCATCACTAACAACACAGAAAGTACTGTCCCAGATACAAAAACCCCCTTGGTTTGCTTACAGTTAACACAGGCAGGCAAATAACTTCCAAAGTTTTTCAAGCTTTTATTCGGGGGTGAATCTCTTGCTCTTCTCTCTTTTTTTCTGTTTCATTTAAACAATGATATGCTAATTATTGGCTACAGGCTGTATCAAGTTTTAAAAGACTGAATAGCAGATACCAGTACAGTATGCTAAGGTAAGTGTTTCGGGGGGGGCAGGGGGAGACTATGGCAGAAGACACAAAAAGGACTCTCATGAAAGGAAAGAAACAGAACGGTGTTAGTAGACTGAAAGAGATAAGGGAAGAGTGGTTGGAAGTGAAGAAACAGCACATTTGCCTTTGAAAGAAAAACAGAACCCTACAACAGTATTTGACCATTCAGATTGGAACTTGCTACCTTTGAGCTATGACTTTGTATCCAGTAAATGAGATCTTATTATAAAATGTATGAACACAGAAGCTTTCTATTAGTCTTACAAGATGCTCTTTAAAGATAGTAATCACAATTAATTAAGTAATCACAAGTAATTAAAAAATAAATGAATCAAATATCTTTCTTCTATTTTATAGTAAGCTAAAGAGGCAGAAAAATTGCAGGAATATCAGAATAATTTTACAGTTTCTTTGTTTAGCTGTCAAAATAACAGGAAAAATTCACTATTGATTTATTTAAAAATGACTTTGAAAAGAAGTTCTATTTTGAAGTATGTTCTTCTTCCACATAAATGCAGGAAAAAATAATGTTGTTAAATGACTAGGTCAAGTACAGTCCCATGTTGAAAATAAAGTACTATCTTAGCTTGGTTGGAAAATCACTATCATGACTCTTAATAATATTATATCATAACAAATCTGATATTAAAAGTACAGTTTCAGACTTAGTTGCTCTTCAAATTATTCAGCTAAAAGCCACATGCACCCTCACTTTTTAAAAATGTTTGCTCCCTAGTAAGAATACTTGCTCCCTGATCCAATCGGACTTTTATTACCTAAAAATGCAACAGGAAGGCCTATAAGCCCCAAAACTCACTTGATTTACCTGCTGCAGGTAAGGAAGAGCCATAAATTGAAAGGGAGTATATTGGGGTCTGGGGGGATGATGGTGCGTCTATACACATGTGTCCTCACTCCTGTGAGAGCACACTCACTCCACAAGCAATTTAACAATGTGCACAACCAGCCCACAGCCTGGAAGTCTACGCTTTCTCATTGAATTAAGTGCATATTAAAAACATATTTGAATACTGTATCAGAAAGGACATTCTATCCTGATAAGGACGTTGTAGTACAGAGAGAGAAGTAATAGGTTGCTTGGAAAATATCTTTAAAACAAACTAGTGTGAAATGAAGACAACAAATAATACTGTCTAAAATCCTGTCTCTCTAATACCAATTAACTTCTCCTGTCATTGGTAACGCCTCTTTTATGAAAACATAGATTTTGGAGTATTTTAAAATATAGACATCTGGCTCTGTCTTGTGACACAGTAGACATGCTGATCTGATCCAGCCAAGCGCTCACATGCGTTCCTGGGCTTCACTGGGTTTTCTTTTGTACTGAAGTAACACTCTTCAATGCTTGTTTGATTTGTCCCAGAGCTTTCGGCACCTACAAGAGCAAACCTTGAGTGAACTTAAAATGGCTCCTCCTACAGCCATTAGAACACAAAACAATAGCTGTTTTTGAAATCTTCATACTGATTTGACCATATTTCAAGTAGCGACTTCACAATAGACATGCCATCTACCATTTGGAAATACAGATTTAATGGCTGGCAGATCTTTCCCTCCTGGCTATCCTCCCTGTCCATTTTGTGATCCTATAATGTGGGAGATGTAGATGAAAACTTGGCCTTCATTGTCATTTCTTAACAGCAGAGCAGTCCCCTGACATCCAGATCACTGACCCCTTCCTGTTCTTATGTCTGGCTTTGCTCCCAGTGAAAACAAAGGCAAAGAAATGATGAGGATAATGCACTAGGAATTTTTATAAGGATATACCCAGAAGATGTACAAGACTCCAGAACTATGAAGGACTCTTGGTTTCTATTTTTTAGCAATAGACATAAAGTCAATGTAATTTTTGTCACTGACTTAATAAAAGTCTAGATTTCACTCTATATGTAACTGAACAAGGAATGGTTACGGTTAACTTTGAAAATTGCAGAGCTGAAGTAAATTTGGTTTGTCCTGTTATGAAATCTGAAATAGTTAGTAGGCTTAGAGTGGTAATGATGCCTTAAAAAAACTGAATGAAAACATCCCACTAGACTAGTAGGGCAGACATGAGGGAGGAAGCAGGCAAAGTCTGAAAATGCTAAAAAGCTATTTAGGGCTATAGCAAGAAGTATGGTGGTAGGGCTGGACTTGGAAGCACAGGGCAGATGACTAGCCAAGGACTGAGTGTAGAAGGAAGGTGGAGGACAGGACAGGCAGAAGACATCTGTCAGACTGCAGCTGTGGTGAGGGCTCCCCAGTGGGTAGAAAGGTCTCCCTCATCTCCTGCTGCCCCACCTCGCCAGCCCCAGGACTTCCTCACCTCTTCGGGCAGTTCACCCTCAGGCACAAGAGGCGATGTGGATGTGTGTTTGAGAACCGGAGGGAGAGGGGGAAGCACAGAGTCACTTTACATTCTGGGTCCAACTCAAGGTTGAGGCACACTGAGGGCTGCAGTCGCCAAAAGGAACACAACTCCGACTGTGAAGTCCACAGCCAGGTGGATCTGTAATTTTCACACTGACTTGAAGTGACAGAAAAACACAATGGAAGCACTGTGAAAGATGGGGACTTTTTTTTAGTACAACCTTACAAACAGTTTCAGCATAGTGCCTGGAATATTTTACAGTGACTCCACAGTTAGTCCAGAGTATCTTTGATGAAGTTAATGTATTCATGCTGATGTAACTAATAGCAAAATTTGGTTCCCTGTGGACATGCCTCCCATCCATTCACCCTGTTTGCTACTGCTCCGCCCCATGTCCTCTGACATGATGGATTTTCATTAAATTGAAAACATCTCCTCTCCTCATGGTGTCATCACAAGCACCATAATGTGCGTGTGTTGTATTGCCAAGCATTGCTTAGCAACGGGACCCTGTGTTCTGCCAACTTTCTTTTCACGCTGTCAATCTGAATTTAACTGAACTTGCTGTGTTGTGTTTCAGAGGACTGACTACATGTCAGTAACGTGACTGATGAATGCTCCAAATATACAAACAAAAACTGGTGCTGACCCCTCTATTTATTAGAGTGTATGAATATCAAGAAGTCACTTTACATTCACATTATTCGAAGACAAATTGTTTACAGTCATGATAATTAATCTTGATAAATCCTCATAAAACACTAACCAATTGGAAAGTATAATTGGACACTTTCTGTTTTGAAAGTACATTCAATAAGACTCTATTGCAAAGTCCTCTATGGCATCTACTAGTCAAGCACCACTGTTGTACTAAAAATCACCAGTCATTTATCACTTAGTCAAATAAAGTGTTGAAACTTCTACAGGTTTCCATTTGCAAAATCACCTAATCATTGACAATATTGTCCATTAAATAAGCTCTGTGGACTTCCACCGAATGGCTCTGGAGAACCTGATGATGGCTTTTGATGCCACCATGAGCAGAAGACTTCTCTTGGCAATGCTCAGAGCACTGTAAAATTGGATGAAGAGGCAGATATCCTGATAGTTAGGATATCAGTTTTGCAAAATTGAGTACTCTGCTCATTGCTGCAGTCTAGTTCTGCAGTTCTAGCTCACTACCTTTCAAGTACAACACAGCTGAGAAACCAAAGTTGCTCTTCATGTAAAATCATATGGTTGGATCTTCTGCTGGTAAATTGACCTGGTTCAACCTATTCTCAGCTAAATTTCATTGGCTGAAGATCTGAATATTTGATTATGAAAGGTTTTATCAGAGACATTGAATTACCATTTATATATTTCCATTTTTACACCACTTAGATTTTTCAATTGATCCGATGGAGAACGCTTCTCAAATTCTTTTTTAGGAGGAAAAACAGAAATATAAGACATGTACGTAAGACAGGTTTCATTGCAGTCTGGAGTACAAAAACATGGAATTGTTAATAGCATTGCTTCTACCCTAATAATTAAATGTTTCTGGATTTTCATTTCATATGCTATCATTGAAAAAAGAGATAGCTGCCACAAAAGAAGAAGGGCATTCAGTACAACAACAACTTGCAGCATACTCAGATTTAGTTGTCATCTATCAATTCAGTCAGCTAAACATTCAGGCTGTGTCACCTGAAATGCACTACAGTATGCAAAACACCCATATGGGGCTGCAAGTATGACAAAAGACCCAGATGAGTCTTGTGCCTTTCTGAAGATGCCACTGGAGCCCAGGCAGGATTCCAGAAAGCAGATGTTTAGGCTAAAATGAAGGATGCCTATATAGCTACAATGAGGAAATCTACAACAGACCTACACAATTAAGATTCAGCACTATATTCAAACTCCTGTGTTTGCCTATACACCTTTACCTATACACAGTTATCTATATGCAATCCAGAACCTTCCTATGATACTAAAGGAACATCTAGAGTGAAGCTTAATTACCCAAAGGTAGGTGCCTATGCTTATGTTAGTATGCCCCTTTTGAAGGATGTGAACCTTCCTCATATCTTGTATCATCCAGCTCCATGCAACTGTCTTGAATACCCTCAGATGTCACAAATGGCACTATGTATCTGTGTTTTGGCAACTGAATCCTACCTTCTGTATCTTCGATGTATAGTCAGCCCATAATGTTTGCCTGCCTGAAGGCTCTTCTGTCAGTCAGCAAGTATACCCTATTAGAAACACATCTGTGTGAGGTAACAGCTTTTTGTGCTGCTTCTATGCCTCCTTAGAAAGTGAAAAAGAAAGCAATGTTGATGTTTTGCTAGGCTATGGAAAGGCTGCGCCAAAGGTTTGGGTAAATCATGAATGGGAATGGTTCTGACATGTTTTGGAAAACCTTTGTGCTGCTGTTCATTTTCCTGCAGTGGAGGCTCCTCAGAGACATTTATTCAACTATCTAATTCACCAGTCTACTCTAACACTGATATTACTGAGAGCTCCAGAGGAGACAGTTCTAGAAACTCAATATTGCTGCTGGTGCTGCTTTCAAAATCAAATCAGTCTGAAAGGCTTAATACAGAAATCCTTCAAAGAATCATGAGCTTGATGGGAAGATTCTGAGCATATAAGGAAGTTGTTCTTACCAGATAGAAAATGTGTCCCAAAATATATTCCCAGGGCCTGTATTACCTAAGATTAAAATATAGATGACCACTGTCACATTTCAAGTTAATTTGTTCTTTCTTGGGAACGTATCTAGACACAGAATAGGAATATAGATAAAGGACTTCTGAGAAAGAATGGCTAGAACTCATCTACTAGGCCTATTCTTAACCTATCCCTCCCAATAACTGCATAGCTACTTAGAGGCTGAATAAGTAGTTTGGACAGGCAGAAGCCAGTCTGCAGGCAACAGGTTAGTCACCTGTGCTATGAACCATGAAAATTAAGATGGAGCTTTGGTAAATTCACTGGTATGTTAAAATGTTCCTATATCACCCATTGTTTCAAAATGTGGTAATTTGTTATTTTGATAAGTAGATCTTTGTCCTCCAACATCCCTTGCTCACTTTTACCTTCTTGGAGCTTCTTCTGCAAATATTACTACTGATAGGACTTTCCTCTTTCCCAGCTATCTTATATTTCTCCAGGAGTTATATTTTTGTGGGTTTTATTTCACTGGAACAAGTTACTGTGCTCTCAGCTGTAATAATGATAATGATAACTGTGTAACTGAAGAAAGTCTGTCTGTACATGGAACATATGACTTGCAATACTTATGTGCTGAGGGTACAGGCTGTTCAGAGGCAGAAATGATGATCTCATTGAATTCCTGAGTTCTTGTCCAGCCTCACAGCTTTCTGGGAACCCATTATGATATAAACTCATACCTGTATCTCTTCAAAGACCTATATTCAAATCTTAACATATGTAACTTTGCACAAATCAACCAGTGGTAAGGTAGGAATTATTTCCTCATCCATAAGAAGCAGTTGCTTGGAATGCTTGTTGGGATATTTTTAATCCTTAGCTGCGAAACTTTGGACTATATCCACTGAATGTGCTTTAGATTTCTACCTGTGAGCAACTTGAGTTCAAAACTTACTTTTAGCTCCTCCTATGCTGCCACATCACTCTAGTTGTGCTTACACTTCTAATCATGTAGGTTTTTAGTAGAAAAATTCTCTAGGCACCTGAATGCCCTGAATTGCTTAGTGTATGTAGCCAGGCATCTAGGTCTCTTGGCACTTTAAGCAAGGGAGAATACCTATTTCACGCAAAGAGTGTAGGAAAAGTTCTATGAAGCATCTAGTGTTCACAATGCTTGTAGTTATACGCTTATTTCTGAGATGTCCATCACTCTTTCCAGATTGATTGCAATTGGCCAATTCATTCAGAATTTATTAGGCAGGGACTGACAGGTAGTGTGATCACATAAGCTCTAGTTCCTTAGGAAACCAGATTAGGTATTTAATAATGCTAGATGCGAACCTGAACAGGACCCCCATATCTTGGGGTTGAACATTCCTGGAACATGGTAAAATTTGGATCTGCATCTGAGATTCACAGCCAGCTCACAGCTTTATAACAAGCTGAACGAAAACTCAGACTTTGAATATTTCCTAATTCGGGGAACATTTGTTCTTATGCCAAATGTGTGACTCAGAGCCATTTCTAGTTAATTCTGAGAGTGGAGAATGTTATCATTTATTTCATGTGGTCATGTGATGTCCAGATAGAAGCACAGAGCCTCTGCTTTTCCTGTAATTGATACATACAGAAATACTTCCTTTTTAAAGCCTAAAAGTAATATAAATGGAATCTAAAGAAAAGATAAAGCTAGATCAATATTCTTAAATGTTGCTTACCTCTGCTGACCTAAGCATACGCCAGCAGGATAACAAACCACTTGCTAATCTGTCAAAAGCTGAATTAAAGAAACATTTTGATTGCATAGCAAAGACTCAAAAAATTAAGAAACAAGAAAAAACAGCTAGTATGTGAAAATTGCACCCTTTCCTCTGGTATGAATGTATCACACAGCAAAGGGTGTCTTACTTCAACAATCACTTACACATGTACATGCAAACACCCCTTGTTCACTCTAGTAACTTCTTAACCCTAATTTAGAGTGGCACCCCAAAACACACCTACACTGCAGCCACTGCAGTGACTGAAGCACTATCTCAGCTAGCTCCATTAAACTAGCTTGTGTACCTATATCCATCTCCTTGCAGTACCATTGAGCTTTGAACAAGCTAATTCACTCCGCTTTTCAATAAAAAGGACAGAAGCTTAGGCTCCAGAAGCGAGACTGACTGGAATTTAGAACCACTGTCCAGACCTTGGGAGTCCAGGCTGTAGCTGTGGGCTGCAGTGCCACAACTTCAGTCACCTCCCTTCAGGGCACAGACTCAGCAGATGTCTCAGAGCAGACCTGCTGCAACCGTGTGCACATCAGACCTTCTCCCTATGTGGTCCTGGAAGATACTTTCTCTTGCACTTTCTGCCTGATGCCACAGTTATCAGTGTACCCATTGTATTGGGTTTGCATGGCAAGGGTTTGGTAACAGGGACGTTACAGGGGTGGCTTCTGTGAAAGCTGCTAGAAGCTTCTCCTATGTCCAACAGAGCCCATACCAGCCAGCTCCAAGACGACCCGTTGCTGGTTGAGGCCAAGCCCATCAGTGACAGTGGTAGTACCTCTGGGATAACATATTTAAGAGGGGGGAAAAGTTACTGGGCAACAGCGATTGCAGCCAGAGAGAGGAGTGAGAATATGTGGGAGCAACAGCCCTGCAGACACCAAGGTCAGTGAAGGAGGGGGGAGGAGGTGCTCCAGTTGCTGGAGCAGAGATTCCCCTGCAGCCTGTGGTGAAGATCATGGTGAGGGACATTGTCCCCCTGCAGCCAATGGAGGTTAACAGGGGAGCAGATATCCACCTGCAGCCCATGGAAGACCCCACACCAGAGCAGGTGGATGCCTGAAGGAGGCTGTGACCCCATGGGAAGCCCATGCTGGCGGAGGCTCCTGGCAGGACCTGTGGACCCATGGAGAGGAGTCCACACTGGAGCAGGTTTGCTGGCAGGACGTGTGACCCCGTGGGAGACTCTTGCTGGAGCAGTTTCTTCCTGAAGAGCTGCAGCCCATAGGAAGGTTCCACGCTGGAGAAGTTCATGGAGGACTGTCTCCTGTGGGAGGCACCCCACGCTGGAGCAGGGGAAGAGCGTGAGGAGTCCTCCCTGCGAGGAGGAAGGAGTGGCAAAGGCAACGTGTGATGAGCTGACCATAACCTTCATTCCCCATACCCTTGCACCACTGAGAGAGAGGAGGTAGAGAAATTAGGAGTGAAGTTGAGCCCACAAAGAAAAGAGGGGTGAGGGGAAGGTGTTTTTAAGATTTGGTTTTATTTCTCTGTCTCTGGTTTGAGGTAAAAGAGGACCAATTTTGTTCAGTAACTTCACTTCTTAGCAAGGCCTCTTCTAACTGCTGAAATTAACAGCATGTTGTGCAGAAAACTGTTCACTCTCAGAGTTATAAGACCCATGTTTATAGTTGATGCCAAGGAATGGTGTGCAGAGAGGCTCTTGCTTACACTTATTGCT